>OY856411.1:912541656-912966656 GCA_963693085.1 Alisma plantago-aquatica | reverse complement strand
CTAATATACAGGATGAACTCGAGGCATGGTTGGTCATTATCTCAATGTTCAATCCATGTTTCTTGAACCAAGAGCAGACTATCTGAGATAATGTGACCTCAATATCATATATTGATTGACATGTGCATGTGCATGCATTTCTCAGTCTCGATAATCAAGTGGCCAGGATATCATACTCCAATAGGAGGGATAAATCCCATATCAATCACTCAGTCTATCCCCATGTGTCAAAGTTACCCAATCATCACTGTTATAACAACCCATATTTTAGGACTATGTTTGATGATGTCAAAGAGTACCCAACGACATGTGATGAGTGCAGTGATTTTAGGTCTGACAATCACAATCACCACCTCCACTATGAGAGATGATTATGGCCACCAAGACCATGTGACACTCTCAGGGTGCGTCTTTTCGATACACTATTCCCTAACATGTATGTATGTGCTCAGTTTGATGTCATATCATGAGTTAATGAGACTCAATCATCAACCAACATTGTAACGAACCCACTTCCCTACAACCCCAATTAAGGAAGACCAAGAATTCAAAGGTGTTATCCCAAAAACATGATCAATGATTTTGCAAATAATCAAAAATAATTAATAAATTCTACGAAAGGCTAAACATTAAAGCTGGAATAAAAATTACTTTTCACATACCTTTCAAATATAGGAAACTGGAACTTCTGACCTCAGTAGAATTCTAACTATATAAATCCTCCATTATGAATTAACTTTAATATTCACAAGTTCCATTTTACTGTTTGTACAATTTTAGATAATCCTAAAATGCCGACAAACAAAACATCGGTCAGTATAAATGAATATACTGGTATGTGGTGACAACCAAAGTATTGCAAATAAGTTCTAACAACATAATCACATCAAATAGTTATTAACAATGGAAGATTACATTTTTCAATATGACATCTCAACCAATTTTACTCATCCTATGGGATACCCTTTCTACTGTTAAGTCCTTGCAAGTAACTTTAAGGATACCTTATCTATCCTGAGCTTGTGCCCAGTGGTCTTCCCTCGAGCGATTGACCACTTCAGACCTTCCCTCCAGGGCCTGGTCTTGCATCATACATCCATAGATGGTATGTAGGTTTGAGACAGTCACATATATACTTAAGTTGTGATAATCATATTCACTTTAAAGATTGTAGAAATAAAAACATACAAACAATTTATTTCCAAGCAATCGATAAAACATCAGAAAAATGCTGGGAAACTAAAGTGTGTACTCATAATTAACAACACACCTGATTTGGATATTTCATAAGAAATAAGAATAGTCCAATCAATCAGGAAATCCAATCCAAGAAAGCAAGTCAACTACACAAAAGCACAAAATCCTGAAAAGCATATCAACCTATTTACTACATACACATCAATAATCTTACTTTATTGACTTGGAATTACTTTCTAGGGTTTCTAATCCAAATTATGGTTTCATTAGGGTTCCTTTAGATCTATTTACAACTTTTCTCTTTTATGTCCATATAATCCTAAAACAACAATTCTAGGTTCAAAACCCTAATTATTCAGTTATTCACGTTAAATCCTTCTTTATCATCTTTTAGGCTTAGGATTAATGTAATATCACTTTTATATAAAGGATTTCAAAGTTCATCTCATTAGAAACCATTAACACCTAGATTAGGGTTTCTAGGCCCATTAATGCATATTAACATATCAAAACCCTAAATTAAGCTATTTAGCCCATAGATTATCTACTTAGACATCTTTTCATTAACAATAGATTAATATGCTCTTAGATCACCCATATTAATCTTCTCAATTTCATAGAACATCAACTTAGGGTTTTTCTTAGTTATAAAAGTATCAAAGATAGAAAATTTAAGCACTTATCGAACTATGATCAGATTCATGCTCTAAAACTATTTTTATTGAAATCTATGTATTTTTCTAATAAACTTCATATATTACAAGTCTCGATCTAAGTTACCATTAACTAGTTAGGATTATTACAAAATAATGAATATTGGGCCAATCCAAACCTGACACGTCAGCATCTCGAACCTTACCCTATTTTCCATGTGGACTAGCTTTCGTGAATAATGCTTTGCCACTTCAACTGTGCACGACCCATGTGAGCAGGGTCTCTGATCTGGCAGTTGTACCCTTTTTCCCCTGCTCTCCTTCATGTGTGTAGGGGTAAGAGAGACCTTTCTCTGTATTTCATCTTCAACCTCGCGACCCGCTGCTCGTGAGCCAGCGCTAAGGCCTCAGTCAACCACATGTTGACTTTGAGAATCCCACTTCCTCAGTAGCCCGTGAAGATCTCCATCCCTCCACCTAGTCCCACCGAATCAGTTGGTGCCCTCAGGCTCGCCATATCTGGCTAGTGTTGCCGGGATGGAGAAGCTTTTCTCCAGCAAGAAGTGTATCCTGGTCAGGGTACAAGTTGAGTTCTTTTCCACAATTGGTTGCTTCCATCAACTCACCTCACTTACACGGACTCAAAGAGATTCTCTGGGGTTATGCACATGGTGTGTGCCCTCCCTATTTATAGGGGATGGTCACCTATGCCCCCCTCCAAATTGGGGAAATCCCATACAGACTATGAAAGTCCCCCAATCCCACCATGATCGGGATCGCCAAGACTTCTCAGAGTCAATGGTCTCCTTTCCAAGTCCAGCCATGCTAGGAGTCCCGAGAAATTTGGAGAGGAAGATCTCCTAGTTTCCCAAATTGTTTGGGACTAGATGATGAGTAGCCATTGTTGGATCTTCGAGATCAACAATCCAGGTTAAACATGTAATTATAATATATGTGGCATTTAATGTCAATGTTATCATCCTCTCACATTAGGAAAACTTATAAAAATCATATCTCCCAAACCAGATGTCCAATTAATACCAAAATTTAAAGGAAAGTCCTTGATGACTTAAATCTACTTGTGTACCAAGTTTAGGACTCAAATTCAAAAGTATGAGATACTTTTCTAAATATGCAAGTTATCTATCAACAAGGCACATTTTATACCTATTTTCTCTCTCCTATTCTTTTATTTTCTTTTATTTAGATTCCTTTTACCATTAGAAACCATGTGGACTCAAAATCTCATCCATGATGAGTCAATCACACATCTGTCCACATATTTCTCATATTTTCATCATTATCTCAAATTTCCTTCTTAATAAAGCAATATTTGATTTCTTCTTTTTCTTTTAATCACATTAGACTCATTAATATATTATGGTCCACGAAATCACATGCACAAAGGAAATATTGCAAATAAAAACCATTCAATACACATAAATCATACAATTCCCATAATCAAACTTGTAATTGGGAAATTGAATTTCCAACCATATGAACCCAAAAATTGGGGTTGTAACATCCTTCCCCTCTTATAGGAATTTTACCCCCAAAATTGCACCAAACATACAAACAATCAGGATAAGACTTTCTCATATCCATCATTGGCTCCCATGTGGCTTCATCCTCTCCATGGTACTTACAAAGAACCTTTATCATCTTATATTCTTACATCTGAGTTCTCTCTTACCTTGGTATCTCGTACCCTCATAGGTGACTCAGGATATGTCAGCCTCCCTTGAAGCTCAATACGTTCAATGCTCAGCACATGGCTCGGGTACATCACATAGTGCTCTAGATTAGACAGATGGAACACATCTTACGTCACATTATCCTGAGGGGTAAGGCTATACATAAGAAACTCCACAATTCCATCTCAAATGGACCCATGTATCGGGGACTCAGCCTTCTCAGCTATAGCTTGGAGGGTTCGAGTTTTCATAACACATGTTCTCTCCCAGTGAATTTCATGTCAGTATGTGTTCACATCAACTCACGATTCATGTACCCCCTGGGCTTTCTCAACCATTTCTCGATTAAAGTGACTTCATCTGCACCCACTATGGTCTCTCTGATCTTCACGAGGCCCTCTCAGTGACATCATACTAGTGAAGTAGTGACCAAAATAGCCCCCCTTACAGAGCTTCTTACATCCCGATACTGGCCATGTTGGCTATTATAACAAGCAAACTTTTCTAGGGGTAGGAACTGCTCTCATGAATCACCCCGAACGAGTACACATGTTCTCATCAGACCCTCTAAGTATGGATCATACTCTCTTGATTGTCCATCCGTCACGGGTGATACATTTTACTCAACTTCAAAATAGCATCAAGTTCTTCTTACACCTCCTTCAACAACATGGAAGTGAACTTGGGGTCATGCTCAAGATGTTGAACTTGGATCACGGTGTAGTTGAACTATCTCTCTCTCATATATATAGTTCATCCAGATCTGTCACACTGACAGAGCTCTCTCTTAGGAAAGATATTATATCAACTTGGTAAGGCGATCTACCATAACCCATGTCACCTCTCAATCTCTCTTGGTCAAGGGGAGACCCACCATACTGTCCATGGTGACCTACTCCCATATCCTCCCAGGGACTCCTCATTATCTATAGCAACTCACTAGGTTAGTGGTGTTTGTCCTTCACCTTCTGGCATGCATGGCGACAAGCCACATGCAACTCTATATACTTCTTCATCTCAAGTCTTCAAAGTACTACTGCAAACTTTAACTATCTTAGTAGTACCATGATGCATGATGTATGTAAAATCATGAACTTCTACATGTCATGATTCCTCAAGGTTGACTCCTTAGAAACCCTAAAACACTCTAGTAATGGGTTTCACCACCTTCCTTTTCCAGAGAGGGGTATCTGAGGTTCCTACAACCATCCTTCTATCTCATCAAGCTATGTGATGGCCAACTGAGTATCCATCCACTTGACTAACGGGTCTGGTTGCATCTGGATGTCAGCCATACTTGTCTCATCTTCTAACGAACTTAGAGTTCACCTAGAAACCTCTTCCAACCTCCCAACTGGCTAAACAAAATAGCTATATACCTGAGCTATGCCTCGACTAGGAGTATTTGTTACCATATTAATTTCCTTATGTGATGGTGAAAACATGAACCTTCATATACTCTAGTCATCATCCTCATCCCGGGTTTAGGTCTAACCGAGTCAAGAAAACTTTGAGCTCATCATCTCGGCTATCAAACTCAAACTTATAACTCATAAATTCCATACTACTTCTAGGGAGGTACATCCTTATATTACCTTTGTTCTCTTTGTGTTTCCAAACTATCTATTCAATGTACTCTCCAAAAGGATGTGGTACTTCCTATATACTCAAACATCATAGGAAAGTTTCAACTTATATCACCTTCATCCTTAGTATATGTGTGACGTCCCCGGATTTTGGCTTCTCCAAACCCTATTGGGAATGAGATGTCAGAATCCAAAAACATCATCCAATCATATCAGAAAGTGATGCGGAAGCTTAATACGCATACATGAACATACAACCATAACATACACCATAAACAATCTCAACATGTATATTTATACAATATGAATTATTACAAATGATTTACAGTTACATATTGAATGAAATCTACAATCTATAAACATGTATGCTATCTAGGATCTTAGATAATAGGTACAACCTGTACAACTTGATCACATCCTAATCCTTTATCCCATTCTCACTCTGGACCTAGAAAATATGAGAAACAAAACATCAACAAAAGTTGGTACGTGGAATTAAAGAGCTATACTATGCTGGCATATTGAAAATACTAGAAAAAGAAGAAAGAAAGAAAGAAACATTATTTAATGGCAGAAAATCAGGTAAACCCAAGTTATTAATCATATTTCAATGGACATGTATTACTATGGTGGTCTTAGCACAAACATAAATATTGTGCCCTATCCCTGCATACCTTGTACCATTAGGGATCTCCCTGCATACCTTGTACCATTAGGGAGGTGCTAGTCAACATTAACGCTTTCCCTCTCTAATAGGGAGATTAATGAACCATCAGTAACTACATTCCATTTTCTTTCCTTAGTGTTCTTATTGTTTAAGGAGGAAATGACAATACATATAGATGTACATCCAACAAGATATTCAAATACATGCAAGAAATTACTCATAATTATCATCCAGCAAAAACTAGTCATATAATTATATCAACGTACCTGAGTTCAGAGAATCATAGCTATCCTTGATCATTTAGACAATCTGGTCATCACCTGATTAATAACAATTAATCGTCATTAATACATGGTTCATAATATTACTGATATTTTAGGTCCACATTAGGGTTTAGGTCAAATCTAAGGTCCAAGATGACCTAGGTTTGTCTCTGATATTTTTATAGTGATCCAGATGTCATTCTAAGGGTCTGGTTCAGATTTCATAATTTTCCGATGATAGGTCTATTTTCTAGAACTAAAAAGAGTTTAAAAGCATTAATTTGCTCATTAATAAGGAAAGACATAACATTTTGGCATTAATATTAGATTAGATTCCACTTATGGTTTCTAAGTGGTATTAGGGTTCCAAGAATATTTTTCTCGTATTGTATATCCATCATTTGCTAATTATACAAATTAAATGACCAAAAAGAAGAATCTTACTCTACATTAAATATCATCATCAGTTGTTCTTCAAAAGTCTGATCTAAGGGTCCAGTAATGTAGAGGATATTTTTCTGAGTCCAGAGATATTTTTGGGGTAATTATTGGCCAATGGAGCTATTTATAATCATATTTCTATGATATGGTATATTTCTAAGAATTTAAAAGGATTTACCTTTAGGGTTAAATGTGGACCACTGGATCTCCTTCCAGGCACCCTAGATGGTCGCCACGTGCTCTTTCATTCCTTAAGCTGTTTGACCCTAACTGGACTCTGCTTGTTGAGCCGGACGGCTGGGAGCTGGACCAATCTTTCTACTCTATCTCTCTCGCTCTTGCGCTCGCCTCTGCGAGGGTAATGTTTTGTGTGACGCACCAGGGCACCGCCCCACGCAGGGGTTTGACTCCAATAAGGGTCTAGCGGAGCATAATTCCTCCTCATACTCTTAGTCTCCCTCTTCCTTCTCCTGGCATCGTCGATCGCGTGGACGACCCCGAATGGATGCACAAAGCTTGGCTCTGCACTCCTGCGACTGCCACCGCAATGCAGGGCCAGGCCTCCGACTGTCACCACAAGAAAAAGGAAAGGCGAGACCTTCCTTCGATTAGAGGGCTTTGCAACCAAGGGTATCATCATCGGCGCCCACATCCTCACCCACATGAGGGTCTTCTATGGCCTGTTCTAATCTGGGCAAGAAGATTCTGCTGCTGTGAGCCTTTTCTCCGGCGAGCAAGAAACCCAGGTCAGGGTCTCCTGCCTAGGTCGTCAAGCTCTGGCGCCACGGCTTGGATGATGGGATTTATCAGGAAGAAACCTCCAACTGGATAGCATCTCCTTCCTTATATTCGATTGGTCTAGAGGATCATCTTCCCCTGAGAATTTTGAAGTCGGTCTCTCTCCTATGGTGATGCGATGCTGCGGGAAACTGAGCTCCATATTCTCCATGTCAATACTGTTTTTGTTTGGGGTCTCACTGGTATGGTGGGTGGAGAACGGCAAGGGGGGGATGAAGTTTGGTTCTCTGTGATATCTGTACCAATGTGGCTGTGTGAGGGGTTGTTCAGGTTCCGAGTATCACAAATCTAATTCCCCTTTGACTACCCCCCTCCTTCATCGGCTCCGAAGGACACCTCAGTGAGTTCTGTTCCTCCATTTACGGAGGTTAGGGATGACTGGGTCCTGGGTCCATAGCTTTGAAGGAGCCGCACATCACAATGAACAACACTATGTGACATAAAGTCCATCACATGCCTAAGTACAAATATACCCAAAAAGCTAAAGTCCAATCATATTTAAATCACTAATGTTCCAACCTCAAATAGATACACATGTTTGTAGCAATCTCCAAACATTTTGGAACTTTAGATATTGGCTCATACTACCCTAAGACAACTTCTACAATAGTTTGAGACACAAACTTCATTATTTGTTTGTGCAAATAAATTCTTTGAACGACCTTATAAAGAGGCATATTGACCTTGAATTCAATTCAAATCATCATAATTCTTGATCCTACAAGTCCAGAACACTTGTTATGATACTAATACCTCAAGTTCACTAATACATCACTTGAGTCCATTGGTACTATTAAATGGGTCCCATGGAATCATATGTACCCAAATCAATTAATCAAACCTATTCATCATACTTGAACTCATCAATGTTCTAATTGTCAATTACATATATAGTTACACTTTTTGGGTGGAAATATGCAATGATTGAATAACCAATTCCTCATTTTGGTATCAATCATCTACATGACACATGATCTTAAAACACTATATTGGGTATCATAATTGTAAAATCAGGGTCATCACATTCACCCCACCTTACATGGAATTTCGTCCTCGAAATTCAACTAAGCTTATATTCCCAGTGATAGCAAGGAGATTTTTGTTTTACATCTAGGCCACCACTTATGGTGTCAAGGCTATCATACTAATGGATATACCTAAAATTTTCATCTTAGGATTGTATATCATCAAGGGTGTACACACCTAACCTTATATGGATTGAAGCATCATTTAAGGTCTTATCCATAACATTACATTATGATATCTTAGGATTACATCACCCCTAAGGGTACACGTTTTGTTTATACTTTTAAAATTCAAGAAGAATTTGTTTATATGCCATGACATTCAGATTGTTTAAATCTAACATCATTAACATCTTACAATGATTTCAGCATTAGAGGAGATTTATCTTCATCCTTGATATTAGGATTTTTCTACATAAGAAGGGCTTACTAACATGCTTGACCATTAGGGTTTCACCCTATGGTGTGATATTTTATACTCAACTTAGAAGCATATTGAGAAGGATCAAAGTTACAAACTACATTTTTGATCATATATCCTATGATCCAAAAATATCTTTATATCAAGTTCATGAGTTCAACTTTTTATGCCTTGCATGTATTATGTGAAGGAAAAAGAGAATGTACTAAGTTTATCCCATGATCTCAGCATCATATCTTTCATGTTTCATATGAAGGGGGAGAGAATATTTTAAAGTTAAACTTATCATGATTTCAATCTTGGGTACTACATGTATGATATAGGGGGGAAATATAGAATAGGTCAAGCTTATACGAGTGATTCCTCATATATAAATCATCTATATAGCTCAAGTGAGGTTTCTATCATCATATATTAAGAAAGAGAAGAAGAAGGGAGAATTGTATTTTTGAGTATCTTTTGCACAAAGCATCATACTCTCATAACTAGAGTTCATATATTACCTCACTTGCAATTAATGATGAAATCCACAAAATATGTCACTCAAGCTAGGACCTAACTCAACCAAAGGATTGACTTTATCATATGGGCCATCTACCCATCCTTTTATTTTACCCAATTCTCACATATATATTTGAATCATGCATAAGGACTCAACTCAACACTCGAGAGTAATCTAGTGTAGGACATTTTTTTAACACATATCTCATATATTGGAGGCTAGGTCCTATGACCTTCTCCATGTGGGTCTTACTCTCTCTAGAGTTCACCACATATCTCATCCTACCACTAGATATCCTCCTTGTATAAGAGCTTGAGGCTCATGCACACTCATCTCTATCTTAACTTAGCTTATCTTAAGTAGGAAAAGGGAATCTACTTTCATCATCACGACTTAGCATAGATCCTCTAAGAGTGGATTCGGCTCATCTACAACTCAAATCTTAATAAGGAAACTTATACCATCATGGATTAAAGTTAGATAAGATTGTATATGCTTATTTCCTTCATCTTTCTTTTGTCTATCTATGTATCACATAACCTTATGAGGCTCTAGACGTCTAATCTAGATCTATTCTCTCTTCTAGACTGATGTCACTCCCTTTCACTTAGATTGCATGAACAGTAACTACTCTATAGTGTGAGGGACACATTTTCATATTTACATATATATAATAAAATATTATATAGTTTTTCTCCGAGAAGGCAGACGGCAGAGAAAACTATCGAGGCTCGAGCTGATTGGAAAACAAAACCAAATCAGCAAAATCGAGTGTCCCACACATAGTAGATAGTCTAGTGTCATGTCACCTAGTGAAATGGTGAGAACAAGATGTAGACTAGTGTAGCTACCCAATACATATGAGCTCTATATGGAAAGGGTTTCTTACACTTGTCTAAACCTAGTTCTCAAACATCTAGGTTCTAACTTAGAGGCTAAGTCAAACCTTATTCCTATAGAACAACTTACTAAGTTTCTAGGGTTTTATGTGAAAGTTGAAGTTTAGTTTTATGTTTCATGGTGAGCAATTGTTAGGTGTAGCTATTGTTCATGCTCTGATACCAACTGTGACATCCCCGGATTTTGGCTTCTCCAACCCTATTGGGAATGAGATGTCAGAATCCAAAAACATCATCCAATCATATCAGAAAGCGATGCGGAAGCATAATACGCATACATGAACATACAACCATAACATACACCATAAACAATATCAACATGTATATTTATACAATATGAATTATTACAAATGATTTACAGTTACATATTGAATGAAATCTAAAATCTATAAACATGTATGCTATCTAGGATCTTAGACAATAGGTACAACCTGTACAACTTGCTCACATCCTAATCCTTTATCCCATTCTCACTCTGGACCTAGAAAATATGAGAAACAAAACATCAACAAAAGTTGGTACGTGGAATTAAAGAGCTATACTATGCTAGCATATTGAAAATACTAGAAAAAGAAGAAAGAGAGAAAGAAACATTATTTAATGGCAGAAAATCAAGTAAACCCAAGTTATTAATCATATTTCAATGGACATGTATTACTATGGTGGACTTAGCACAAACATAAATATTGGGCCCTATCCCTGCGTACCTTGTACCATTAGGGATCTCCCTGTGTACCTTGTACCATTAGGGAGGTGCTAGTCAACATTAACGATTTCCCTCTCTAATAGGGAGATTAATGAACCATCAGTAACTACATTCCATTTTCTTTCCTTAGTGTTCTTATTGTTTAAGGCAGAAATGAAAATACATATAGATGTACATCCAACAAGATATTCAAATACATGCAAGCAATTACTCATAATTATCATCCAACAAAATCTAGTCATATAATTATATCCACGTACCTGAGTTCAGAGAATCATAGCTATGCTTGATCATCTAGACAATTTGGTCATCACCTGATTAATAACAATTAATCGTCATTAATACATGGTTCATAATATTACTGATATTTTAGGTCCAAATTAGGGTTTAGGTCAAATCTAAGGTCCAAGATGACCTAGGTTTGTCTCTGATATTTTTATAGTGATCTAGATGTCATTCTAAGGGTCTGGTTCAAATTTCATAATTTTCCGATGATAGGTCTATTTTCTAGAACTAAAAAGAGTTTAAAAGCATTAATTTGCTCATTAATAAGGAAAGACATAACATTTTGGCATTAATATTAGATTAGAGTCCACTTATGGTTTCTAAGTGGTATTAGGGTTCCAAGAATATTTTTCTCGTATTTTATATCCATCATTTGCTAATTATACAAATTAAATAAACCCAAAAGAAGCATCTTACTCTATATTAAATATCATCATCAGTTGTTCTTCAAAAGTCTGATCTAAGGGTCTAGTAATGTAGAGGATATTTTTCTGAGTCCAGAGATATTTTTGGGGTAATTATTGGCCAATGGAGCTATTTATAATCATATTTCTAAGATATGGTATATTTCTAAGAATTTAAAAGGATTTACCTTTAGGGTTAAATGTGGACCGCTGGATCTCCTTCCAGGCGCCCTAGATGGTCGCCACCTGCTCTTTCATTCCTTAAGCTGTTTGACCCTAACTGGACTCAGCTTGTTGAGCCGGGCGGCTGGGAGCTGGACCAATCTTTCTACTCTATCTCTCTCGCTCTTGCGCTCACCTCTGCGAGGGTAATGTTTTGTGTGACGCACCAGGGTGCCTCCGCACGCAGGGGTTTGTCTCCAACAAGGGTCTAGATGAGCATAAGTCCTCCTCATCCTCTTAGTCTCCCTCTTCCTTCTCCTGGCATCGTCAATCACGTGGACGACCCTGACATGATGCACATAGCTTGGATCTGCACTCCTGCGACCGCCACCGCAATGCACGGCGAGGCCTCCGACTGATGCCACAAGAAAAAGGAAAGGCGAGACCTTCCTTCGATTAGAGGGCTTTGCAACCAAGGGTATCATCATCAGCGCCCACATCCTCACCACCATGAGGGTCTTCTATGGCCTATCTGATCTGGGCAAGAATATTCCGCTGTTGTGAGCCTTTTCTCCGGCGAGCAAGAAACCCAGGTCAGGGTCTCCTCCCTAGGTCGTCAAGCTCCGGCGCCATGGCTTGGATGATGGGATTTATCAGGAAGACACCTCCAACTGGATAGCATCTCCTTCCTCATATTCGAGTGGTCTAGAGGATCATCTTCCCCTGAGAATTTTGAAGCTGGTCTCTCTCCTATGGTGATGCGATGCTGCGGGAAACCGAGCTCCATATTCTCCATGTCAATACTATTTTTGTTTGGGGTCTCGCTGGTTTGGTGGGTGGAGAATGGCAAGGGGGGATGAAGTTTGGTTCTCTGTGATCTCTGTACCAATGTGGCTATGTGAGGGGTTGTTCAGGTTCCGAGTATCACAAATATAATTCCCCTTTGACTACCCCCCTCCTTCATCGGCTCCGAAGGACACCTCAGTGAGTTATGTTCCTCCATTTACGGAGGTTAGGGATGACTGGGTCCTGGGTCCATATCTTTGAAGGAGCCACACAACACAATGAACAAAACTATGTGACATAAAGTCCGTCACATGCCTAAGTAAAAATATACCCAAAAAGCTAAAGTCCAATCATATTTAAATCACTAATGTTCCAACCTCAAATAGATACATATGTTTGTAGCAATATCCAAACATTTTGGAACTTTAGATATTGGCTCATACTACCCTAAGACAACTTCTACAATAGTTTGAGACACAAACTTCATTATTTGTTTGTGCAAATAAATTCTTTGAACAACCTTATAAAGAGGCATATTAACCTTGAATTCAATTCAAATCATCATAATTCTTGATCCTACAAGTCCAGAACACTTATTATGATACTAATACCTCAAGTTCACTAATATATCACTTGAGTCCATTGGTACTATTAAACGGGTCCCATGGACTCATATGTTCCCAAATCAATTAATCAAACCTATTCATCATACTTGAACTCAATCAATGTTCTAATTGTCAATTACATATATAGTTACACTTTTTGGGTGGAAATATGCAATGATTGAATAACCAATTCCTCATTTTGGTATCAATCATCTACATGACACTCATGATCTTAAAACACTATATTGGGTATCATAATTGTAAAATCAGGGTCATCACAATATGGCATGCTCTTTATCCTATATCTCACACCCATAACGAGAGGAATTAAGAACTTGTGAGAAACCATTACACTAAATGAGATTACTCAAAACATAAAACACAACCAATCACTAATTAATCACATGCCCAAAAATAAGGGTAAATTAAAATCGATTTCAACATCAACACCCGCTCAAAAACATTTGCATAAGAGCCCAAAATCTTTCATGTATCCATACTATGCCAAGAATTTGATACAAATTGATTTATCGCCTTAGCTACAACATATATACACTGGAGAAAAATATTCATATATGTCACACAAACATGCATTAACATGCTAACAAAATTTTGATTTGTTTGAAACACCATATACAAACTTTTCTTGCCTGGACCTGAGAGTATAGGGATGACTCTAGGACACACTAGACATCTAATCAACTTTCTTAAAGATTTATTACTATAGTTCCTCTTTACTTCCATGGTTCTATTGTCGTCACTGCCGATTACTTAAAAAGATGTGGTGAACCACAAGGATGAGACCCATGTCCCTACAAGAGATATAACCTCCAACAATGCCTACTGATCACACCATTTAAAGTAATTTAAACAGTTTAAGCAGTTTAATTAGATATAAAAAATAGGCTCAATAGCAGGGATGATTGACAGAATACATAAAAGAGTAGATAATAATTATCATCATTAGCCAGACTATCACCCTTTATCTTGTTGACAATATAAGAAATTCAGTAGCATATGCATATCTAGCATCATGAGCAACTCTAGTAACATAGAATCTCTATCATTATGAATAAGTCTAGCAACATAAGCATAGATAACAACATTAGCATGTCTAATAGGTCGAACATATTAACATCATTAGAAGATCTAACAACATAAGCTCAGCTATCTGCATAAGCATGATTAGCGGTATATGCATCTCTAGTAACAAAGGCATGGCTAGCATGGTAAACATAACTATCAACATGAGATATCTAGCATCATGAATATAATTAAAAGTAGCAGTATAGTTATCAACATAATCATGGCTACTGTATGTACACATCTACAATCTTAAGCATATCCACAACAAAAGTATATCTACTATCTCTTAGTTGCACTAAGAATCATCTTTATGTAAAGATAACAAACAAGGGTTATCATCCAATGTGAAACATCATGTATAACCCTAAACAAATATGCTACATGGATGTATTACATCTTTTATTACGCCCTAGGAAATGTGAATCATACCATTCAAAGTCCAACCGACCCCTATGAAGGGCTATTCAGTTCCGTACAAGATCTAGGAGTACTGATATCCTAAAATCTCTTCCCCTCAGTTAGTACGAGTAAAAAGGAAGTGACATATCAGTCAAAGATGCCACCACAGTGACATATAGTCAAGCTTCTAATTACTAGTACACCCTTGTTACAGGTCACAACACTAGAAACCAGGGTATACAAACCCAATCACTGAGGTACAACCACAGTTGTCCTCTAATCACATCATGTTATAATCACCGAGACACGACCATAGCCATTCTCAATCACATCAGATGTATGAGGCATGACCATAGCCAACCTCCACAATCTGCATTGTGGATGACAAGGATATATCCTCAACCTGACACCCCCACATACTCAACAGTATGCGCTCTGAGTTTTCCTTAGGAATACTCATTTCACCATCCAACAAGTTCTGACACTGAAGATGGCTCTACAACACAGGGCACTACATGATTAGAGTTGCACTTGATTAGTTATGCCGATTGGGTGAATTAAGGCTGCATCAAACAAGTGGACATACAAACCCTAATTCACTTCTAGCAAGCATATAAATATCACAACTACAAAATATATAAAATGTGTGAAAAATAATTTCTCATCTCATCATCACATGGTACTATTCACTTGCCATTCATCAGACCACACTAGTCATCATACTATCACAAGATATAAATCTTTTTCACAATATCACAGGGTATCAACCCTTATCAACATAAGAGGATTATACCTCATTCATGGCTAAACCATGCCCAAAGGTCATTAAGACCATCATACTATCGCATGATATAAATCCTTTTCACAATATCACAAGGTATCAACCCTTATCAACACAAGAGGATTACACCTCATTTAGGGATCAACCATGCCCAAAGGTCATTAAAACCATTATACTATTCCATGTAAGATCATCATTACCTTTGCATGCCTTATAACAAGGCTCAACAACATCACTTACATATAATACACTGGATCAACACAATATTGCATTAATGATCTAGGAGATATTCATAAAAAATCATAGTAGGGTTATATTAACGTTAAGAACATTCATTTATTACATCAACATGAAAGGAATCTAGATATGATTAACCTTCATCATATTCATGATGCACATGTTTATCATAAGAAAGTATCAACCATGTGGCTATGATAACCTCCAATTAACATATTAAGGTTATGATCATATTAAGGAGGTTATTCCACCATCATTCCATCATATAAGAATGTTAAACATGAATACTCATCTTTATCTATTTTCATTAGAGTTAGGTTCAACATGATAAATTATATCAATGTTACTAATCAACACTTATACCCAAACCCTAATTCACAACATCCCCATTGGATCATGGGTGCATAAGGTGAAACATCACCATTACATTCCATACTATTTTCAAGTATGAAACCACACATAAATCAATATGTAACCATCAGGTTAAGCATACTAGGGTTTCAACAACAATAAGAGAGTACCTCATGATTGCATTAGTCATTCAAGGACTATTCATACCCAATTGCCATCATTTAGTTATATTAAAGCTAGGTATAACAAGCTATACCTCATTAGGGTTACATATCCACACAATATGGTTATCATCCCTTCTATTCATATGAGTGAATAGGTAAGACTACCTTGTTAAGGGTAACCCTCCATTTGTTCCATCATCATTCAACCCAAACCACTCTAAACTCCTTGGTATGTCATACTTGTTCCTTATTCCTCAAAGTTGGCCAATCTCATACAAATATCACCAACATGTGTGAGGGGTTCATCAAACATATACCTTAGTCCAAGGGGGTTTCCTTTTCCTCTAAACATGAGAGGTGCCATACTCAAATCCTTAGGAACTCAAACATCTTTGTGGGCATCAGGTGCAACAAGTACTACTTCCCCTCTTTGGTCTAGGAACCTCAGGTTCACTTCATATGCATCAACTGTCTAACGACATGCTCAGATGTTTTACCATGAATCGAACCTATACCAGATAGGGAATATACTTCTTAACACTCTTCCATGTGGAAAACCCTTAGATTTCTACACAAGGACAACCAACTAGGTGCGAGGCCTCACAACTTGCTATCATACCATACCTCTTCAGGGTCTATGGAACTCTCCTTCCTAAAAGGTAGGCACCTATATCATCTGTACGTTTGTTCACAAAGCCTCTTTCTCTCTTCTATGGTTGGGTTCCTCTAAAGGAATCTAAGGTATGATAAGCCTCCAAGGATCGTGCATGAGGCAACCACATATATCTACTCAGGGTCATCTATTCCACTCCATATTATACCCATCTTCTTATGATTCCTCATGTATCAGAGTCAAGGTTTCCAACCTTCTTCATCAAGTCTCACTCTCTCTCTAGAGATAATCGTACAATGGGTCCTACCACTAGAGGTTCTCTTTCTAAAGATGGGTCAAGTTCTTAAGGATACACATCTATCCCTACTTGGGTGAAATGTACTATCAAAACTTATATCCAGCTGAGACTAGCCAAATCTCTGCATGCCTATCTCATAGACCATCGGGCCTAACCTTTCAGGCTCAGGTCTAAAACCTACTGCCAGCCATGCTGCCACTCTCTTCTATGTAGGTGCATGCCCCTTTTCTTCACATATATAACGGTTAGGGTTCCTATATGGTCATCACTAACCTTCTCAATGAGAGAGTGATCCCTCACTCTCAACAGGCACAACCACCTAAGGTCGGGTCACTAAAAGGCACCAGGGTCACGCAGTTCATGCTTCTCATGTGCACTCCAAACCCTATGTACAACATGCATGTCTAATCCACATACATTCATGCATGTTCAACTATGATATCTATTTCATCGTGTCTTCTCTTTCTCTATCCACCGCTTAGGGTTTGGGTTGAGCATCATCCTTAGAGGATGCACCAAGCCTCTTCCTCTCCATGGAGGCTTATTCCTCCAAGGCTAACTCCCCTCCTCATCCTCCTACAAGAAGGTCTAACCTTAGAGCTCTATTGAAGGCACGACAACACCCGCCACGCAACCTAAGCATGCAACTAAACTCAGTCTGAGTTTCTAATTATCAAAACTTATGTCCATGACATATTTCTTACATGCTTTTTATTATTTGGTGGAGGATTTCCTTAATTCTTATCATTTTTAATCCCAAAACTCAGGAGGGTTGTGGAGAGAGAAAACCCTAATCTCATAAAGTTATTCAATGAATGGGGTAGAGAAGGGACGAAGACATATGAGGAAAGACCTAGAGGTATCTTATTTCGAGTCGAATCCTCAGATTTTGGTGAGGCAGTCACACGGTATCTAGGAGTCCTCATATACTGACTAGTGGGACTGAGGAAAATATTGCCATCCCCCAAATTTTGATCCTTTGCTAAACACCTCCATCATTGGAAAATCCTCTAATAACTCCCTTGGGTTCTAAAGAGTTTGTAACATTTAATAATTATTAGAGATTAAATGGAAAACCATGATCTGATATCAAATGTAATGACCCCTCTTCCCGATAACCCCCAACTAAGGAAGACCAATAAGTCAGAGGCGTTATCCCAAAAACATGATCAATGGTTTTGTAAATAATAAAAAATAATTAATAAATTCTATGAAAGAGTAAACTTTAAAGCGGGAATAAAAATTACTTTTCACATACATTTCAAATATAGGAAACTGGAACTTCTACCCTCAGTAGAAATCTAACAATATAAATCCTCTATTATGAATTAAATTTAATCTTCACAAGTTCCACTTTACAGTTTGTCCAATTTTAGATAATCCTAAAATGTCGACAAACAAAACGTTAGTCAGTATAAATGAATATACTAGTATGTGGTGATAACCATAGTATTGCAAATGAGTTATAACAACATAATCACATCAAATAGTTGTTAAAAATGCAAGATTACATTTTTCAATATGACTTCTCAACAACTTTTACTCATCCTCTGGGATACCCTCTCTAGGGTTAAGTCCTTGCAAGTGACTTTAAGGCTACCTTCTCTATCCTGAGCTTGGTACCTGTGGTCACCTCTCTAGGTGCCTAATGGTCTTCCCTCTGGGGCTTGACCACTTCAGACCTTCCCTCTAGGGCTTGGTCTTGCATCATACATCCAGAGATGGTATGTAGGTTCGAGACAGTCACATATATACTTAAGTTTTCATAATCATATTCACTTTAAAGATTGCAGAAATAAAAGCATACCAACATTTTATTTCCATGCAATCGATAAAACAAAAGTAAAATTCTAGGAAACTAAAGCGTGAACTCATAATTAACCACATACCTAATTTGGAGATTTCATAAGAAATTAGAACACTCCAATCAATCAGGCAATCCAATCCAAGCAAGCAAGTCAACTACACAAAAGCACAGAATCTTGAAAATCATATGCAACCTATTTACTACATACTCATCAAGAATCTTAATTTATTGACTTGGAATTACTTTCTAGGGTTTCTAATCCAAATTAGAGTTTCATTAGGGTTCCTTTACATCCATTTACAACTTTTCTCTTTTATGTCCATAAAATCCTAAAATAGCAAGTCTAGGTTCAGAACCCTAATTATTCACTTATTCACATTAAATCCTTCTTTTATCATCAATTAGGATTTGGATTAATGTGATATCAATTTTGTATAAAGGATTTCAAAGTTCATCTCATTAAAAACCATTAACATCTAGATTAGGATTTCTAGGCCCATTAATGCATATTAAAATATCAATCCCTAAATTAAGCTATTTAGCCCATGGATTATCTACTTAGACATCTTTTCATTAACAACACATTAATATGCTCGTAGATCATCAATATTAATCTTCTCAATTTCATCGAACATCACCTTAGGGTTTTTCTTAGTTATAAAAGTATTAAAGATAGAAAATTTAAGCACTTTTCGAACTATGATCAGATTCATGCTCTAAAACTATTTTTTTTATTGAAATCTATGTATTTTTCAGTTCAACTTTCATATATTACATGCCTTGATATGAGTTACCATTAACTAGTTATGATTATTGCAAAATAACAAATATTGGGCCAATCCAAACTTGACACGTCAAGATATCAAACCTTATCCTATTTTCCATGTGGACCGAATTCCATGAATAAGGCTCCACCACTTCATCCACACGTGCCCCACGTGAGTAGGGTCTTTGATTTGTAGTTGTACACTTTTTCCCCTGATCTCCTTCACTCGTGTCAGGGGTAAGAGATTCTTTTCTCTATAATTCATCTTCAACCTTGTGACTCGCTACTCGCGAGCCATCGCCATGGCCCCGATCAACCACATGTTGACTTCAATCGTCCCACTTCCTCAGCAGCCTACGAAGATATCCATCCCTCTGCCTAGTCCCACTAAATCAGTTGGTGCCCTCAGGCTCGCCATATCTAGCTAGAGTCACCGGGACAAAGAAGCTTTTCTCTGGAAAGAAGTGTAGCCTGGTCGGGGTACATGTCGACTTCTTTTCCAAAATTGGTTGCTTCCATCAACTCGCCTCACTCATGTGGAATCAAATAGATGCTCTGGGGTTATGAACATGGTGTGTTCCCTCTCTATTTATAGGGGATGGTCACCTGTGCCCCCCCCCCAAATTGGGGAAATCCCACATAGACCACAAAGGTCCCCCAATCCCACCATGATCGGGATCGCCAGGACTTCTCGGAGTTAATGGTCTCATTTCCAAGTCTGGCCATGCTAGGAGTCCCAAGAAATCTGGAGAGGAAGATCTCCTAGTTTCCCAAACTGTCTGGGACTAGATGATGGGTAGCCATCGTTGGATCTTCGAGATCAACGGTCTAGGTTTTTTTTTGCAGGAATATAGATCATTATATCTTATTCATTCTGGGATCTATTCCAGAGGGGACTAGCAAAGTTAATATCACTGCTTACATGAAGCCAAGGAGGCTTAGAAGTTGTAAATTGAAAAGACATTAAGGATGAAAGGGTATGTTTTGCAAATGCATCTGAAACAGGATTCAGTGCACAGGAAATGAATTGAATCCTGATGCCTGTGCTCAGATTCAGTTCATTCCAGATGGATCTCCGAATTGGTTCTATTCTTGGTGTCGAAGGGAGATTGCTTGTCACCAAGGTTACTGCTTTTTGGGAGTCAGATAGAACTGTGACCGGCAGGAAGCCCTTGTTCTTGCAGGTATTTATTGCTAGTTGAATGCCCATCAGCTCAACATCAAGGGGTGAGTGGGCGTATGAATGGCAACCAAGGCCAAGCATGCAAGTTCCAGTATTGTTGACAATGTGGAGACCATATCCAGTTTCTTTAGAGCTATATTGGAAGGCTGCATCTGTGAAGGCGTACAAGGATGATTGTTGCAGACGGAAAACTAGATCGGGAGGATTGCGGATGATAGCTTCGTTTGTTGCATGCAACACAGAAGCAATTGTATTAGTCCGTTCTTTGATGAAGGCAATACAGGAGTCAATACGGGGTTGCTTCTTGTCATGGATAAGCGAATTCTGGACCTGCCATATATGCCAACAAGCCACAATAAAGAGGGTATTCCCTTCCAAGATGGATTCAATCCAAGAGTCCTCATCGAGCTCAAAGAACCCTGGGTGGATGGGGAGACCATGCCATATAGGCTTAATAATCAGACAATCCCTGATGTTGTGGAGCAAAGTGTCCGCAGCATTTTGACAAGCTGAGCAAGTCACATCAACTTCCATATGCCGCCAGAGCTTTTCCACATTGTTCAGCAGAGCTTTGTGTTGGAGAAGCCAGGCAAAGACTTTGATCCGTTCAGGAACCTTGGAATGCCAGATTGTATCCCATTTCCCGGGTATGTTCACATCTTTCTCCTGCCTAATCCAAGCATAAGCATATTTGGATCGCAGTAGACCATCATCTTCATGTGGCCAGTCCCAATTATCGGGGCCGGAGGAGGGCATCGACGGTGCGATATGTTGTATCACCTGGAACACAGCGGGAGACATATACGTGTTGATGAAGTCACTATCCCAGGAGCCATCAGTTTGGACCATTGAGCTGATAGTTAGGTCTTCAAGTCCTTGTGGCGCATGGTAGGATAGATAGATGTCTTGGGGGCAGAGGCCGGTGATCCATCGATCAACCCAAACGTTCACATTAGTGCCTAAATTCACAATTTGGCCGCATTCTTCTTTAAGTTTGGGAAGATGTTTCTTAATGAATGACCAAGAAGGTGAACAAGGCTTGTTCATAAGATGTCCCTGTCGCATATATTTCTCCTTCATGACTCGTACCCACAACAAGTCAGGGTTGTTTAGGAAATTCTAGACGTTCTTCAACATGAGCGTCTCATTCAAATCTCGAGCATCCTTAAGGCCAAGTCCGCCCTGCTTCTTTGGTGAGGTAATTTTCATCCAAGAGACTAGAGAAAGCTTCTTTTGTTCACTTCCTCCGAACCAGATAAAATCTTTAATTTTTCGATTGATTTTATCACAGATGGCTGGGGAGATTCTAATAGATTGCATCACATACGCCGGGATGGCATGCAGAGTCGATTTGGCGAGGGTGATCCTCCCAGCTAAGGATAGTTGTTTGGCGGTCCAGCTATTTATGCGGTCACTCAGCGTTGCAACTATATTCTCATGAGTTGATTGATTTAGCCGATTATGAAGTAGAGGGACACCCAGATACCTCCCTAGGTCGTCGGTGCTGGTGATGCCAAGCTTGTTACAGAAGGATATCCGTGTCGACCTGGGTGTATTGTGAGAAAAGAAACAATGTGATTTCTCCATGGATATCTCCTGGCCTGAGACTGCAGAGAAGTTTCTCAGGACTGCATCAATGACCACTGCCTGAGATGTGGATGCTTCGGCCATTAACATGATGTCGTCTGCAAAAAAGACATGACTCAGCTTTGTGCCTCCTCTAGAAAGTGTGATCGGTTTCCAGTGAGCTGTTTCCACCTCATGGGTAATGGCCTGGCTTAGCCTTTCCATACAAAGAACGAAGACATAGGGGCTTATTGGGTCCCCTTGACGAACTCCAAGGGAGGATTTGAATGGTGGAAGTGGTTCCCCTTACCACAGAATAGACGTGCAGCCACTGCAGATGATGTCCATGATCTGGCTGATCAAGTTGTTTGGCAGCCCAACCTTAATTAAGGTGTCTTTGATAAATTGTCTATTCATTCTGTCGAACGCCTTGGACAGGTCGATTTTGATACAGACTTGAGCTTTCTTGGAGGTTTTATTCCACATAGAGTGGATGGTTTCTTGCACAATGAGAATGTTACTAGTAATATGGCGCCCGGGGATGAAGCTAGATTGGTTTTCAGCAACCCAAGCAGGGATTAGGGGCTTTAGACGCTCCACGATCACTTTGGATATCAACTTGTAGCAGGTATTGTTCAAGGATATCGGGCGATAGTCAACAAATCTTTGAGGTTGGCGAATTTTAGGAATCAACACCATTAAGGCATCCGCCATTGCAGGTTCAACTGTCCCAGTATTAAAGGCCTTCTGGATCGTTTTCACAACCGATCTCCCAATAGTGGACCAGTTGGTTTGAATGAACTCCGCGTGAACACCATCAGGTCCACATGCTTTATTAGGCGCCATGGAGAAGGCCACATGCTTGATTTCTTCATGTCCCGGCATGCGAGCTAGGAAGTTGCTAGATTGTGGGCTAATACCAGGGAAGTCCCCGATGTAGTCGACGATGGCCGCCATTATCGTCGTTTCCATAGGAGCCGAAGATGTCAGAGTTTGGAAGTAGTGGAGCAAGGCTGCCTTGATTGCGTTTGGTTCTGTAATCCACTCGCCTGAGTTTGTGCACAGACGAGTGATTTTGTTTCCCAGTCTTCTAGCTCGAACATAGGTTTGGTAATAACGAGTATTACCATCTCCTTCCTTCAGCCACTAGACGTGAGATTTCTGGCGCCAGTCTATCTCCTCTTGAAGAAGGATCTGATGGTACTTTTCTTGCAGGAGGATAGTTTCAATATCGTTAGAAACAGATGAACAAAGGTTAGTGTCTACCTGACACTTGTCTAACTGGGGTAGGGTGGAAAGCTTCTCCTTGTTCTTTGCATTGCGTATGCGGGACTCCCAGGAGACAACAACCGCTTGAAAGGGTGGCAGTGCTTCATGGAAAGCGAGGTCTTTGTTCCATTGAGGCAGAAGCTCAGTTTTGAAGTCCGACGACAGCTTCCAGCTAGCCTTGGAGTAGAAGCGATGTCTGGTACATTTATTGGTGGTAGTGCTGCTGATGAGGATGGGATCGTGGTCCGAGTAGAGTCTGGGCAAGACCGTGACAGTATGTCCACCGTCTATACTCAGCCAGGCATCATTGGCGACGACTCTATCTAGCCTCTCACGAAGTTGTAGGCATTTGAAGGTGAAGAACTGGCCTTTGGGTTTGATGTCTGCAAGGCCCGTAGCAAGAAGGGTGTCCTTGAAATGTTGGGATGCTCTCCTATCAAAGTACCTACTGCCTTTCTTCTCCGTAGGGTCCAACATGGTGTTGAAGTCACCTACCATAGCCCAAGCACACTGAATACTTTGAGAAATCTCCAGTAGCCGCTTCCAGAGCAAAGGTCTTTTATCGGGGTTAGGGCTCCCATAAACCACAGTAAGGAACCATCGGTTGTTCACCTGACAGTGGATAAGTTGTCGATGATTTAGTAGAATAGTAATGTCAAAATGTCTAGGATCCCAGAGGATCCAGATACCGCCTGAAAAGCCAATAGCCTCCACTCGATGAGAAGAGGAATAGCCCAACTTTCTTATGGTGTCAAGAGCAGTAGAGCCGCTGCACCTTGTCTCCACGAGAGCAATGATACAGAGTTTATATAAGGATTTGTATTCCTTCAGAAGCCTAATATTGTCATCCGATTTGGCCCCTTGAACATTCCAGCAGAGAATGTTTGGCATTCAGAGACTTGAGAAAGAAATTAGTTGATAGCAGCGACAAGCCCTACTGCTTGGCTGCCATCGTTGGCCTGGTCATCCTCCATGGCCTGGTTTCCATTAAATTGAAGGATGCGTTGGGCTTCCCTGGTGCTATTGGCTTGGGCAAGGTGTTGGGCAATCTTGCCCTTCTTTCTTTCCCTTCCTGGACTGGTCATCACAGGCTGGTAGACCACATGACGGTTCTGTAGAAGGACTCCCTTTGGGGTACTTCCCTTGTCCCCCCAGTTGAAGGAGGGCGTGAATTGCTCCATGGCAGTAGTGCCACTATCGAATTGGAATGGGGGGTCGTTACTTTCACGGCCCATGGATGTCTCGTCATCCACCAACACAACTGTGGTGTCTTCTTTATCTAGAGAGCTCTTGGTGGATTGCCCTCTCTCAGGCGGCAGCTTGGCCTGCGCTGTAACAAGCTTCTTTGCTACTTTCTTCTTATTCTTTTTGGACGTTACCGTCTCCCAGCCATCGTCTGTAGGCTCGTGGTTTTGGGGTGCATGGGTGTCTTCACTTTGGGGCACTTCTTTATCCTTAGAGCGTGGCAGGGTTTTCTTTGCGGGCTGCCTGCGCTCAGGTTTCTTGGCATGAATAGCCAGCGAGTATGGGGTGATAGCCACCACCGGTTGGGACGTGGAGGAGGATGCTCCTGGAGGCGAGAACGAGGGGACAAACACACAATCTTTGTCAGCATGGCCAACACGTCCACACCTCATACAAATTGTGGGCATGTTCTCGTATTCAATGTGGAACTGTTCTCCATTGATCGTGATCGCCAGAAGGAGAGGTTTGGTAGTGTCCACCTCTACTGCGACTGTAGCAAACTTCCCTCTAGAACCAGCAATGGTTGTTTCATCGACCTTGATGGTCTTTCCAATGAGATCACCGATTCTAGCTAGCAAATGATTCTGGAAAAGATAGACTGGGAGGTCCGGGATTCTCATCCATACTACTAGTTTGTTAGGGATAGCAGTAGAGGGCCGAAACTCCGCCATCCATGATTGCACAGACAAATAGTTGCCGAAGATTGTCCAGGGGCCGCCCGTCATTGCTGTAATGAAGTCAGCCTGATTAGCTAGTTGGATGATATAGTAACCTAGTTCCAGGTCGATGACTCAGAACATCTCGGACGGGTTCCAAAGAGCCTGCAGACGATTGATTAGGGTTTGGAAGCCGATGTTGATGCCGACGACCTTCACGATCACCGCGAATTTCCAAGGCTCTAGGAGTGGCTGAAGAACCGCAAGATTCACCATGATGGCAGGGATGGCACCACTGCGATCAACAGAGATGTCCTCTGGCTTCAGGGTTTTCGGCGAAACATGTTTAATGGTTTGGGGGACACGGGGGTCCTCTCCAGACGTCGCAGCCCCGTACGAGAGCTTGGGTATGGTTCCCGGGTTGTTGGAGACCATCGACGCCTTATCCGATGCATCGTCGATTCTCATTGCTTGATCCCCGTTTGGGGTAACTTCCTCGATCACAGTGTTGTTAGGTGGTGTGGGTTGCGATGGGGGACGATTTCCTTCAGCAGAGTGACCTCCCCTGCCTCCTAGACGGCCGCCGCGGCCACGGCCATGGCTTCCGCCATCTCCTCTCCCAGCTAGGACCGTCGGCTAGGGTTTTTTTGTAATTGATGGAATCGATCAACGGTCCAGGTTAAATGTGTAATTATAATATATGTGACATTTAATGTCGATTTTGTCATCCTCTCACATTAGGAAAACTTTTAAAAATCATATCTCGCAAACCAGATGTCCAATTAATACCAAAATTTAAAGGAAAGTCCTTGATGACTAAATCTACTTGTGTACAAAGTTTAGGACTCAAAATTATGAGATACTTTTCTTCATATGCAAGTTATCTATTAATAAGCCACATTTTACTCCCATTTTCTCTCTCCTATTCTTTTATTTTTCTTTATTTAGATTCCTTTTACCATTAGAAACCATGTGGACTCAAAATCTCATATATGATGAGTCAATAACACATTCAATATGTATCCTCATTATCTTATAACTGAGTGAAATAGATGAATTGGAAGCTAGCCTTTATATATGTTGTTATTAATCTAATGATTTTAGATAGTTATGCCATGTCAATCATCATATGATTGGTTGTACGAGTGTTACAACCCCAACTTTTGGGTTCATATGGTTGGAAATGCAATTGCCCCAATAAATGTATGATCATGGGAATTGTATGAATTGTGTGTATTGAATGGATTTTCTATGCAATATTTCCTATATGCATGCGATTTCGTGGATTAAAATATGTTAATGAGTGCAATATGATTAAAAGAAAAATAAGAAATCAAATAATGCATCTTTAAGAAGGAAATTTGAGATAATAATGAAAATACGAGAAATATGTTGAAATATGTATGGTTGAATCATCTGGGGGGAGGGGGTTTGGCCGCCGTAAAGCAGTGCCCCGCTCCCCCTCGGCCTGTTCTCGCCCATCATCAGCAGGGTCTCTTCTTCGGGAGGTGTGTGGACGTGGTGTCGTTGGAGGAAACGATCTTCTTCTTCTCTGTCGTTGAGCCCGACTGCGACGAGTTTCCTATCCCTTTCTCTTTTATTGGGTTTCTATTTTTTGTTCTCTTGTTTTGTCTATCTCGCTGTTAATCAATGTTACTTTCTCTTCTCATGGTAGATTTTTCTTTCTCGGTCAATTTTGTTGTGGAGTTTGTATGGCAGCAAGTGCGGGGAAAATATCCTTTTGGAACACCGATTTGGTGCAGACACTCTACCACATATACATACTCAGGTTGAAGGTATTCCTCATAGAAAGCTACCTTAGCCAGCGAAGGAGAAGAGGAATCTATACATCATTGTCCTTATCAGATTCTGATATGAGTTTTTGTGGTGGTTTGTATCTATTCTTGATCTTTGTGTGGTCTTTTAGTTTGTTTTTCTCCTCATGTAGATGCCGTATGGCCCCTCCATAATGAAATTTGTCTATTTAACTTAAAAAAAAAGTATGAATTTCATAATCCATAAGGTTTCTAATGGTAAAAGAAATCCAAATAAAGAATATAAAAGAGTAAGAGAGAGAAAATATGTATAAAATATCCCTTAATAAGAGATAATTTTCTTATGAAGAAAAGTCTCTCATACTTTCTTATTTGACTCCCAAACTTTTCAGACACATAGTTAAAGTCATCAAGGATTTTTCTTTAAAATTTGGGATTAATTGGATAAGCGTTTTGAGAGATATGGATATTTCTAGTTTTCTTAAAGTGGATGGATTTCCATTAAAATGTCACATTTTCAATGGGACTGGTTTTGGGCGCGTGTGATGAGGATTGTGGATCTAAGATCCAAGGGTGTCCAGATCATCTCCTACCCCAAGCCAGTTGGGGAAAGGAATTGTATGCAGGTCAGGATCTGACATCCTATTCTCTCTCCTCTCTTCACAATTTTCCATGATTTCTTCTCCATTGGTTTCAGGAGGACCAGACGAGTCTAACGAGCCCTAATTCAGCGGCTTTTGTGGTGTCCTTGGGAAATGTCCAATTCCCATCCTCATCAAGATTATGGGGTGGTAGTAACACCCCTAGTTTTCTCCCCCTTTGCCTATATAAGGCATACTAATCCCAACCGAGAGGCGAGCCAGAGGGATCCCGACCCCCAACTACGCGAAGGGCACTGACCTACCTGTGCTTTCCTTTCTCTCTAGTTTGCTCTACTGTAATGCAAGCTTTTAGGCGCACATGCCATGATCATTTCGTGGTTCGTATTGCGGACCAAGACCTTTCTAGGAACCGTGGTGATTCCACTGGATGCTCTGAGATCTTAAGAAGAACAACAACCTCGCTGAAGTTGTCTCTTCAATCGGGACTGGGAGTACTCTATTTTGCCACAGAAATAGAGTCTCTCCATTGGGAGTTCGTGAGGGAGATGAGTGTGTGTGGACCAAATCTGGGTTCCAGTCTAGGCAGACCCAAGAAAGGGATCTGCTAGCTGAGAAAAGTAGCCGAGAAAAGAAAAATGTAAAGGGACACGTGGCAGTTTGCGACTAGCCCAAAAGGTAATTAATTTGCGATTTCATAACTAATTATTAATAGCTCAGATGAAAATGAGATATATATGAAAATTGATCAGAAAAATGCAAGTAATTTTAAATAATAGTTTTAAAGCCTAAATCTGATCATAGTTTGAATAGTAGTTAAAGTTTCTAACTATAATGCTTTATAATTAAGAAAAACCCAAATTTGATGATTTTATGAAATTGAGATGAGTAATATGGATAATTTATAGACATATTAACCTATTTTTAAAAATAGAAGGTTTTGATGTCTAAGTAGATGATTCGTGTGTTTGATAAAGTTAGGGTTTTGATATGTTAATATGCATGAATGGGCCTAGAAACCCTAATTTTGATAATTATAACTTTTAATGGTTTTAATTGGGTAAATCCATGAATAAAATAGATATATGATGATCCTAAGACAATTTGAGTATAAAAGATCCTTAATGTGGATAATTTGAGCAATTAGGGTATTTATGAGTAGAAAAGTATTTTAGGGTTTGTTGACCTAAAAAGGATAAAGTTTTAGAAATTGATCTAAGAAACCCTAATGCATACTAATGAGACTTAGAAACCTTAGAAAGGTGTCCCAAGTCAATAAGGAGTTGTTTGGGATATGTTTGTGACAATTAGACATTATACATGTTTTCAGGATGAATGTTTGCTTTATTGATCAGCTTGCTTGATGAGATGGATGACGTAGTACATGGTCTACCCTCAGGGTGGGATCATCAGGTTATCATTAGTCGATGTGTTGGTCTACCCTTGGGTAGGACCATATGTCTACACAACCCTATGTAGCGATATACTTGTAAGGTAGGATCATGGGGGTTATCTAAGATCTACCATATGAGAGAGGTAGTAGTATACATGTCCACTGCAGGGACAAAATATAGGCAAGGATATTACTGATTGAGTAGTAATATTTAATATGTAAAGTTTTATCCGTTAAGCAATAATTTGGGTTCATTATGTTGTTACAAATAGATGAAAGATTTTGGTTCCCCCACATAATAGTAAAATTCATTATACTAACTAACATTTTATTTGTCGGCATTTTTGGAATATCCAAAATTGGACAAATAGTAAAGTGGTACTTGTGAAGAATAAAGTAAAATCATAAAGGCAGATTTAGTTAGATATAACTCTATAGTGGGCAGAAGTTCCAGATTCCTATTTTGAAAGATACGTGAAAAGTAAAAAAATTTATCCCGTTTTAAGCTTAGTCTTTGGTAGAATTTATTAATTATTTTTTATTATTTGGAAAACCATTGATCATGTTTTGGGATACAACTCTGACTTCTTAGTCTTCCTTAATTGGGGGTTATCCAAAAGTGGGGTCATTACATTTGGTATTAGAGCATGGTTTTCCATTTAATCTCTAATAATTATTAAATTTTACAAACTCTTTAGCATTGTTCTGAAAAGTAATCGGTGTACGCGCGGAGAGGGTACCGATTAGAGTATGTATGGTATGCGGGAGTATAAGCGGGAGAATATTCGGTTTTAATCGGTTTTGATTTTTTTTATATTAACCATAAAGATATGTAAATTATATATTGACCATATAATAATGCCAATGATAAGTAATTAGAAACATTTATTAGTAATAGACTAATATTCCATTCATAAGTAGTTAGAAACATTGATGAAATTAGAGAAGAAAACTTTGATAAGTAATTACAAACATTGATAAGTCATAGACTAATATCACATTAATAAGTGATTAGAAACGTTGATAAGTAATAGACTAATATTGCATTAATAAGCAATTAGAAACATTTTTTTTCCTGGGGATCGTCTTACTCTTCCTGCTCCCTCAGTGCAGGTCTGTTCGCCTTCAGAGATTCCTCGTGGCCCAATGTGGCTTCCTCCTTTACCAATTCAAGGAGAAATTTTGGGCATTGCTGCCATCTTCCCTTCTTGCCTCCCCGTAAGCGACTCCATTTGGCTATGCAGTCGACCACCCTATTGCTGTTCCTTTTCCTAAAACTGAATTTAAGAGCATGGATGGACCTTGAAAGCTTCTTGATGTATAAGCACTCCTGTTTGTAGTGGATCGGGGTCCGCGTAAGATTTATCAGCATCGCAATAGCTCCCTTGCTGTATGATTCCACTAGTAAATTGTTGTGTTTTCCTTGGCACACCTGGATACCGACCGTGATAGCTCTCAGCTATGCTTTTAGAGTATCTGGGATAGTACCTTGAGCATATCCCCCTTCCAGCCAGTGCCCATCCTGATCTCTGACAACGAAAGCTGTGGACATGCTACCTCGCTTTACTGCCGCGTCTACATTCAGTTTCACTTGTCCTGCTCCCGGTGGTTTCCACCGTGGTTTCTCCTTTATCTCACTGGGTGTAGTTGGACCTATAGCAAAGGCTTTCCTTCATGCATACACCTCATGACGGATAATCTCAAACAACGCCTCAGTGTGAATCCTCTCGCCCTGGAAAATAAGCTTGCACCGCTGGGTCCATATCTTCCAGATTGAGATGGAGAACCATACATTCCATTCTAGTGTGTCGGTTCTCTTCCTCACGTTCACGTCCACCCAGCTGTTGAACATTCGGGTTTGCTGCAGCTCCATGTTAGTTGTTGTCTGTATAATCTCTCATAGCTTCCTCCTTTCTGGGCAAGTGGCGAACATGTGTAAGAAGTCCTCAGTCCCGCTCCCACACCATGGGTATTGGGCATCGTCTGTGAACCCTCTCCTGTGTCTCATGTCATTAGTCATAACACCTCCGTGCAAACTTAGCCAGAGGAAAGTTTTAACACTCTGTGGCAACATCATCTTCCAGATTGTGTTCCAGTGACCCAGGGTTCTTGTAGAGTGAACCTGCAGCAGTCGACGATAAGTCTCTTTAACACTGACTTCCCCGCTCGCGCTTTTAGTATACTAGATTTCATCAACGTCGGCATTCGGGTCCGGCGGTGGCATGGACAGAATTGCAGATGTCGTGTCTTCCTTAAACCATTGTCAGATAAAATTTGTGTCCCATGCACCGTTCAGATCAATCATTGAACTGACTTTAAGCTCTCTTAGGTCCGCAGGTATCATCCTGCCATCTTTAATCTCAGGAACTCGCCCTCCTTCGACCCATCTGTCATCCCAAACCATGGTGTTCTCTCCTGATAGTACGACCTTCCCTACATCAGGCTTCATCTCCGCTTGGATCCTTGCGATGGATCTCCACATCCTCAAAGCATAAGCCAGCCCCTGATTTGTTCTATGCAGGTATTTCTCCTTGGCCACTGTCTTCCATAACGCCTCACGTCGTGACATGAAGTCCCAACATGTTTTGTATAGAAAGGCTTTGTTCTGCACTCTCGCCGTCTTGATATCTAGGCCCCCATCTCCTCTGTGCGCAATGACCTTGTCCCATGCTATAAGATGTATGCAGGTATTTGGGTCTGGCGGTGGCATGGACAGAATTGCAGATGTCGTGTCTTCCTTAAACCATTGTCAGATAAAATTTGTGTCCCATGCGCCGTTCAGATCAATCATTGAACTGACTTTAAGCTCTCTTAGGTCTGCAGGTATCATCCTGCCATCTTTAATCTCAGGAACTCACCCTCCTTCGACCCATCTGTCATCCCAAACCATGGTGTTCTCTCCTGATAGTACGACCTTCCCTACATCAGGCTTCATCTCCGCTTGGATCCTTGCGATGGATCTCCACATCCTCAAAGCATAAGCCAGCCCCTGATTTGTTCTATGCAGGTTTTTCTCCTTGGCCTCTGTCTTCCATAACGCCTCACGTCGTGACATGAAGTCCCAACATGTTTTTTATAGAAAGGCTTTGTTCTGCACTCTCGCCGTCTTGATATCTAGGCCCCCATCTCCTCTGTGCGCAATGACCTTGTCCCATGCTATAAGATGTATGCCCCCATGTTTTGACGCCCCCTTCCACAGGAAGGTTCTCACCACCCGGTCTATACTGTCGCACACCATCATCGGTAGGGTAGTGGATTGCATAATTTATATGGGCAAAGTATTGAGTACAAATTTGATTAAAGTCACCCTGCCAGCTAGCGATAACAACTTGTTTGCCCATGTAGAGATTTTGGCTTCAACCTTATTTATAGTGTCCATGTACAACTCTTTATTTGCCCTTTCATGTAGGATTGGGACTCCCAAGTGTTTGTCGATGCTCTCTGTCTGCCTAATACCAGTTATCCTGGTTATCGCCCTCTGGGTAGGGATGGCCGTATTTTTTGAGAAGAATATTGTGGATTTTTCTTTTGCTAGCTTCTACCCAGAGACAAGTTCAAATTTCTTTAAAGTTGCGAGCATTATCCGGGCATGTCGTTCAGTAGCTTCTCCAAACAGAATGAGATCATTTGCAAAGCATACGTGGGAAATGCCGGTTCCCTGCCGGGTAGCGTAAAAAGGTATCCATCGTCCCGACCTTTCTTCAGCAGCAATGGCTTGGCTGAGTCTATCTAAGCAGAGCACAAAAATATAGGGGGACAATGGATCGCCCTACCTCACCCCTCTAGTTGCCTTGAATGGTTCCAGGTTCTCGCCATTCCACGTGATCGCTATCTCTCCCGCCTTGATGATGTTCATGATGATTCTAATCAAGTTCTGTGGGATGGCTGTCCTCATGAGAGTGTCTTCAATAAAGTCCCAATCCATCCTATCATAAGCTTTAGATAGGTCCACCTTCATTGCCATGGTCGTTCTCTTCCCCACTTTGATTCACATGGAATGTATTAGCTCCTGTACTAGAATAATATTGTCGGTAATGCGCCTGCCTGGGACGAAGCTACTTTGCACGGGGGAAACCCAGTCTGGTAGGTATGGTTTTATTCTTTCAACTAGGATTTTGGATAGCACCTTGAGTCCCACATTATTAAGGGCAATTGGTCTCAAATTGTTGCAACTCTCTGGATTAGGAGTCTTGGGGATCAACACCAAGATGGAATTTGCCAAACTCTCATCAATGGGGTGGCCTGCAAAGTATTTAGGGATCTTTAGTGTGATAGAGTCTCCTAGGTGCTCCCAGTTCTTTTGTAGAAACCCAACATCCATCCCGTCAGGCCCTGGGGCTTTAATAAGATTGATCTTCATCAACACCCCCTTTATTTCCTCCTTGCTTGGTACTCTGCCCATCTCAACACTGGTTTCCTCTTGCAGCTGTGGGAACTATCTTGTATATGTCTCCATCGCCCTAACATTCCTTCTATTCTGCTTTCTCGTGAATAGGTCATAGAAAAACTCCCTCACCACTTTCTTTACTTCTTCTTCCTCCTCCACCCATACTCCAACGCTGTTCTTGAGATTAGATATTTTATTTATCCATCTTTTAGCCTTCACCAATGCATGGAAATACTTTGTGTTGGCATCCCCTTCCTTCATCCAATCACATCTGGCCTTCTGCCTCCATTCCTCATCCTCCGCATGCAGAATTTCATTGTATTCTACCTGCAGTTCAGCTAGCCTATTCTCCCTGTCCTCGGTCCATCCTCGGTCCTGCTCAGCTTGCACTCTGCTCATCCCTCTCATAAGAGTTCTCTTCCTATCTGTCAACTTACGTCATTCCTCCTTATCCCAAGTGATGGATTTCTTCACTAGTTTGTTCACCACAGCGTGGAACGGTATACTATTGTCCCAATTTTGCTGTAAAAAAGCGGGGAAGGAGTCCGTATTATTCCATATCGTGCTTGTCTTTGGGTAATAGATGAAGCGTTTAGTTCTCTCCTCCATAGAAATTAGGATAGGTGAGTGGTCAGAATTAATCCTTGGGAGCACCTGCACCGCCGTAGTAGGATACGCCTCTAGCCACTCCTGGTTAGCAACGGCCCGATCAAGCCTCTCCGTCAGCCAGCCTCTTCTGAAGGTCATCTTTGGGCCTACCACACCCAAGTCTTCCAATCCTACATTCATCAGCCCCTCGGCAAATTCTCTGCAGCTGCTCAACGTGACTGGCTCTCCTCCCAGCTTCTCATCGGCCCTCAATACGGCGTTGAAGTCGCCTGCGACGAGCCAAGGAGACATCGGGGTGGATGCAATAGTGTGAAGATGATCCCACAACAGTATTTGCCCTGCTTGCTTCGTGCTCACATAGACGAACGTCACTTGGAACCGCTCATTAACTCTGTAATGAACGAACTGTTTGTGGCTGGCTACTACCTCCAGTTCTCCCAGTCTACTCTTCCATAACACCCATATGCCTCCCGAGAGCCCAATCGCTTCTACTTGGTAGGACCTATCAAAGCCCAGCGTCTTCACTATTCTGTCTGCATTGGTTCCGCTTGTTCTCGTCTCTAGAACAGAAAGGACATCAATCTTATGAAGGGTTGTTAGATCTCAGATCATGTTTTGGGTATCTCTCCCACAGATACCTTGGACATTCCATGTTACAACTATCATTTGGTAACCATTGCAGATGGGCTCGTGTCTTCCCCACCAGTCATCCCGTCTGGACCGTAGCTTCTTCTATTCTTCTTCCTAGGACCATTCCGCATTAGATCCTTAGAGCTTAGGATCTTCTGATTCTTGAGATGGACACCTACAGATGCGCCGAACAGCAGCGCCTTGCTTGGACTGCCTGTGATCCTCGCCTTGCTTGGACTTCCTGTGATGATCCTCCTTGTCTGTGTGCTGCCCATGGTGAATCGCAGACCCTCACCATTCCCTGTCTCCTCGTCCGGGATGACCACAATGTTTTCCCCTTCAATCATTACTGCTGCATGCTTATGTGAATCACTCCCTTTTTCCTTTTGTGGTTCATTGTTGTGTCCGGTTTTGGTTTGACGAGTCTCCTCCTCAATAGGCCGCTTCTTCTTGTTTGCTGCTTTCCATTGGAGCCATTCATACCCCGGTTTAGGACCGCCCTTTCCGGCCTCCGTCAACTCCTCCATCTGCTCTTCGCTGACCTCTAGTTCTTTGAAATGGTTCTGTGTTGCACCCCCAATGGCCTTGCCTGGGTATTCCTCCTTTCTCTGGCACCTGACGAAAGGTTTTGCATATAGTGTCTCTGTGAACCTCCCCAGCGGCTATGGTGATGTGGACGTCCCTTCGGTCTGCTTCCCCACCTTTGCCTGGGCCTCTACCGCTGCCTTGCGCGCAACACAGTCTTCTTCAAGATGACCGATCTTGCTGCAAAACATGCAAATTCTTGTGAGGTTCTCGTATTCTATCTTGTATTTCTCCCCTTGTACAATGATTTCGGGCACCAGCAGTTTGCTTGTGTCCAACTTTACTGCGATTCTAACAAATTTCCCCCTCCACTTCTGGTCGGTGCTTGTGTCTACCTTGATCATCCTTCCAATTGTATCCCCTACCTCCTCCAGGAACTGGGATTGGTATAAGAAAATAGGCAGCCTTGGAATCTTGATCCATATCACCATGTGTTTAGGGTTTACAGAGGATGGTGAAAATGACCTGTCCCATGGCTGAACATTTAGATACAAGCCCATGAGCGTCCATGGCCCCCCGGTTAGCACCGTCAGGTAGTCATCCTCCCTCGTTAGTTGAATGATGAAGTAATTGTCCTCCAGATCAATGAGTTTAAACGTTCCCACCGGCCGCCACATCGTCTTGATTCTGTCTTGCAATGTGAGGAATCCCACGTTTCCTGGCGATCACCTTAACAACGACGGTGTACGTCCAAGGTCGTACCAAGGTGTCAAATATTCCTTCATCTATCTCGAAGGCTGGTGTGCCATCTACTATGCTCTTCTTGATGTCTGTCTTGTTCAGGTTATCATGCAGATCGTCAAACCCAAGGAACGGTAGTCGGCCTGTTCCCTCACATGTGCTTATGACATCCTTATAGGATTTTGTCTGGATTGCCTCTCCCGCCGCTCCAGTCTGCCTTCCCAGAGACCCATTGTTTTGTGCGGGAAATTCCTCTACTTCAGGCACCAGTGTTCCCTCCTTGTTGCATGCGGGGTGTGTGCCACTTCCTTTGGAGATCGACTTCCCAAAGTTGAGCTCTATTCCCAGTCATCTTAGAATTTCTTGCTGTGTCTGTTTCTTGGTTTCTTTGGCCGTTGCTGCCAATGGATTATCTATCAGGTTCACGCCAAGCCCACGACCACCTCCATCTGTGGGTGCGGCCTGGTCGGCTGGCGGTGTGCCCTGCACCTCTTTGGGTGGCGCCTTCATGTCCGGAGTTCCAAGGTCTTTTCCCTCCTGTTCTTCCGCCTCTCCGTCGATTCCTTCCATCTCATCGAATATGCTTCCTTCCTCCTCGCAGCCTTCATCCGGGGGTCGCATTCCCCCGAAACGTCCTCTTCTGCCGCGGCTGCCGACGCCACCTCCTCGCATGCGCACATCAATCGCTCGAAACCCTAGCAGAGCTTTGCAACTTGGACTTTGCTCCCACTTAGCAATTAGAAACATTGATAAGTCATAGACTAATATTGCATTAATCAGTAATTAGAAACATTGATAAGTGATAAGACTAATATTGCATTAATAAGTAACTTCAAACATTGATGAAATTAGGGAAAAAACATTGATAAGTAATTAGAAACATTGATAAATCATAGACTAATATTGCATTAAGAAGTAATTAGAAACATTGATGAAATTAAAGAAGAAAACATCAACAGTAAGGATCAGTTCAATAAACACTAGCTATAAATTTTATAAAGAAAACATGAGGAGAAGACCAAATATGTAAATTGGAAGAAGAGAATGTAATTGTAATGACCAATAGTAGTATTAGAAAAAATTAATGTAAAAAAAATTATTACTAGCATTTTATTTTGAAAATCACCGATTAATCAGCCGATTATTCCCTTGATCGGCCGATTAATCGGTCCTGGACTGATTATTCATAATCGGAGTGGTAGACCCCCAAAAAGGAATATTCGACCGATTATTCGGCCTAAGCGGCCGATTTTCTGAACAATGCTCTTTAGAACCCGAGGGAGTTATTAGAGGATTTTCCAATGATGGAGGTGTCTAGAAAAGGATCATGATCTGGGGGCTGGCAAGATTTTCCTCTGGCCCACTAGTCAGTCTATGAGGACTTCCAGATTCTATGTGAATTCCTGACCAATATCTGAGGATTTGACTCGAAATAAAATACCTCTAGGTCTTCTCTCATTTTTCTTTGTCCCTTCTCTACCCCATTCATTGAATAACTTTATGAGATTAGGGTTTTCTCGCTCTCCACCACCCTCCTGAGTTTTGGGATTAAGTCTGATAATGATTAAGGAATCCTCAACCAAATAATAAAAATCATGTAAGAAAAATGTCATGGACATAAGTTTTGATAATTAGTAACTCAGACTGAGTTTAGTTACATGCTTAGGTTGCAAAACCTATGTTGCTGTGCCCTTGGTTACCCCTCAGGAGAACGTTGAGGTTAGACCATCTCATAGCATGAGGAGGAGAGTTGTAGTCTCAGAGGAAAAAGCCTCCGGGAAGAGGAAGAGACCTGGCACATCTTTTGAGGACAATGCTCAACCCAAACTGTAAGCAGTAGTTAGAGAAAGAGAAGACACAATGAGTTGCATATCATAGTTGACCATACATGCATGCACGTGGGTTAGACATGAATGGTATACATAGAGGTTTTGAGTATCCATGAGAAACATGAACCAGATGTGGTTGTTTGACCCTAGTGCCTTTTGGTGACCCGACCTTGGGTGGTTGTACCTGTTGAGGGTGAGGGATCACTCCCTCATTCATAAGTTTAATGATGACCATATAGGAACCCTAACAGATATATATGAGTAGAAGGAGGCATGCACCTATATAGAAGAGAATGGAAGCAAGGCTGGCAACATGTTTTAGACCTAAGCCAGATAGGTTGTGCCTAATAGTTTATGAGATGGGCATGCAAAGAGCTTTCGATGATCTTGATCAGATATAAGTTTTGATAGTACACTTCACCCAAATAGGGATAGACGTGTACCCTTATGAACTTAACCCATCTTTGGTAAGAGAACCTCCAGTGGTAGGACCAGTTGTAGGGTTAGCTCTAGAGAGAAAGAGTGAGACTCGATGAAGAAGGTTGGAGACCTTGACTCTGAGACATGAGGAATCATGAGAAGTTGGGTATAATATGGCCTGGAATAGCCAACCCTAAGTAGATGTATGTGGTTGTCTCATGCATGATCCTTGGAGGTTTATCATACCTTGGATTCCTTTAGAGAAATCAAACCCTAGAAGAGATAAAGAGGCTTTGTGAACAAATGTATAAATGATATTAGCAACTACCTTTTAGGTGTGGGGAGGAGAGTTCCATAGACCCTGAAAAGGTATGGTGACAAGTTATGAGGCCTCGCACCCAGTTGGTTGTCCTAGTGTGGGATTCTAAAGGTTGTTCATGTGAAAGGGTGTTATGATGTTTATGCCCTATCTGGTATGGGTTCGGTTCACGGTGGATCAGATGAGCATGCAATTAGACAACTGATACATAAGAGGTGAACTTGGGGTTCCTAGACCTAAAAGGGGAAGTAGTAGTACATGGTACACATGATACTCACGAGGCTGTATGAGTTCATGGAAATCGAGCACGGCACCCCAATGTTTTAGAGTAAGGAAACCCCACTGGAAACAAGATATATGTTTAAGGAACCACTCACATAGGTTGGTGACATACACATGTATGATAGTGGTCCAACTTTGAGAAATAAGGATCAAGTATGACATACCAAGGAGCTTGGAGTGGTTTAGTAGAATGTCTTCTTGCTAGCTATCTTATAGAATTAGCATGATAGGGCTAAGCATGTACATGCTAATGTAAACCTTTGAGGTAAGGACGTTTTGTGACCTTTGTTACTTTCAAGAGATAGTTTTCTCCCATCCTGGGAAGGAACCCTTCATGCAGGGTGAGTACCAGTTTTTGTTTAGGTTTGAGGTAACCTAAAGAGGTCACTTATAAGAGCTTGATGAACCAATTGTAAGAGCAAGTAGTATGATCATGAATCTATGGACCCATGTGTGACCACCTCTTAGGGGGCATGGGGATATGATGGCATGGATGTAACCTGTATGGGGCCAGACCGAGGTAGGTAGGTCATGATGATTCCTATGAGGAATACAAAGTTATCCCTAAATGCCTAGAGAGAGGATGGAGATTTGGGTGAGGATTCAAGGATGAAATGTGCTTGAGTATCAACACAGAAACCATGATCTACAGTAGAATCCTAAGTCAACACTAAGGTCAAGTAGGGATAAGACCGATGGGAGTAGGAGTTGTTTGTTCCCTGAATGCACAAGACCATAGGGTCATTAGGTAACAAATACCTTTACCCGAGGCCCATGGGTTAGGAGGTTGGCCACCTTCATGAGTTCATGGGGTATAAGGGGTAAATATGAGAAGCACTTCCTAGATGCATAAGGGTCAGATCACCCCAAAAGTACCGGAACCCTAGAGACCTTGAGGTAATGATTAAGGATTATACATAAGAGAGAGGTTTAAGACCCGAAAGTGTTTGGGAACAACCTTTACATGGATGTGAAAATAGTTTTGAGATATTCATGGTATGGAGACATGTGAAGTATTTTTCAGCTTAAATTGGAAAGTGTGATGGAGATGTGTGATGCACCATCTCTACTCTTGGAATGGGATGAACTCTATATTTGGACCACAACCAAATGCTTATTTCCTCTCGTTATGGGTATGAGAGATAGGGCAAAATGCATGCCATATACTAAGGATAAAGTGAGCTAAGTTGAAATATTTCTATGTTTTTTAGGGATAAAGTAAATACCACACCCTTTTGGAAGTGATTTCGATGGATGGTATGAAAGCATAGATGAACTAAGGTAACCACCATATGAGAACATACTTGTCAAGAGAAGTTTGGATCCTAAGAGTTGCAGCTTGGGTTTGATAATCGAGATGATGAGATCAACGTTCTCTTGATGCAGATAGACCTAAACTTGAGACAAGGATGATGAGGGGAAGTATATGAAGGTTTACGTCTTCACCATCTCCTGGCATATAAGGAAGCTTATGCGATAACGAGATGTTCTCAGCTGAATACAACTCAGGGGTAAAACTGTATTGTATAGCCAGTAGAGAGACTAGAAGAGGTGTGAGGTGAACCCTATGATCATTAGAAGACTAGACCTATGTGGCTAACACACATATACAACCAGACCCATTGATCGTGTTGGTGGTTACTCAGTTAGCCAGCCTAGAGCTTGATGAGATAAAAAGGTTGTTTTAAGAATCTTAGATACACCTCTCCGGAGAAGAAGGTGGCAAAACCTGTACTAGAGTGTTTTAGGGTTTCTGAGGAGTCAACCTTGAGGAATCATGTCATGCAAGAAGCTCATGAATTAAGTACACCATGGTACTACCAATATGGTTTAGGTTTGTGGTGGTACCAGGAAGAAGGATATAGAGGTTCATGTGGCCAGTTGCCATACATGCCAGAGGGTGAAGGCCGAACATCATTAACCCAGTAAGTTACTACAAACAATGAAGAGTCCCCGAGAGGGAAGTTGAGTAGATCACCATAGACGTTGTGGAGGGTCTCCCCTAGACCAAAAGAGGTCATGATGTAATATGGGTTATGGTAGATCGCCTTACCAAGTTGACCTAATCCCTTTCCTGGGAGAGAGGGCACTATCAGTGTGACAGATGTGGTTGAATTATATATATGAGAGAGATAGTTCAGCTACACTGTGATCTGAGTTCAAAGGTTCTTGAGTATGACCTCAAGTTCACTTCCATGTTGTTGAAGTAGGTGTAAGAAGAACTCGATGCTAGATTGAAGTTTAGTACAACATATCACCCCTAACTGATGGATAGTCAAGAGAGTATGATCCAAACTTTAGAGGGTTTGATGAGAGCGTGTGTGCTCATTCAGGGTGATTTGTGGGAGCAGTTCCTTCCCCCAGAAGAGTTTGCTTGTTATGATAGCCACCATAGCCAATATCGAGATATAAGAAGCTCTATAAGGGAGGTTGTGTCAGTCACCGCTTCATTAGGATGATGTCAGTGAGAGGGCCTTGTGAAGGTCAGAGAGAGGCCATAGTGTATGTAGATGAAGTCTCTTTGATCGAGCAATGGCTGAGAACGCCCAGGATCGACATGAGTCATGAGCTAATGCGAAGCAGACTGACATGCAGTTCACTGTGAGTGAATATGTGTTATATAAACATGACCCCTCCGAGCTATAGCTAAGGAAGCTGAGTCCTCGATACATGGGTCCATTTGAGATGGATTGGTGGAGTTTCTTATGTTTAGCCTTACCCCTTAGTATAATATGATGTATGATGTTTTCCATGTATCCGATCTAGAGTACTATGTGAGTTACGCAAGACATGTGTTGAGCATTGAACCTATTGAACTCCAAGGGAGCCTAACTTACCCCGAGTCACCTATGAGGGTACGAGATACCGAGGTGAGAGAGATCACTAGTAAAGATTAGAAGAAAATAAAGGTTCTTTGGAAGCACCATGGTGAGGATGAAGCCACATGGGAGCCAATGATGGACGTGGAAAAGTCTTATCCTCATTTTTTGTATATTTGGTGGAATTTTGAGGGAAAAATTCCTATAAGAGGGGAAGGATGTTACAACCCCAAATTTTGGATTCATATGGTTGGAAATGCAATTTCCCAATAAATGTATGATCATGGGAATTGTATGAATTATGTGTATTGAATGGATTTTCTTTGCAATATTTCGTATATTCATGTGATTTCGTGGATCAGAATATGTTAATGAGTCCAATATGATTAAAAGAAATAGAAGAAATCAAATAATGCATCTTTAAGAAGAAAATTTGAGATAATAATGCAAATATGAGAAATATGTGGAAAGATGTATGATTGAATCATCAAGGATGAGATTTCATAATCCAAAAGGTTTCTGATGGTAAAAGGAATCCAAATAAAGAATATAAAAGAGTAAGAGAGAGAAAATATGTATAGAATATACCTTAATAAGAGATAACTTTCTTGTGAAGAAAAGTCTCTCATACTTTCGTATTTGAGTCCCATACTTTGTACACAAGTATTTAAAGTAATCAAGGACTTTCCTTTAAAATTTGGGGTATATTAGATAACTGGTTTGAGAAATACAGATATTTCGACTTTCCCTAAAGTGGAGGGATTTCCATCAAAATGTCACATTTTCAATGGGACTAGTTTTGGGTGATTGCGATGAGGACCGTGGATCTAAGATCCAAGGGTGTTAGGATCATCTCCTACCCTGAGCCAGTTCAGGAAAGGAACTATAAGCAGGTCAGGATCTGACATCTCATTCTCTTTTCCCTGTTCACGCTTTTCCCTGATTTCTTCTTCATTGGTTTCGGGAGGATCAAACGAATCTAACGAGCCCTAATTCAGCGGCTTTTGTGGCATCTTTGGGAAATACCCAATTCCCATCCTCATTAGGATTCTGAGGTGGTAGTAAAACCCCTAGTTCTCCCCCCTCTGCCTATATAAGGCGTACTAATCCCAACCGAGAGGCGAATGAGAGGGATTACGATCCCCAATTGCACGAAGGGCACTAACCTACCTGCACTTTCCTTTCTTGCTAGTTTTCTCTACCACAATGCTGGCTTTTAGGCGCACGTGCCACAATCATTTCATGGTACCTTTTGAGGACCAAGAAATTTTTGGGAAATGTGGTTATTTCTATGGATGCTCTGAGATCCTCAGAAGAACAATAGCCTCACTGGAGTTGTCTCTGCAACTGAGACTGGGAGTACTCTATTTTGCCGCAGAAACAGAGTCTCCACATCGGGAGTTCGTGAGGGAGATGAGTGTGTGCAAACTGGATCTGGGTTCTGGTCTAGGCAGACCCAAACAAGGTATCCGCGAGCCAAGAAAAGAAGTAGTCAGGAAAAGAAAATGAAAAGGGACACGTGGCAACTTGCGATTGGCCTTAAAGGTAATTACTTTGCTATTTCATAATTAATTATTGATAGCTCGGATGAAAACAAGATATATATGAAAATTGATTATAAAAATACAAGTTATCCAATAAAAATAGTTTTAGACCTGAATCTGATCATAGTTCAAAATGTGGTTAATGTTGCTAACCGTAATGCTTTATAACTAAGAAAAACCCTAATTTGATGATTCTATGAAATTGAGATGAGTAATATGGATAATCTATAGACATATTAACCTGCTATTCATAAAAGGAAGTTTTGATGTCTAAGTAGATGATCCATATGTTTGATAACCTAATTTAGGGTTTTGATTTGTTAATATGCATTAATGGGCCTAGAAACCCTAATTTTTATAATTATGAATTTAATGGTTTTAATTGGGCAAATCCATGAATAAAATAAAGATATGATGATCCTAAGACAATTTGAGTATAAAAGATCCTTAATGTGGATAATTTGAACAATTAGGGTTTTTATGAGTAGAAAAGTATTTTAGGGTTTGTTGACCTAAAAAGGATAAAGTTTGAGAAATTGATCTAAGAAACCCTAATGCATACTAATGAGACTTAAAAACCTTAGAAAGGTGTCCCAAGTAAATAAGGACTTGTTTGGGTTGCGAAAATTAGACATTATACATGTTTTCAAGATCAATGTTTTCTTGCTTGATTGATTGGCTTGCTTGTTTGGACATCTAACTGGATTTGGATATACTACTTCTTTGAGATCTCCAAAATAGGTATGTGGTTACTCTTATGACTAAATCTCTCTAGTTTCAGGGTGACTTCCAAGGTTTTATTAGTTGCTTAGAAATAACTACTTGGTTGAATTTTATTTCATGCAATTGTAATGTGAATATGACTATCACCATAATTATATGTGCATGGCTATCTCAGATCCTTGTCCTCCTATATATCTTTGATGATGATGAGATGGATGACCCAGTACATGGTCTACCCTCAGGGTTGGATCATCAAGTTATCATTAGTCAATGTGTTGGTCTACCCTTGGGTTGGACCATATGACTACACAACCCTATGTAGTGATCTACTTGTAAGGTAGGATCATGGGGGTTATTTGAGATCTACCATATGAGAGAGGTAGTATCCATGTCCATTGTAGGGACAACACAGAGTAAGGATATGTACGAATTGAGTAGTTATGTTTAATACATAAAGATTGATCTTTTAAGAAATAATTTGATTGCATTATGTTGTTACAAATAGATGAAAGATTTTGGTTCCCCCACATACCAGTATAATTCATTATACTGACCGACGTTTTGTTTGTCGGCATTTTAGGAATATCTAAAATTGGACAAATAGTAAATCGGAACTTGTAAAGAATAAAGTAAAATCATTAAGGATGATTTAGTTAGATAGAACTCTATAGTGGGTAGAAGTTCTAGATTCCTATTTTGAAAGGTACGTGAAAAGTAAAATTTTTGTCCTATTTTAAGCTTACTCTTTGGTAGAATTTATTAATTATTTTTGATTATTTGCAAAACCATTGATCCTATTTTGGGATAGCGACTCTGACTTCTTGGTTATCCTTAATTGAGGGTTACCCAGAAGTGGGGTCGTTATAACGGGCATACCTTACCAACAAACAAAACATCTTCTTGACTCATGATAAATGCATCTCTCTAGCTCAAGACATGCCCTACTAGACCTTTGAGGTTCCATTGTTACGACAGGGACTTGAAGTGCCACAACAACATGTGGTTCCTCTTTTTCCTTATCTACCTCCATCGTTTCAATGTCATCTTGTTATACTTGAACTTCTTGAAGTTGTATTTGTCATCCACTGGTTCCTCTTCAAATAAATTCCTTTTTAGGAAAAAACCATCTTTGGCAACAAACACTTTTTTGTCAGACGGAATACAGAAGTAGTAATCCTTATATTATTTAGGGTACCCAAAGAAAATACAATTGTCTGATTTGGGTCTAGGATTTTCATATAATGACTTATTGATAGAATCTTCACGTCTCCAAATTTTCATTAAGGGCATATTGGTACATTACCCGTTAAATATCTCATATTCAGTCTTTTCAACAGATTTGAATGGTACTCAGTTAAGTGTAAATGTGGCGGTTTCTACATCATGTCCTCAAAAGAAATTGTGAAAATAAACTAATCTCATCATTGATCGTACCATACACAACAAGTTGTGATTCCTTATTTCCAACAATACACCATTATGTTTAGGTGTTCTAGGTGGACTCCATTGTGATACATACCAAAATCCCCTAGAAGGGCTTCAAACTCTTGGGTAATATTTCACCACCTCAATAAGAATGATGTGCTTTAATTATTTTATCAAGTTGGTTTGGCTTCATTCATGAATTCCATGAACTATTTAAAATATTTTGATTTGTTCTAATAAGAATCATATATGCAAATCTAATAAAGTCATCAGTAAAAGTGATGAAGTATTGATACCCATTTCTAGGACTTGTGCTAGAGGCTTACATAGATAAGTATGTGTGTCCTAATAAGTTATTATCTCTCTCTCACCATTACTAGCGAAAGGTTGTTTTTTCATCTTGTCTAATAAACAAGATTCACACGTCTCTATGGATTCAGAATTGAAAGAGTCTAGTTAAACATCTTTATAGACTCTAGAAATGTCCTTCTAATTTATGTCCCCTAGAAGGTAGTGCCAAATATATATTTTGTTTGAGTCATTGATTAGTAACTTCTTTGTAGTTTTTTCATTATCATATGTCTTAAAATCTAAATAAAAAAATACATTAAGACATAGGGACACTATCATAAAAGATCTTATATTTAGAAATGAAAATAAGATAATTCTTTATTCTTAAAACCATTCTTGTCCAAACAAGATATAAAATAATTTTTCTATTATGGTAGGTACAATATAGTCGTTCACTAGTAACAAACCCACTAGAAATAGATAAACGATAGGTTCTTACTATTGTGGTAGAAACTATTGATCCATTTGCAATGCATAGTTCTACCTTCCTTTTGTTCAAGGGTCCAATTCTTTCTAGATTTTGCATGTTTGACCATATATGAGATCCACATCCGGTATTGAATACCCATGATGAAGAAGTAGATAAGTTTTTTTAATGGAATATATACCATAAGTGGAGATCTCTATCCTCTACTTCTGGTTCTTTAGTTCCTCATGGTCAATAAGAAAATTTCTCTTCCAATATCCAATCTAGTGACAATGGTGACCATTTCCTTCCTTACCCGCTCCTCCTTTTTCTTTAAGTGATGAGTACTTTTGTCTATCTTTAGAACATTTCCTTGTTTTGCATTTTCCCTTAGATTTTCCTTTTCCTTTGCTGACCATCATAATGTAGTTGAGCTAGTCTTTCATTTACTCCTCGACAGTTCTCAACATGGAAAGTAGCTCACTCAATGTCTTATAAAAAATTTCATGTTCTAATCCATTACAAATTTCTTGTATGAATCTGGAAACAACTATGGGACACATCTGTGGCCAACTCTTGACATAAAGGAAATCCTAGTCTTGCAAGACTTCTAGATACCCAATAAATTTGAGTCGATCGGGTATAATAAGATCACATTCTGCCATTTCACATTTAAATAGTGCCTTGGAGGCGTTATACCTCTCTTTCCTTGCTTGATCTTGATACATGTTCCTGAGATGTTTTATCATGCCAATAACATCCATGACTCGTGTTTCTTATGAATCTCATAATTCATGGTGCAAAGAATTAGGCATTTTATTTCCATACCATCCTTGGAATGCTTCTTGTAAGCACCCCTTTTCATTCAAGGCACATTACAAGTTGGTTCATTAGGTACTGGTGTGTCTAGGACATATAGCTTATACTCATTTGTGAGAAAAATTATCAACATCCTGAACCATTCGTTGGAGTTATTCCCATTAAGTTCTTCTTTATCAAGAATAGATAGCTATGAAAACATACTACTGCTACTGTCTGCCATTGATCTACATAGAAGATATATTGCAAATGTCCATTTATCAAAAAATTTATCAGATTTCAAAAATGAAATTAAAATTATTAATTTGATCTTAATTTCTAACTATTTTATTCAAATTAATATCCCTCACTATTAATTTGGAGAATTACATTGAGAAATGTTCTAGTGAGTCAAGATCTAAAATAATCATGACATTTCTCAGCAAATGCTGACATCGATAACTAAGTTATTAAGGTAGGTAACATTTGCAGATTGCATCTGTTACAACCCCAATTTTGGGTTCCTTTGGTGAGAAATGTAATTTCTCATATTAAAGATATTTGAACGAATAATGATATAATCTATTTTGAATAAATGGATTTCATTTACAATAGCCTTGTTGATTAATTTGTGGGCTTTATTGGCTATTGGGCCCAATAACAAGGAAATTCGATTAATAAATGAATAATTGAGTTTTTGGAGAAAAGAGAGATGTGGAAACATCTAGAAGGTAAATAGCTTAATTCAAAGAGGAATTTCGTGCCTCTTGGATTCCTTGGGTTCCAAGGAGTCCAAAGTTGCATAAAGAATGCAATAATAAAAGAGAAGATCAATTAAATATTTCCTTATTGAGAAATAAATTGAAAATAATGGTAATATGTGGAAAACAAGTGAAAAGAGGTGCAATCGAGTTATCCTTAGTGGGATTTCGTATCCCAATGATTCCTAATGATGAAAGGAATACTTATGAGGAAAAATAAAAGAGAAATAAAGAGAAATCCTCAAAAAGGGATATTTTGATGAGAAAGCAACATGATAATGTGAAATAATGCATATTGATGCATTTAAGGATAATGAGTATTTCTTAAAAAGGAAGTTTTGAATTCTTTGAATTCCTTGGGATCCAAGGAAACCCAATGAAGAGGAAAGAAAGATAAAATACCAAAATTTTTAAATAAAGAGATATTGTGCATACATAATTAATGGATTATGAAGTATTTTCTACTAAATGAAAATAGAATTTCTTGCCTTTAGAATAAGGGGCAAGTACTAAGAGGATAAAAGAAGTTTTTTCGAAATCTTGAGATCTGGAGCATAAAGAAATATCAAGGAGATAAAAATTCAGATATTCCTAATGACTAAGGGATATGATTAGTTAGAAAAAAAAATGATTTGTTGGTAATCAAGGAAAGGAGTTTCCTATTGGCTATGGGACTTGCTCTCCTCGTGGGTAGACATGCTAGGATGCTGCTACCCATCCCTATAAAAGGGACGGATCCACAAACTCGACCTTTTCCTTGTCCCCCACTATTATCCTCCTCCTTCTTCTTCAACTCATGCAAACCCTAACGACAGTGTAGTTCTAAACCCCAGAGCATGGGGAGCTGCGGTGTCATTAGGATGGAAGCATGGCGTTTTACCAACAACCTAAGGACGATCGACTCCCTCCCCGAGTGCTTGACCTCGCACAACCGCTGCGGTAGGGATGCAAATGTGCAGCCGACCACAGGTTTGGTGTGCCTAGGGGAAGCCACCTCGGCCGCGACCTGGGGGTACCCCGCGTGCGCAGAGGCACGGTGGAGCCAGGGCGGCCATGGCTGGTGACCTTAGGGCCCTAGGGAAGAGAGGAGGACGGCCGCTCGCAACCTGCAGGTCGACGGCGGCTGCTTCCTAAGGTTGAAGAAGAAGCCCATACGTGTTGGACAAGTCTGCCCTCCATGGGCTGAAGGAACCCTGACTTTAACTGGGGGCAAATCGGTCACTTCAAAATGTTTTAAAGAAAGCCACCCCCACGTTGCATGGGATGGGCTACGTGGCAGCTCCTGATTCGCCAAAGTAAGTGAAATTTGTTTAATTCATAGTAAATAAATGGTAGGTCGAATAAGGACATGTTATACATGAAAGTTGATCAGAAAATCGAGAGGAGTCTAAATAAAATATATTTGAGGCCTAATTCTTATTGCAATTCAAAAAGTAATGGAAGATATCAACTTTAATGTTTTAATGTTTAAAGAACCCTATTTTGATATGATTAAAGTGATTAGTAGGGTTCAATAGATGATTTGAGTTGATATTAGCCTATTAATGATAAAAAGGAACATTAGAAAGAAAAAAGATGAACTTTGCATATAATTAGTTAATGTAGAGTTTCATATGCATGAATATACTTTAATGGGCCTTGAAACCCTAATGTTGACTAAATCGACTATTAATGGATTTAATTGATTAATTTCAGGGTTAAAGTTGGAATATGCTGAATCTAAGCTAATTCGAGCATTAAGTTCTTAATTTGTGGATAAATGCCCTAAATGTAGTAATTAGGGTTTTCTGATGAATAAAAGATGGAATTAATAACAAATCGAGTTCATATGGGAATTATACCATCATGAATTATGAGTTGTTAATCCGAAAGAAACTAAAGGTGATAATTGAGTCTAATGACTTTGAAATAACTTAAAGGGATAAAGAAGGTAGTTTTGGTATAAAAGAGAAATAATCGACTTTAATTGGGCTTATGACGTTGAAATCAGGGTTTATGAAATAAGAGAGCATTTAATATGATAAAAGCGTTATGGAGGAAAAAACCCTAATAAAACCATAATGTGGTCTAGAAAGCCTAAGGTGGAATCCAAGTCTAGCTTTAGAATGTTCTGGATAAACTATAACACTTGGATCCCATGCATTAATTTCAGGATATTGTTGATTGCTTGTTTCTTGTTCTTTATCCTTATTGCTTGGACAATCAAGTTGCTCTGGATCAGGTATGTGGTTAATTATGGATAACCACCTTAGTTTCCCGAGGATTTTCCGGACGATTAATCGCATTGAATGCAAAATTATCTGTTGGATGTTCATACTTGCAAATTATTAAGTCACTATTATCATCACATTAATAATAGAAGTATGGATTCTCGCACCTACATGCCACCCTGATGGATGATGCCAAAGGTTAGGCCCAGATGGGTAGACCAATGGACACTTTGAGTGGTGACCCCAGACACCAAGAAGGTGGCCTATGATGTTGCATGACTAGTGGGCACCATGAGTGGTGACCCCCAGGCACCAAGCTCGGGATTGAGAATGTGGCCATAAGTCATTGGCAAAGGGCACCCTAAGGTGGGTATGCCAGGTTTAGGGCAAAAATGGTGGAGAATGTCATATTGAAAAGTGTAAATTGGCTTGTTAATTAATTTGATTGTGATTATTAAATTGTTAGCCATATTTGTAAGTTTTTGGTTGTTCCCACATACCAGTATATATTTCGATATACTAACCGACATTTTGTTTTTCGGCATTTTAGGAACAACAATTGAAAGAACAAACAGTAAAGTGACACATTGCGGAAAAATAAATAAAGTGCAAGGAGGATTAGATAGATTAATTCAAGACCAGGATAGATATATTTCCAAGGTTTTCAAAGGTAAGTAAAGTTTTAATTTTATACCAAATTCCAGTTAGTTAGTAGAATTTCATAATTGTTATTGATTATTTGTCGAACCGTTGATCCTGTTAATTGGATAACGGCACTGACCTTTTGGTCTCCCTTAATTGGGGGTTACCGGGAGGCGGGGTCGTTACAATTGGTATTAGAGCATAGGTTCCTCAAGTAATCTTTAATAATTATTAAATTTTACAAATTCTGTAGAACCCAAGGGAGTTATTAGAGGATTATCTGAAAGACAGAGGTGTCTAGAAAAGGATCACGACCGGGGGCTGGCAATATTTTCCTCTGCACCACTAGTCGGAATACGAGGACTCCCAGATCCGTGTGACTGCCTGGACAAAGTCTTAGGGTATGATTTGAAATAAGATACCTTTAGGACTATCTCATCTTATTCATCCCTTCTCAACTCAAATTCTGTTAAGGACCTTAAGGATTAGGGTTTTCTCTCTTATCCTCACCCTCTTGAGGTATGTGAAAAGTTAATAAGGTCTAAGGAATCCTCCACCAAACTAATAAAAAGCATGTAAATAAGATGTCATGGACATAAGCTTAATAGATTAAGCGCAAACTAAAAAATAGATACATGCTTAGGTCATATGACACGAGTTGTCTTTTCCCTCAGGAGAGACCTGAGGATAAACCTCCTTGTCTGGAGGATGAGTAGAGAGATTTAGTCTTGGAGGTAAAGACCTCCATTAAAAGTAGAGACCTGGCACATCCTTTGAGGATGTGAAGAGAGAGATAGAGATGACATGATGAGTTAGATGTCATGGTTGACCAGATGTTTGGATTTCCATACGAGCCATGTGAGGTTGGGTGACCTAGCACCTTTGGCAACCCAGGATAGGGTCGTGCAGGTTAAGGCAAAGGGTAGCTCCTTCATGAATGAAGTTAGTGAAGGACCTATAGAAACCCTATGGCTTATGCATGTAAGGGATAGCATGCCCCCAGAGTACGTCAGTGGTACGGTAGTAGGTTGAAACCCTGGCCAGAAGGGCATGATGGATGGCTTATGAGATAAGCATAAAGAGATATGTATAATCTTGAGCCAAACATGAGTTGAGCATAGACTTCAACCACATAGGGGTTTTCTTGAGAACATGAGCCTTCATGGAGAAGGGACATCTAGTAGGTATGGTTGGAAGTGGTTTTAGCTCTAGAGAGAGGAAGCATGACCCCAACCAGGAGGTTGGAAGTCTAAAACCCCGAAACTTGAGGAATAGTGGGGAGTTAAGGGAGATCCGACCCACGTGGATGATAGTGGTTGCCTTATGCTTGATTCCTGGAGACTGATGATATCTTGGTTGCCTTTAGAGGAACCAAACCCTAGAGAGAGGATGATGCTTCTAGTACCCATGGTATAAGTGGTTACCTACTGGATGAGATCAAGAATGCTTTAGACCCTGAAGAAGTTTAAGTAACCAGTTGTGGGGCTTTATACCTAGTTGGTTGCCCTGGAAGAGGACTCAACTCCGAAGCATTGCTCGAGTAGAAAGAGCATGGAGGTACATGACATACCTTGGACATGCTTGAGTCATGGTTAAGAGGTTGAGCATGTAGTTGGATACCCAAAGGAGAACCTAGGGTTCCTAGCCTAGGAGGGGAAGCACTGAATCCGATGCTCATGATGAGATTTGAGTCTCTATAGTTTCGAGCATGGTACTCCTCATGTGTAGAGGTATAGGAAATCCCTTACGTTAAGGGTATGATTGATGAACCCCTCACAACTAAGTTGATGTAATGTTGAGGATGAGAACAAGTGCGACCTAGCATGGTTTTGTAGGTATGCTTGTGCCTTGGTAGTTGTTGGTTTAAGAATGCTCATATGGATGTAAACCCTAAGGATGCTTGTAACCTTTGTTATAAAAGTGTAGTTTCCTCCCATCCTGGGAGAGCGACCCTTTGGTAGGGAGTTTACCAGTTTGGTTGGTTTTGAGGTAACTTAAGGAGGTTTTGTAGGATCTTGAGAAGCTAAGTGAAAAGTACATGGAATGGGAATGAACCTGTAGAGCCATAGATAACCATCTCTAAGGGCATGTGGATGTGTTACCATGGAGGTAACCGGTATGGGGCCTGACCAAGGTAGGCAGGTTGCCTTGACCCCTATGAAAGGATGAAAGTCAGCCCATGAATTCAAGAAGAGAGATGATGAATGTTTGGGTAAGGTTCTATGTTGGACATGTACAATAATAGAATCCTAAGTCCAACCTAGGGTCAGGTAGGGATAAGACCGATGGAAGAAGGAGTTGCCTAATTCCTTAGTTGCACATGATCATAGGGTCAGGAGGTAACAACTATCATTGTTTGAGGGCCATGGGTTAGGAGATTGATCACCTTCATGAACTCATGGGACCCAAATGGCAGATGAGTAGGGCACTCTCTGGATGCATGAGGGAAGAGGGATGACCCCAATAGTGCTGGCACCCTATAGACCTAGAGGAAATGACAAAGGATTGGGTGTGGTGACCCAAGTAGGTTCGAGACCAGTTTTCCATGAAACTAACTTTGATATCATGATGTTTGTGATGTGGAGACATAAGTTGCACGTTTCAATTGAAGGTGTATTGGCGATGTGGAATGTATCATCTCTACTCTTGGAACAGGAAGAACTTTGTGTTTGGATGGCCGCCAAATGCATATTTCCTCTTGTTATGGGAGTGAGAGATAGGACAGTACGCATGCCTTACACCAAGGATAAAAGATGATGCAAGTTGGAACGTTTCTACGAGGTATGATGAAAGAGATGATAACATACCCTTGTGAAGTTAATGGTATATGGATGGCTTACTAATGCTAAGAGTATTAAGGAGATCATCTTGTGAGTATGTGATATCGTGGGCTATCTGGAATTTGCAGGATATGCAAGGTTGAGTTCGATCACCATGAGGATGCGCTCAGAGTTTCTTAATGAAGACAAACTTAGAGTTTGAGATGAGGTGATAAGTGGAATACATGGAGGTGAATGTTTTCGACATTACCTAACACCTAAGGATAAGAAGTGGTAATGAATGCTCTGGTTGAGATATAGCTGCCTAGTTTAGCTGGAAACTAGAAGAAGTTGAGGTTGTTAGGCTAACCTTAAGATGATATAAAGAGATAAGTTTGGCTAACATTCAGATATAATGAGTTTTGTTAGTGGTTATCTAGTTTAGTCTTTGATGTAGTGAAAGGATGGTTGTGGAACCTCAGATATACTTCTTTGGAAAGGAAGGTAATAAAACCCTCATGAAACTGGTTTAGGGTTTCTGCGGAAATGATATTGAGGAATCATGACATACCGGAGATCATGGTTTAAGATCACCAAGCACCGTGATACTGCAAAGATAGTAGGTGATATTCGTACTTGGGATTCTTAAATTTTCATGTAGCATGTGGTCGTGCAAGTCAGGAGGTGAAGGACGAACACTAGTAACCCAGTGCATGGATATAAAGAGTTCTCGAGAGGGAATGGGTGTTCATCACTGTGGATGAGGTGAGTCTCCCCTAGACCAAGGAAGGTTAATATGCAAAATGGGTTATGGTAGATCACCTTACCTAGATGACATGAGAAAGAAAGAATGCTGTCAAGGGACAGATTCAGTTGAACTACTTCAGAGAGAAAGATGGTTCAACTACACCATGATGTGAGTTCAAAAGTTCTTGAGCATGATTAGAAGGTTTACTTCCATGCGGTGGAAGTAGGTGCATGAAGAACTTGTTTTTAGTACAGTTTATCACCCCATACTAATGGACAGTGTGATCCAGACTAGAGGGTCTGATGAGAGCATGTGTGCTCATTCAGGGTGGTACAAAGAGACAATTCTTAAGATGTGACGTTAACCACCTTAGCCTTTATCGGGATGAAAGAAGTTCTAGAAGGAGGTTGTGTCGGTCACCACTTCATTAAGATGATGTTGGCCTCACGAAGGTCGGAAAAGGATCATAGTGTGTGCAGATGAAGACATTTGATCATGTAATGGCTGAGAGAGAGAGCCCAATGGTGACAAGAGTCACGAGCTGATGCAAGCAGACTGACATGCAGTTCACTATGGGAGAATATGTGACGAGAAAATCTGACCCCTCTAAGCTACAACTGAGAAAGTTGAGTCCCTGATATATGGGTCCATTTGAGATGGATTGGTGGAGATGGTTGTGTTTAGCCTACCGCTCAGGATAACATGATGAATAAAGTGTCCCATAAGTCTGATCTAGAGCACTATGTGAGGTACCCAAGCTATGTGTTGAGCCTTGAACCTTTTCAGCTTTTGAGAGGCTGAAATGTCCTGAGTCACCTATGAGGGTACGATATACCAAGGTAAGAAAGAACTCAGATGGAAGAATATGAGATGATGAAGGTTCTTGGAAAGCACCATGGAAAGGGTGAGGCCACATGGTAGCCCTGATGGACTTGTCCTGTTTGTTTGCTTGCTTGGTGGAATTTTGAGGACAAAATTCTTATAAGAGGGGAAGGATGTTACAACCCCAATTTTGGGTTCCTTTGGTGAGAAATGTAATTTCTCATATTAAAGATATTTGAACGAATAATGATATAATCTATTTTGAATAAATGGATTTCATTTACAATAGCCTTGTTGATTTATTTGTGGGCTTTATTGGCTATTGGGCCCAATAACAAGGAAATTCGATTAATAAATGAATAATTGAGTTTTTAGAGAAAAGAGAGATGTGGAAACCTCTAGAAGGTAAATAGCTTAATTCAAAGAGGAATTTCGTGCCTCTTGGATTCCTTGGGTTCCAAGGAGTCCAAAGTTGCATAAAGAATGCAATAATAAAAGAGAAGATCAATTAAATATTTCCTTATTGAGAAATAAATTGAAAATAATGGTAATATGTGGAAAACAAGCGAAAAGAGGTGCAATCGAGTTATCCTTAGTGGGATTTTGTATCCCAATGATTCCTAATGATGAAAGGAATACTTATGAGGAAAAATAAAAGAGAAATAAAGAGAAATCCTCAAAAAGGGATATATTGATGAGAAAGCAGCATGATAATGTGAAATAATGCATATTGATGCATTTAAGTATAATGAGTATTTCTTAAAAAGGAAATTTCGAATTCTTTGAATTCCTTGGGATCCAAGGAAACCCAATGAAGAGGAAAGAAAGATAAAATACCAAAATTGTTAAATAAAGAGATATTGTGCATACATTATTAATGGATTATGAAGTATTTTCTACTAAATGAAAATAGAATTTCTCGCCTTTAGAATAAGGGGCAAGTACTAAGAGGATAAAAGAAGTTATTTTCGAAATCTTGAGATCTGGAGCATACATAAATATTAAGGAGATAAAAATTCGGATATTCCTAATGACTAAGGGATATGAATAGTTAGAAAAAAAAGAGGATTTCTTGGTAATCAAGGAAAGGAGTTTCCTATTGGCTGTGGGACTTGCTCTCCTCATGGGTAGACATGCTAGGATGCTGCTACCCATCCCTATAAAAGGGATGGATCCACAGACTCGACCTTTTCCTTGTCCCCCACTCTTCTCGTCCTTCTTCTTCTTCAACTCATGCAAACCCTAACGACAGTGTAGTTCTAAACCCCAGAGCATGGGGAGCTGCGGTGTCATTAGGATGGAAGCCTGGCGTTTTACCAACAACCTAAGGACGACCGACTCCCTCCCCGAGTGCTTGACCTTGCACAACCACTGCGGTAGGGCTGCAAACGTGCAACCGGCCACAAGTTTGGCGAGCCTAGGGGCAGCCACATCGGCCGCGACCTTGGGGTACCCCGTGTGCGCAGAGGCACGACAGAGCTAGGGCGGCCATGGCTGGTGACCTTGGGGCCCTAGGGAAGAGAGGAGGATGGCCGCACACAACCTGCAGGTCGACGGCGGTCGCTGCCCAAGGTTGAAGAAGAAGCCCATACGTGTTGGACAAGTCTGCCCTCCCCGGGATGAAGGAACCCTGACTTTAACCGGGGGCAAATCGGTCACTTCAAAATGTTTTAAAGCAAGCCGCCCCCACGTTGCATGGGATGGGCTACGTGGCAACTCCTGATTCACCAAAGTAAGTGAAATTTGTTTAATTCATAGTAAATAAATGGTAGGTCGAATAAGGACATGTTATACATGAAAGTTGATTAGAAAATCGAGAGGAATCTAAATAAAATATACTTGAGGCCTAATTCTGATTGCAATTCAAAAAGTAATGGAAGATATCAACTTTAATGTTTTAATGTAAAAAGAACCCTATTTTGATATGATTAAAGTGATTAGTAGGGTTCAATAGATGATTAGAGTTGATATTAGCCTGTTAATGATAAAAAGGAACATTAGAAAGAAAAAAGATGAACTTTGCATATAATTAGTTAATTTAGAGTTTCATATGCATGAATATACTTTAATGGGCCTTGGAACCCTAATGCTGACTAAATCGACTATTAATGGCTTTAATTGATTAATTTCATGGTTAAAGTTGGAATATTCTGAATCTAAGCTAATTCGAGCAATAAGTTCTTAATTTGTGGATAATGCCCTAAATGCAGTAATTAGGGTTTTTTGATGAATAAAAGATGGAATTAATAAAAAATCGAGTTCATATGGGAATTAGACCATCATGAATTATGAGTTGTTAATCTGAAAGAAACTAAAGGTGATAATTGAGTCTAATGACCTTGAAATAACTTAAAGGCATAAATAAGGTAGTTTTGGTATAAAAGAGAAATAATCGACTTTAATTGGGCTTATGACGTTGAAATTAGGGTTTATGAAATAAGAGAGCATTTAATATGATAAAAGCGTTATGGAGGAAAAAACCCTAATAAAACCATAATGTGGTCTAGAAAGCCTAAGGTGGAATCCAAGTCTAGCTTTAGAATGTTCTGGATAAACTATAACACTTGGATCCCATGCATTAATTTCAGGATATTGTTGATTTCTTGTTGCTTGTTCTTTATCCTTATTGCTTGGACAATCAAGTTGCTCTGGATCAGGTATGTGGTTAATTATGGATAACCACCTTAGTTTCCCGAGGATTTTCCAAACGATTAATCGCATTGAATGCAAAATTATCTGTTGGATGTTCATACTTGCAAATTATAAAGTCACTATGATTATCACATTAATAATAGAAGTATGGATTCTCACACCTACATGCCACCCTGATGGATGATGCCAAAGGTCAGGCCCAGATGGGTAGACTAATGGACACTTTGAGTGGTGACCCCAGGCACCAAGAAGGTGGCCTATGATGTTGCATGACTAGTGGGCACCATGAGTGGTGACCCCCAGGCACCAAGCTCGGGATTGAGAAGGTGGCCATAAGTCATTGGCAAAGGGCACCCTAAGGTGGGTATGCTAGGGTTAGGGAAAAAACGGTGGGGAATGTCATACTGAAAAGTGTAAATTGGCTTGTTAATTAATTTGATTGTGATTATTAAATTGTAGGCATATTTGCAAGTTTTTGGTTGTTCCCACATACCAGTATATATTTCGATATACTAACCGACATTTTGTTTGTCGGCATTTTAGGAACAACAATTGAAAGAACAAACAGTAAAGTGACACATTGCGGAAAAAGAAATAAAGTGCAAGGAGGATTAGATAGATTTATTCAAGACCAGGATAGATATATTTCCAAGGTTTTCAAAGGTAAGTAAAGTTTTAATTTTATACCAAATTCTAGTTAGTTAGTAGAATTTCATAATTGTTATTGATTATTTGTCGAACCGTTGATCCAGTTAATTGGATAACGGCACCGACCTTTCGGTCTCCCTTAATTGGGGGTTACCGGGAGGCGGGGTCGTTACAGCATCATATGTAATTCTTGTATAGATGCTTGCACAACTTCATGTCAATAATTAATCATATGAATTATATGCCATCTTTAATCCTCTCGGTTCTTAATCGAATTAAGGTCACCTAGTCAAGTCCTACCCAAGTCCAAAACAATATGTATGCACCCTACTTGGAAGGACCCCATACTTTTTATCACACTTCTCTAAGGTATACGGTGCACCATGCTTGGCGTGCCCACACTTAGTTAAACAATGTTCTTATGTATATGGGACTTGGAAGGCATCTTCAACGTTGATATTATATTGAGTGATTTATAAGTATATTCATATGTATCTTATCACTATTACATATGCTTTATTATACATAACATATACTATAACAACCACCACATGCAATAAAACAAGATGTGATAACTACTACAACAACTTGAGCCAACAAGTGTTGTAGAAAACAAGCAACATATTCACATCTAGATGAAACCCTAGATCTACCTTTTTCAGATCTCTAATTGCATGATTAGGCAAGAAGATAGGTCGATATGAAGTCCCTAATTGGGAAGTTCAAGGTTTTTTTAATCCAATAGCTCATCCTGATCATGGGCCCTCAAATGCCCGTCTTAATTGACTTGGACTTATCATCATCTCCTACTTTCCATTATGGTCCTCCAGTGATGTTTTCACATCATTTTTTTATAGTTAAATGACCAATATATATATGGAGAATGAATCGAGAGAGCATGGCATGCAAGCAATATACATGTTACATAGTCATTTGATCAAATCAAAATGGAAATATAACATTTTTCAGATCACACAAGGTAATCTATTTTCCATATACTCATATATTTAGTTTACAACATTTTGTTTGTCATATCCACATCCACCAAATGAAAATTGGTTTATCAAGGAGTCCCATAGATATATGTATATTTGACATATCATATCATATACTATATTAAGTGATTATGGATACAAGATTGCACATTTATTCATCCAATGAATCATTTGCGGTTCAAAACCTCAATTAGAGATAGAATCATATGGAGTTAATTCTGAGACCATTGACGGGTTTTTAGGGAAGGGGGAACAATGTAATTAAAAAGAGTCTTCCTTTTCTATCCAAACTGTTGGATCTTCTATAGCTAAAAAAGTCAGTGAATTAAAGACATAAGAAAATATAATGATGATACATTTTCACTTACTACTTGTCCAAGAAGTGGAAACATCTTATGTTGGTGAAGAGCTCGATCTTTTGGATCAAGATCTTGAATGACCACCAATAAATCCAAATAGGCCCCCAATTGATGTGGATTATCCACCAAGCAACAACTTTTTTTCAACTTTACAATGTGTTCTTCAAGAGACTGTACATGTGTTCTTGGGCCTCTACTTCATCGACACAGATGAGGAAGAACATGATGCACCAACTTGGACACCAAATCAAAGCACAATAGGAGTTGTCAAAATGCTAACCATGTCTGAATTCCTTTCTTTTCCTATCTTAGGCATCCATCCTTATGGTGACTCCCTCTCGAAGAGAGAGAGAGAGAGAGTGAGAGAGAGAGAGAAGTTTGATGGCCAATTTGTCTCACAAGTTTTCTTAAAAGAGTTGTACCACCCTTTTAGACGTGCCCTCTTTATATAGGAGACTCATGGGCTTAGAAAAACAAAATATCAACCCCTTACTGATCCTAATACCAAACAAAATATAATTCTAAAAATTTCATATAGGATTGAGATCACCCAATTTGCTATGGAGATCGCCTGATCTCAGTCCCTAATTGCCCAACACAAGAATTGAGATTTAGATCTGAATTATGAAATATTCCATATTGAATTGAGGTTGCTGACCTCTAAAGCATATCACCCAATGTTAGAAATATAATCAATTGATCTGTTGACCCAATCATTTGATCCCGATCACACATTGTGATTTCCAATCAAATGATTAATCATTATGTTTATGATTTACAACCATTTTAATCATATGTTGGATTGCAAAATTCAATTATCTTATGCATCTTTATGCGGTGTAACACGATAGGTTCCTAATTACATCGGTAGTGATGTTCAAAACAACACAAGAAAAGATTGATGTCTAGCCTCCCAGGATTGCCACTAAGTAATATTAATGAGTTGGAGAACATCTAGAACCTATAATGTGATCTATGTTACCATGACCATATAATCCCTTTGTACCAAACATTCATATTGAAATAGAGTAATAGAATGTCATTCTCTTAACATTCAATTTATGTTCTTTGTACTATAGTGAATATTTGAGATGTTTTGAGCTCAATATCATGTATTGACTCACATGTCCATTGTTGTAAATTTCATAGTCTTTCTTATCAAGTTGTCAGGGATATCACTCCAAAGGAGGGAAAAATTCCATATATATCACTCACAATATGCTGCATGAGTCATAGCATACCTAATCACCACCTTCAGGAAACTTATATTTTGGAGTACAGTATGATAGTGTCAACGTACATAGAACAACATGTGTATTGTAGTGGCTTTAGGTCTAAGGATCACAGTCCCCAATATCACATTGAGATATGAATCTAACAAGTCATAACATTACTTCCATGTGGCAATACCAAGGTGGGTACATATAATACAACTTGTTATCTAACAAGTACCCATGCCTATGAATTGCTATCTAGTATTTAGACTCAAGAGATATAATCATCATTCACCACTACATGTTAGTCTTTTGTACTATTTTTTCCCTATACTATCCCCAATAGTAACTGACTAGGGACATTAGAAGAATGAATACTCTTATTTTACATATGATCACAAGTTTAGGTCCTTAACATAAACCACAGTTCATCGAGTTATACATTCTTAGGACATTAGAGTTTATTCGTTATATCAAAACTTAAACATACATAATAAGTGGAGCATGTTATTAATGATCCAATAAAGTACAACTTTTCCATTTGACAATCACCACATGATGGGACTCAAGGCATATAACCAAACTATCATCATCCCCTCTTATACTTTGATGGTTCATATGACTCTAAATCAACTATTAATGACCTAGTGTGACATATATGCATTAAATTATGTAATTGTTCCTAAATATATTTAAAAGACCTTATTATTGTGTTTTGTCCATTGAAATCATGAAGTTATTGTAATCCTTATGATCTCTTTGTGTGAATTGACCACATAATCTATAAGTTGAACCCTAATGACACAAATGAACCATGTTGATAATATTATGTATGTTAATATTTTTGAATACAATGTTTCATCTTCAAATCATATACTTAGGTGACCATACAACTATCTTTGATTGTGCATCTTATGTACCCGCCTTGTTGATGTATATAATATATCATGCTTGGATTTCATGTCTTTGTTAATTATAACCTTGTTTGTCCTAATATGTGTCATTTGGCCTTGAAATGTACATTACTAAAATAAAACTCAAAATAGTTTTAGAAAATAAATGGATCCTAGGAATGACATGAAACTTGAAGCACGCCTTCATGAATGTCTCTAAATCCATAAGATGTCAAAATACATGTTAATAACAAACTTTTAACCTATGTTGACCAAAACCGTAATCATGGATCTATTAACTAATTAACATGTTGAACATTGTTTAATGATTTGTTATGTTCTTAACCAGGTGGTTGCTACTGATGTAGATGGTCAATGGTAGGTTAAGAACCTTTAAATTCAATTACTTGAGCTTTATAATTATATTATTATGGTTTTCATGCTTGAGTTTTTATATGTATGTGTTGTGTGTATTTCATATTGGCTTTTTCCACATTCTCACACACAAATTCAGTTCATTTTGTCTCCATTTAGCCTCTATTCACATTCATCTTGTCACATTTTTTAGTTATTTTTCTTATCACATGATGTTGATTGCATATATCTATTGAAAAGGTCAAATTGAAGATAGCCCAACTCAAATCCGACCCTAATGGGACTTCTCCACATTTTGCAGTTGATTTAGAGCCATTTGCTGAAGAAACAACATTAGACACGGCATGTCCCTTCATAGAAAACCTCACGAGATGAAGAATACGTCATGTGTTATGACACATACGGCATGTGTGTTTCCAGCAACCCCTATCCTAGACTGAAGGAGCGGTGACACGTCGCGTTCCCCTGAGAACACGACATGTTCCTCGGACATGAAGGCCAACTACATTTTTTTTGCCAATGCACACGACGTGTATTTATTCAAACACGCCATTTGCCTTTCACTAGAATCGATTCTAGGAAGCCATCACACAATGTGTCTCTATTTGACATGTTGTGTGACTCACTGCAACAACAATACTCAGCGGGATCAAACGACAGGACACGATGTGTCCTCCAAAAGACACACTGTTTCATTATCAGTTTCTGCAAAACCGAAAATGACCGCCCCTCATTTTAAAAAAGAAATGCAACCCCATAGGTGGTTATGACTCATCATTTTTTAGAAGTGTATTTCGTGTAAGATAAGTTCCAGAGCTTAGGAGGGCGATTTTGGGGTGGAAGAAGGTGGTTTCTTACGAGAGAACCCCCATTCTATCTCTTTTCCTTCTCGATTCTCTTCTCCTAAGGTGCAACAGAGCTACTTCTCTCAACCAAGATTTTTTTGGGGGGGGGGTGGGGAAGATTGTCCGAGTCAGATCAGCTCCAAGGGTAGAATTTATTCCTCTAGTCGGAGCTCTATTTCCCTTTGGCTACACCTTTGGTTCATCTAGATTCTCCTTCTCTTAAGCATGAAAAACTCTAAAATTTCTGCATTGCATTTGCATATCTTCATTATGGATGAGTAGAACTCTTTTCTTGGGCATGGGAGAGTAACTCACATGCCATTTTTCATGTGAACTCAAAATTTATGCTCATTACTAGTAAATTTTCCTTATCCATGGATGCCAATGGTGTTTCTTGCTTGTATGGTTGGCTGGCCACCTCTTGTACATCTTTTATGCTTGCCTTGTGCTTCGGGAGAATGCATGAGGGAGTAAGGAGTAGAATCTATGACAATACTCTCTTAACCACAGGAGTGGCTAGAGATTATTGAGGGTATAGGTTGTGTTGGAGACTAAGAATAGATGCAAGAGCATTATGTGATGTTGAGAACCATCTCATGACATTGGGTAATGCATGACGATGACAACCTCCTTGCTTGTTAACAATGATCTTAGTTTCATATGTTCATATGATATGATGGTATGTTGGTGAAATCTAATGCCCAAGATCCTAATCGCTTAATCAACACTGTTTACTTTAAAGCTTTGATTTTTCTGACCACTTAAGTGTGTAATCAATCCAACTTTTATAAACTAATTTAGATTAATGGAAGTAGAGAAATTTTTGCCTAACTAGCCTAGGTCCTTGTATTCGACACTCAACTACATTGACCCATGTATGCTTGCAGGTGATTAATGAGGTGACACTTCTCTTTATAAAACTCCCAACAAGTTTTTGGCACCATTTTTGGGGAGCTATGGTAAGTTTTAGTTAGAGTAAACGTCTTAACTAGTAATTGAGACTAAGTCACCATTTACAAATTTTATATTGTGATTCCTATTAGTTTTGTGAATCTCACTCAAAGTTTGCTTTCCAAGTTGCATGATTCATTCTAAGAGAGGTCTACAAACATTCATCTTTTTAGACCTAGAGATAAAATGAACTTTAAGCAGCCATAGATGAGCAAGGAGGGGTGATAACTCTTCATGCTTGGAGAGATCACAACCTTCATCACCACATTCCGCACATTCTTCACCTTCACCAGATCTTCCTCATGAGTCAGAGATGGAGGACAACCGTCCACTCAAAGACTTTGTTGTTCTGGATGCTATAAATATTTGTGGAGCCATTGATCATCAAGTGATAGAGGCCAACTACTTCTCCATCAGCCCTACAATCATGCAGATGATCCAACAAAACTGGTTTTGAGGGAATGCCAATGGAGGATCCAAACCTCCACATTGCTAAATTTTTGTAGTACCTTAACACATTCAAGATTAATGGTGTTCCAGCTGAAGGAGTATGCCTACCCCTATTCCCATTCACTTTGCAAGACTGAGCCAAGGTGTGGCTCTCCTCTTTGCCTCTATGTTCTATCAAGAGCTGGGATGATTTGCTGAATGCTTTTCTAGCAAAGTATTTTCCTCCTAGCAAGACAAGCTGATTGAGGAATCAAATCAAAAACTTCAAGCAACTAGAAGGTGAAATTCTTTATGAGACTTGGGAGAGGTTCAAAGACCTCCAACGCCTATGCTCTCACCATGGCCTAATGAATTGGTTGCTTCTAGAAACCTTTTATAGCTGGTTATTCTACAACACATGTATGGCCATTGATGCCGCTGCAAATGGAGCCTTGATGAACAAGTCATACAGTCAAGCCTTTACTATCATTGAAGATATGGCACTCAACCACAACCAGTGGTGCTTTAAAAGAACCAGCCAACCCCTCTCCTCCACCAGCTCAAATGAGAAGTCTAGTGGGAAACATACCGTTGATGTTGTGGACTTAATTTCAGCCAAACGTGATGCCTTGACTTATAATTTTGAAAGGTTGACTACCTATTTAATTCAAGCAGTTGAGAAAGTATGTGAAGCTTGTGGAACGTCTGTCACAACTCTGATTCTGGTTTTGCACCACAAATGAATGTCAATGAAGCATCGGAGCTAGTCAATGCAGTGGGGAATTTCAATTATAGACAAGCGTATAATCCATTTTCTGAAACATATAACCCAGGATGGAGAGACCATCCAAATTTCTCTTATAGGAACAATAATTCACAGAGCCAATAACAAGGCCAATCTCAAGATCAACAACCTATGAGCAATCATCAACCAATGAATACCAATCACCAACAGCCACCGGGGTACAATTCTAGCAACAATAGAAATTTCAACCAATTTCAACAAGTTACTCCTCCTTCTCAGAAATCAAGCTTGGAAAGCCTTCTTGAGACCTTTATCACCACACAAATACAATAAAATGATGAATTTTGATCACATGGCATCTCGTTAAATGATGCTATTACACATATCTCTTCAAAGGTTGATGGGATTGTCACATACACACAAAAAATGTTGGAGAATCAGATAGCTCAAAAGCATTAGCCAATCAAGGATCATCTTCAGGTTCCTTGCCTAGTCAATTCATCATGAATCCCAAGGAGAGTTGTAAATTTGTGACCTTAAGGAGTGGAGTTGTCATAGGAAGATCTTCACCACCATCCAAAAGGAAATCTAGAGAAATTGGGGATACTATTGTTGAAGATGTTGAAACACAAAGGAAGAAAACTACTGGAAATCTACAACAAGGTGATTTTTCAAGAAAGCCAAATGCTCCTTTTCCCCATAGGTTTGCTAGCACAAAAGATGATGTGAAGTTCAAAAAATTTATGCATATTCCAAACAAGTTATATGTAAACCTACCCCTAGTCAAAGTCATAGCTGAGATGCCCTCCTACACCAAGTCTTAAAGGATATCTTAACAAAGAAGAGGAGATCTGGATAGGTTGAAACTGTGATGCTTTTGAAAGTCTAAGCTCCATCATCCATAATCATATGCTATAGAAACTAGATGATCAAGGTGCCTTTACTCTTCCTTGAAAGATAGGAGACTCTACTTTTTATAAAGGCCTGGTAGACCTTAGAGCTAGCATCTATTTGATTCTCATTTCTTTATGGGAAAAGCTAGACTTGGGAGATCTTAAGCTGACATCTATGGCAATTCAACTAGAAAACCTCTCTATTAAGTATACAAGGGGAGTCATAGAGGATGTCCCAGTTTAGATAGGAAAGTTCTTTATCCCATATGATTTTTTGGTCTTAGACATGCATGAAGACCCAACCAATCCTGTACTTTTTGGAAGACCCTTCTTGCGCATTGCAGGCTATTTACTTGATGTTAGAGAAGGAAAACTCACCATCTCGGTGGGATATGAAGAACTTGTGTTTTCAGACTATGATGCAATGAAGGCGCCCAACACCAAGTATTATCTTTGCCTTATTGACACCGTTGAGACATTGCTGGAAGAAGAAAACAATTCCGTTGATACTGCTTTAGGTGATCTTGATGAAGATGATGTTAATGCCATTCACAATGATGAAAGCACTAAAATTTTGGAGAATCTATTAAATGAAGAAATCTCAAAGAAAAATGGGGGGAGCAACACCGCATCTCCAAGCTAATAGGTAGAACTAAAACCCCTCCCACCAGGTTTAAGGTATGCTTTCTTAGGTCCAAACTCTTTTTCTCCTATCATTATAAATGCAGAATTGAACAATGATCAAGAAGAAAAACATTTGAATGAACTTAGATGCTACAAAGATGTGATAGGTTATTCTATTGATGATCTCAAAGGAATTAACCCAACCATTTGCATGCATAGGATAGATTTAGAAGAGAATGCCAAACCATGTATAGACCCACCAAGGAGACTAAACTAGAACATGATGGAAGTTGTAAAGAAAGGAATCTTAAAATTTAAAGATGCTGGAATTATTTATCCAATAAGTGATAGTCCTTGGGTAAGTCCTATACATGTTGTGCCTAAGAAAGGAGGAACAACTATGATTAAAGGATAAAATGATGAACTAATTCAAACAAGAATCGTCACTAGATGGCGTATTTGTATTGATTATAGAAAACTCAATAAAGCTACCAGAAAAGGCCATTTTCCTTTGCCCTTTATTGATTTAATGCTAGAAAGACTTGCTCACCACTCATATTTTTGCTACCTTGACGGGTATAGCAGGGTCTTTAGATCCCCATCTATCCACCAAATCAAGAGAAAACCACTTTTACTGGAACTTATGCATACAGGAGGATGCCTTTTGGGCTTTGCAATGCACCCACCAATTTTCAAAGGTGTATGATGGCTATTTTTTCTAATAAAATTGAAAAAATCATGGAAATATTCATTGATGATTTTAGTGACTATGGTAATTCATTTGATGATTGCTTGTTGAATCTAACTAAGGTTTTGTAAAGATGTCAACAAGTCAATCTTGTGATAAATTGGGAGAAATGCCACTTTATGGTGCATATTGGAGTCATTCTAGGCCAAGTCATTTCCAGTAAAAGGATTGAAGTGGACAAAGCCAAGGTGGAAGCTATTGAAAATATGGCTTCTCCAACCAATGTCCAAGAAATCCACAAATTTTTGGTTCATGCAAGTTTCTACTGGATATTTATTAAGGACTTATCAAAGATTGCAAAGCCTCTATGTTCCTTTGTTAGAAAAACATACTGAGTTTGAATTCAATGACAATTGCCAAATTGCCTTCCAAAAATTAAAGGTTGCCCTAGTTTTAGCTCCTGTTATCCAACCACCACATTGGAGTTCTCCTTTTGAAGTGATGTGTGATGCCAGTGACTATGCTATAGGAGCAGTCTTGGGACAGAGAAAAGACAACAAACTCCATGCTATACACTATGCGAGTAAGACCCTTGATGATGCACATATCAACTATGATACTACAGAAAAAGAGATGCTTGCCATTGTTTATGCATTTGATAAATTCAGACAGTATCTAGTGGGATCTAAGGTCATTGTGCATACGGATCATGTTGCAATAAGGTACCTTATGAGCAAGAATGATGTTAAACCCCATCTCATCTGCTTGATATTGTTACTATAGGATTTTTATTTAGAAATCAAAGACAAAGAAGGAACAAAGAATAGTGTAGCTGACCATCTCTCATGTCTCTCTACAAACATTGATGACAAAGTACCCATTGATGACAAATTGCCCACTGAGAATTCATATGCAGTGAATTCTCCAGCCTCATTGTCATTTGCTGATTTTACAAACTACCTTGCCACCAGTTGCCTTCCACCTAATTTCAACTACCAGATGAAGAAGAAGTTTCTTCATGACGTTAAATTCTACTAACTGGATGACCCTCTATTGTTCAAGCAATGTGTAAATGGACTCATAAGGAGATGTGTCCTAAATGAGAAAATTGCTAATGTGATTTCAGATTGTCATTCCTCTCCCTACGGTAGACATTTTGGAGCAGACAAAATAGTGACCAAAATCCTACAATCCGGTTTTAATTGGCCAAGTCTATTCTGTGATGTGCACACATTTGTCAAGGCTTGTGACAATCGCCAATGAGGTGGGGAAATTTCAAGTAGAGATGAAATTCCATTGAACTCAATTATGGAGATAGAAGTTTTTGATGTGTGGGGCATAAATTGCATGGGCCCTTTTCCTTCTTCATGCAGCTACAAGTTCATCTTGGTGACCTGTGATTATGTTTCCAAATGATTGGAGGGAATCCCCACTCAAGCTCTGGATGCAAAGTTGGGCATTAAACTATTTTAGAAGATCATCTTCCCCAGATTTAGAGTTCCAAGAGCAATTATTTCAGATGGTGGCATCCATTTTAATGAGAGAAACTTCAACAACCTGCTTAGCAAATGTGGGGTGAAGCATAAAGTGTCCACACCTTATCATCCTCAAACATTCAGCCAAGTGGAGATCTCAAATAGGCAACTGAAGGCTATTCTAGAAAATATTGTCTCTAGTTCAAGAAAGGATTGGGCACTTAAGTTAGAGAATGTGTTATGGGAATACATGATAGCAATTAAAAAACCCATTGGAACAACTCCTTTTAAACTTGTCTACGACAAATCATGTCATTTACCTGTAGAATTGGAGCACAAAGCATTATGGGAAAACAAGTTCCTAAACTATGACCTTAAGAAGATAGGAGAGAAGAGATTGTTGCAACTCCAAGAGTTGGAAGAGCTCTGAATGGATGCTTATGAAAATGCCAAAATCTACAAGGAAAAGACAAAGAGATGGCATGATAAGAGAATTAAGATCAAAGACTTCAAAGAAGCAGACCAACTTCTACTTTTCAACTCCAAACTCAAATTGTTTCTAGGAAAATTGAGATCCTAGTGGTTTGGACCATTCTTGGTCTTACATATCATTCCATATGGGACCGTGGAGCTACAAGGGAAACAATCATCCTTCAAGGTCAATGGACAACACTACAAGCTATACATTACATGGGACGAAGTTGACAAGGGAGTCTCTTGCTCCCTCTAAGATGCTTGACCAACAGATTGAAGAGTCCTACTATGGACTTTAAATGGAGGAACTCATGGGAGTTGACCCCACATTAGAATAGATTTTCTTTTTGTAGTTTGAGTCAAGAACAATCTTTAATTTCCTGAAATAAGCTTGTCATGGGTGAATGTAATAATGTAGACACTTATACTTGCATCTCATCACTTCTACAGGTGCAGATAAGAAATTGAATTCTACATAAATTCTAAAAGACACGACATATCTTTATTTTAAACGATGTGTTATCATTCATAGATAGCACAACGCAAGAAGAAACTAAAAAAGACACAATGTGTCCTCACATGACATGTTGTGTTGTTATCAAGAAGAACATACAAAGTTCTCATCTGGAAACACACACGACATGTCCTAATCAAGACACGACATGTAATTCATAGACAACATCTAGCAGGAATTATTTGGAATCGAACACACCATGTCTTTATTTGCACACGATGTGTCATTATCAATGAGAGGGTTATACATTCGGCTTATGGATTCATATACGTCGTGCGCTTAAAATCACACGACGTGTCTTACACAACATAGTTTTACTAATAAGATCATGAGGAGCCTCTACAATCGGACACATCGTGTCCTCCAAATCACACGTCGTGTTCTTTGATGGGAAGGATGTTTTAACCCTAAATACCACACCACCTCACTCACTGACTCACTCATTCACTCACTCACTCACCTCATTAGAAGTCATGTCAAGAGCCAAGTGTAATCTGCCGTTACTACTAGCTACCTCCAACCAGCCATGTGCAAGCTACAACTGCAAGCTGCCTCCATCTCCAAGCCACTACCGACTTCATCTGTGACCTATCGAGGCCACGAAGCTCCTTCTCCTCTACTCCAATCTTCCCCTCTTCCTCTCTCACTCTGCTGGAGTTTGAAGCTCAAAGTCTGTTGATTCCTTGCCCCATCCCGACGTGAGGCTCTCACCAAGTTGCTCACATCCCGCCGCCATATCTGCCAACCTTTTTCTCCATTCCACCCTCAGACACATGACGTGAGTTCCTTGAAATCAGATGTGTTATGCGATCCATCCGCAGCTCAATACCAGGTACACGACATGTCTTAGAAAAGACACACCACATCTTCCCCATGTTTAACCAGTCTTGGTGTAAAAGCACATGTCGTGTCCCAATAGCAACACACCATGATGAAGCACGTTTTGTAGATACTCTGCAGTAATGGCACCCGTCAAGCAAACCTCCAACCGCAAGCATGGAGCAAGCTCTTCCTCAGACCCGAATTATGTATCCTTGACCCAGTTCATGGTCACACCAGTGGAAGACCCTACCTACTAGTTCCTCATCTTAAGGGGGGTGCTCCCTACTCAGTTAGCTTGTGAGGAAACACTCACCACTCTGGGATTCAAAGACAAAGTCCTCTCCTACCTGAAAGATCTCAGTCTACATTACGTCTGCTGCTCGGTAACAAATAGTTAACCCCATCTTGTATATGAGTTTTTGATGACTGTTACAATCGAGAATGACCCCCCAAAGAAGTTGGAACCCTACGCTATTATTTGTTTCTATCTTTTGGGCTGAAGTTTCAAGCTCACTTTTAAACATTTTTGTGAAGTTTTAGACTGCCATTATGAAGGGGCACTAAGTTTCCCGCCATCTTTTGGCATTAATGAATTCCGGTTTGAGTTCTTTGATGAGTACCATCATGATGCCAATAAGTATATGGCATCCGCTATTCACAACCCCATTTTCTGATATGTGCACTGCCTTCTTAGTACAAGGGTTTTTGCAAAGATGGAAACCCAAGGTGTCTGCGGTAAATAGGATTTGTTCTTTCTATAGGGCATGGTGTATGGGCATAAAATCAATGCAGTATATTATATTCTTACCAAGTTCTTAGACATTAAGAAAATGAAGAAGAGAGAATCTGGGGACATAATGTGTGTGAGTTTAATTACTCTTATTGCCAATAAGTTGGATGTATACCTGGCATGTCTAGAAGTTGCACCAAGTAGAAACCTGGTGGATATTCAATATATTCTTTCTATAGGCTTGATATCATGGGTTTCTAGCAGTGACACCAAGTTTAGGAAGTTCTTTGATAAGGATCAGTACATTGACATTCCACACTTGGAACAGATCACCTTAACAAATAAAGAAAACTGGATGGTCATTCTGAATACTCCAGAAGAAGTAGAATCCACTGTAGGTCTAGATGCTTCTAAGGAACCCCCTACTACTCCACCACCTCCCTCCATAGGCACACAGACGGAGTACACCTGGGCCATGCCTGATGTCAGGCATCTTTACTGCTATGTGCAATAACAGTTTGACCATATGGATGGCTGCCTTGAGTTGATGGGTAAACAATTCTCTATTATGCATGATGTGATTCATCACATGGATACTTGGCACATCTCTCAGGGCCACTATTCCATGCCACAAAAACACCAGCCTACACCTCCTCCGCAACCCGAGTTTGTTCCAAAACCCATGAGGGTTGATGTTCTAGATGATAATGATCTCATCAGCCAGTTCTTCCCTTATGATCATATGGGCGCTGGCCCCTCCCACTGATGCATACCATGATAGGTACCCAATTTTTTTTCCATAGGTTTCATGGATGCAGTGAGGACACTGTAAATTTTAAGATTAGGGGGACATAATCGATCGATAATGTAGTTTTTTTTGTTTTTCATGTTATTTATCATATTTGTTCCTTAGTTTCATCTTGTTTAAGTTTTTTTTTCTTTCTGTGGCAAGTCTAATATGATGTGAGGCTCTCTTGATGTAATGGACTATATTTTCCTTAAAAGTTTGAACCATCTTGTCCTCTTGCACCTTAAATGGTCATTTGAAGGAATTGTTAAAGAGCATACATAGATCAATTGAAACCCTTTGACCTCCAACATGCACTTAATTCTGGCTTATATTTGTAGCTTGAACATTCACCTTTCACATCTTTGATTGCTTAAAACATGTAATGGTCTAAATTTTTGTGGATGAATCAACTTTACAAACCTAATTAGAATATGGGATGCCCTTCCAAACTCTTAGTGCATATACAATCTCTCTTTCAATGAAATTTTTTCAAAACAAATGAACGAAATCTAGCTAATTAAATATTTTAGTTGATTCTCTCATGTTTTGGAAAACTCTCAAAATTTCTATTGCCTTATTTCACCGTCATACCCCGTTAAAGATGGCTAATAGCCCACATATCATCCTATCCTAGTGTGACACCGATCAGGGAATCGTGGTTAGGTGATATGTATCAGAAAGAGGGTAAACACACCCCAACCAGCACTCCACGTGTGCATAAGCCAACATTAGCAACCGAGTGTCGGAGCCCAAATCCATTGTCAAATCATCTTTTGGAAAAAGAGAAGTTCACAACTAAAATTATTAATATTAACTAAGATTTCATCATTTGTATCCTTAATAGCTAAGAAATCATGTTGTGCATCACTAGTTGTTTGGCTTGTCTATCCAAATTCTATTTAGCGTTCTTTAGTAGATTGATTCACTAAATTGTGACTGCCCATATTGTAGAACCGTCCTCTGTAGGTGCTCGAATCTTCCCAGGTGAAGTGTTCGGTCCTCCATACTTCTCTTCTCTCTCTGATGTAGTCATATAATAAAAATGAGGGCTCCCTTAGGTCTGGCCGTAGTCCCCCTAAGTCATAGAAATCACTCAGGGTTTGAAATTACGACCACCGTCATATTAGTACAGATCTGCGGTCAGCCAGATTAGGCAGACTCAGTAGTACTGACTAGGTGATTCGGTAGTACCGAGTCACTTAGGTTAAGCCATGCGATCCCGATCCCATCGGTACCATCGACTGGGTCTCAGTAGCACTGACTTTTTATGATTTCAAACAACCTCTCTGATGTCAACTCGATAGCATCGAGTTGGAAACTCAATAGCACCGAGTTTTCTTCATTCATGTTGGGCTTACTGATGCTATCTCAAAAGAAACAACTGTTATTTTCGGTATCGCCGAGATGTTGCTAGTCTTCGGGCACATGGCTGAGGGTAAGTCGGTACCACCGACTCTTGCAAGGTCGGTAGCAGCGAGCTGTGTAGAACTACCTTGTACATGAAATAACATAAAAGCATAATAAGCACTTAGAATGTGTAAAATGGTAGCAAAAGTGATTGAAATTACATAATTTTATGCATTCAAGGAAATATAGGCTATCAATGACAATCCATGCATAATAGGTCAAATAAAAGTCCAAAGTACACATGAAAATAAGGGAATATGAGCCTATAATAATGACTGAAAACACATGCATCACCTACTAAGTAAAAAAAAATCTCTTTCATGAATGTTTAAGTTGAGTTGATCGCTATGTGTATAAACATGTTGATCATGGTTGGATGGGCCTTATGCACATCTATCATTTCATTTAATCTATGCATGAGCTTGAAAAATCCCTCATTTGTGTTTATATGTTCTTTTTGCTTGAGGACAAGCAAGAGTTCAATATTAGGGGGATTTGTTGCATGTATTTCATGTTGACTTTTGGCACATTCTCACACACAAATTCAGTTCATTTTGTCTCCATTTAGCCTCTATTCATATTCATCTTGTAACATGTTTTAGTTATTTTTCTTATCATATGATGTTGATTGCAAACACATATTCAAATGGTCAAATTGGAGATAGCCCAACTCAAATCTGACCCCGTTGGGACTTCTCCATATTTTGCAGCTGATTTAGAGCCATTTCCTGAAGAAATAGAATCGCACACGGCGTGTTACCTAAGAGACACGACGTGTCCCTTCACAAAAAACCTCAGGAGATGAAGAACATGTTGTGTGTTCTGACACACACGACATGTGTGTTTCTATCAGTCCCTAGCCCATAACAAAGAAGAAGCGACATGACGTGTTCCCCTGAGAACACGCCGTGTTCGTGGGACATGAAGGCCGACTACATTTTTTGCCAACGCACACAATGCATATTTATTCAAACATGACATGTGCCTTTCACTTGAATCGACTTCAGGAAGCTATCACATGGTGTGTCTCTATTCCACACGTCATGTGCCTCACTATAGCAACAATACTCAGTGTGATCAAATGACAAGACATAGTGTGTCCTCCAAAAGACACATCGTGTCGTTATTAATTTTTGTAAAACCAAAAATGACTGCCCGTCATTTTAAAAGAGAAAGCCAACCCCATAGGTGGTTATGACTCATCATTTTTTAGAAGTGTCTTTCATCCAAGAGAAGTTCCAAAGCTTAGGAGTGTGGTTTTGAGGTGGAATAAGGTGGTTTCTTGTGAGAGAACCTCCATTCTACCTCTTTTCTTCTCCATTCTCTTCTCCTAAGGTGCAGTAGAGCTACTTCTCTCAACCAAGCTTTCTTGGGGGGAAGATTGTCTGAGTCAGAGAGTTCCAAGGGTGGAATTTTGTCCTCTAGTCAGAGCTCTATTTCCCTTTGGCTACACCTTTGGTTCCTCTAGCTTCTCCTTCTCTTAAGCATGAAAAACTCTAAAATTTCTGCATTGTATATGCATATCTTCATGATGGATGAGTAGAACTCTTTTCTTGGGAATGGGAGAGTAACTCACATGCCATTGTTCATGTGAACTCGAAATTTATGCTCATTACTAGTTAATTTGCCTTTTCCATGGATGCCAATGGTGTTTCTTGCCTGTATGGTTGGCTGGCCACCTCTTGTATAAGTTTTATGCTTGCCTTGTGCTTCGGGAGAATGCATGAGGGAGTAAGGAGTAGGATCTATGGCAATAGTCTCTTGACCACGGGAGTGGCTAGAGATTATTGAGGGTTTAGGTTGTGTTGGAGACTAAGCATAGATGTGGGAGTGTTATGGGATGTTGAGAACCATCTCATGACATTGGGAAATGCCTGACGATGACAACCTCCTTGCTTATTAATAGTGATCTAGGTTTCATATGTTCATATGATATGATGATATGGTGGTGAAATCTAATGCCCAAGCTCCTAATCACTTTATCAACACCTTTTACTTTAAACCTTTACTTTTTCTTTCCACTTAAGTGTGTAATCAATCCAAATTTTATAACTTGATTCAGATTAATGAAAGTTAACAAATTTGCACCTAACTAGCCTAGCTCCTTGTGTTCGACACTTGACTACATTGACCCCCGTATCCTTGCGGGTGATTAGTGAGTTGAGACCTCTCTTTCTAAAACTCCCAACAGTATGTATGCATTTAGACTTCCAAAATATTGGCATGTAATATTGTTATATTGTACTCGATGATTCACTTTGATGATTTTATAATTTGAACACAGAATATAGATAATCATATGCAATCTTTGAAATAGAGTATTAAGAGTGACTTTGGTCATTTCTAGTCCCTCACATAGAATTTGGGTCAGCTAATAGCTTTGAGCATTAAGCGTTCTCTCAGACCCATTCTGACAGGAAGTTCTTAAAAGGCTAATGAGACATCATTTTCTTGGTATAACAGAGTAAATTGAAAAAAACACGTGTAACTATTTTTCTAAGTAATTAACTCTTATTTCTCTTTTTCATTTAATTATGTAAAACTCTTGAAATTATTACAAGCTTAGATATATGTATCTTTATTCCATGTACCAGCTTCTTGTGAGTTGATACACTTGTTTCTCGTATGTTTTAGGTCCATAGTTTGCTTGGGAGAAGATGGTTTGTGTGCATGTGTTCAAACCGTACCTTTTGTAAGATTCTAGTTTACTTTACATGATTATACTTGTATAAATTTCACTTAAATATGTAAACTAAACAATCTAACAAGTTATGTTAATATTGATAACAATGTTCAATTTTGAGAATATATGGGTTATGCATATAGTCAACCCTTCATGTATGTTAAGTTTTATATACTTCCACATTTTGTATTTGGTATTACTTGTTTGGTAGAGTTATAATGAGAATCAGGTCCATAAAAGAAACTCAAATTTTCTTCTAATTGATTTAAACATGGTTATACTTGTACTAGACCACAATTACTGATTGAGAATGGAGTATATATCAAAACATAGTATTGGTTTTCTAATGTCAAGTTAGGTTTTTAAATCTTAGGAGTACCACATATATGTATGTCATTATCACATAATGTTAAATATTTGTATTTCAAATTATTCTTCATCAATGTTCATAATTCACATTTGATGTTATTTTCTTGTTCGTCATTTATTAAAAATAATACTTATATTAATTGGTAAGTTTCTTTCTCCCATTCCTCATTTATTTCAAGATAGGTCATTTATAGGTAGATATACACTAACCTTCTTATTGTGTTTTTTTGTACTATTGATTATATTTATATGGATCTAGAGTTTTTATGCTTACCCAGAATTGTTTTGCTAGCTAGAATGTTTTAATGGTCTTGTACTTGAATATATATATATAAATATATATATATATATATATATATATATATATATATATATACACATACATACATTTATATGTACATATGTTTACAAACATACATTCAAATATATATATATATATATAAATAAACATATATATATACATTATATATATAATATGCATATACTTATATATATAGTCCACTAAATGTTGACTGATCAAATAGATTACACTATCATCTTTATTCAGTGCTTGTATACATGGCATATTGTGACTATATTCTAATCTATGGTTCAATATATTGACATTAAGATCATATCCATATATTATTTGTAGAGTTCATGCAAACTTTATAGGTATAAATATATTTACATATAGCATATATCTAACTTGATTATTAGGTCCATGTATATTCTATCTTTACTGGAATCACTATTAGATTACATATGATTCTTTCCATTTATCTACTTAACTAAATTCGTAATGTATTGAAAATAAAGTAAAGAGAACATTGACCACACTGACTTTGGGATGAAATCATCCAATCTTTAATAGGATGGTTGCTACTAGCCTTAGTTGGTTAGACTCTAGACCATCCCTAGTCACAATGGCTATTTCTTGCTGTCTTTGAAAGCTCTGGTCTTTGGTATGTGTTGATCCAACATGAGGTTTTTTCTGATGGTAGGCGACAAAGCTTAGAGATTATTAATTTAGGTGGAAAAAACTTTGAAGGAGCCATGGTCAAGGCCGCTAGTGATGTTGCTTCTAGGACTGAACTTTGTAGGTTCCAGTGGCACCAATATTGGTGATGTATACTTGTATGAAGGTGATTTCTTTGGGCTATTTGTGACTATTTAAAGGAGGGTAGGTGTTAGTGACGTAGAGGGGAGAATTCACAATGGTTTGTTGCACCACTAAGTGACCAGACAATGAAGTGAAATCAAGGTTTTTGACAGGTTCAAAAATAAATATGGTGAAGATGTATCAAGTTCTTTAGTTCCTTGATTAATTTTATTAGATTGTTGGCTTGGGAAAATAAATAGAGACATGGAAGAAAGGTTCTATATATCACATTGCATTTCTGAAGGTTTGACCAAGGTGTACATGTCTATTTTAAGAATGGTCTTGATAGATGGTATGCATGGGGATAGGGGATGCTAATAGGAGATCGATGCACTCACTCTTGATGCCAAGTGGATTTATATGACTACAAAACACTAATAATGGCCTACTTAAGTCACAACAACAGGTGGTGGATATTGTTTACTATCATTTTTGTGGGCCTCCAAGGAAGAAGAGTGAAAGATGGAAACTATAACGACCTCACTTTTCAACATCCCCCATTTAAGGAAAGACCCAAAAAGTTGAGAGCCATAACCTAAAATTCCCAAGGATCTAGATTTTAACCAAAATATAAATGATAGTAAATATTTTCCACTAATTCAAATATCGTTTAAAAAATGCTCCTTTAAAGATTTACAAGAATTTCTATCATCATAATTTTATGTAAGAGAAGAAGTATCGATCTAGTCCTCCATGAATTTATCTTTAATGCCTTTAGGTAGTTTTCAAATGGATCATCATATATCTAGAGATTTTCATATTTAGCATGTACGTAAAATGTTGTGAAACAAAAGCATGGATTAGCATATCAAAATGTACTATGTACATTGGGTGCATGAAAAGTGTGCAAGTACATAACAACTATTCCAACAATTACTTGAAAATAAGACTAGCATTTTCTTCACATAATTTTTCTTTATGTGATACTCATATCAAATTATAATTGATCAAAATGTAAATAAACACTCAACAATTTCTTTAGTCAATCCTTGAGAAATCCTTGCAAAACACAAAAAAATTAATGCGGGAAGTCATAGGAATAGCCAGGTACCTATAATATAACCATGCAGATTATACATTATACCTTAAGTGTATTCAATCAATCCAATCACGAGCTCCAAGAAATACAACAGTTAATCTACATGTATGTAAATCCTAAAGTTTCACCATCACATTAATCAGATTAAACCCTACTTGATTCCTAATCTAGGGTTTAGGTTCATGTTCAGGTTTGAGTGTGGAATAAGGGAACAAACCCTATTTCCATCTCATTTTAAACATTACACTACTACAGAAATAGCATTCAGTGTCGCTTTTCTGGGCGTCGGTTATTAAGGAAAACCGACGCCTATCATATAAGGCGTCGGTTGTTTAAGCAAACCGACGTCTATATTCGAAGACCAGCCAAACACGGGTACCGCTTTGTATTCAGCGTCGGTTGACAATAACAAACCGACGCCTAAAAGCTCCCGTGAAATCCAATTTTCGAGCGAAAAGAAAAAGTGTCACATACTGCGTCGGTTATTTAAATAGCCATCGACACCTATGTGTGATGAAACTTTGTGCAAAAAGTGTCCCTTTCAGCGTCGGTTATCTGTGGATAACCGACGCCGAAAGTGGTTCCCGTCAAACAATTTCGTGAAAATATCGTCCACTTAAGCGTCGGTTGTTTGTCACAACCGACTCTGAAGTGGTTTAGGCATCGGTTGTGACAAACAACCGATGCTATTGGTGAACTTTATATCCTATGATCACCCGACTCTTCCCCTTTCTTCTATTTCATCGCCTAAACTGCGCCCGCCACAACCACCCCTCTGCTGTCGCCCGACCCTCCACTCCGCCGCACCCCTCCACGACAGTGCCGCCGCGCCTCCTTCTCCGGCGCCGCCTTCTCCTCCGGTGCCTCCACGCCACCGCCAGTGCCTCCAAGCCGCCGCCGCCAGGCCGACAGAAGCTTCTTCTCCACCGCCGTCGCACCGCCGCCAGGGTTTAGGGTTGCTAGCTGCTTCTCCGTCGTGCCGCCGGTTCGACCACAACTCCTCTCCACCGCCCTCACCCACTCTGTGCCGCCGTCTGCAGACCACAGCTCCTCTCCAGACCGGTATACCCTCTTCTTTGTCCATTATTGAGTTCATCACTCCCGCATGCCTTATACTATAATAAGCTGCAACTAGTAGAAACCATTATACAATGCTGGGGCATGCCCTTTTCCCCATATGTTGGGTGAGACAAGTTCAACTTATTCCTAGTTTTATTTTTTATCAAATAACAACAGAGTTTTTAAATCAGAGTTTCACCTTTTTATTAATGCATGACTATATCAAGAAAACCGTAGTTTGATGAGCATGTTGTTAATCATGTTAATTATGTTTCTTCTATATATTCTGATGTCATAATATAATTATGTGATCCCAACATATTAAATTGAATTAGAATGATTTCATGAATTATAGGGTCTTAAAGTTGATAAACATGTACATGCGGAAATAGGGTTATTAAACCAATGGTTATAACATATAATGTCTAGTAAAGATTCCTAGACCTTTTGTTTGAAACTATTGATTTCTTGATTTATTATTTAATAATGCTCTGTTGATTAGGATTAACCATGTTGCCTGTAGTTTATAGACATTTATTATATATAAGAATGACAACACATGTATTTGTTGGCCTAGAAACCCATCCAAGATTTACTCATTAGGAGTAAATCTTGGATAGTCCCCGGTTTGGGACTGTTCTTGAACACCTAATCTCACTTAGGATGTAAGTGTATAATGTGTATTGGGTTTTCGAGAAAATTTCAGTAGCATTTCCCCGTTTGTTCTCTAAGTATATATGTACTTAGAGAACAGCGGGGAAATGCTGCCGAAATTTTCTTGAAAACCCAATACACATTATACACTTACTAGTGAGATTAGGTGTTCAAGGATGGGATAGGTGGTACATATTTATTATATATAAGAATGACAACACATGTGTTTGTTGACCTAGAAACCCGTCCAAGATTGACTCATTAGGAGTAAATCTTGGATAGTCCCCGGTTTGGGACTGTTCTTGAACACCTAATCTCACTTAGGATGTAAGTGTATAATGTGTATTGGGTTTTTGAGAAAATTTCAGTAGCATTTCCCCGTTTGTTCTCTAAGTATATATGTACTTAGAGAACAACGGGGAAATGCTGTCGAAATTTTCTTGAAAACCCAATACACATTATACAGTTACTAGTGAGATTAGGTGTTCAAGGATGGGATAGGTGGTACATATTTATTATATATAAGAATGACAACACATGTGTTTGTTGGCCTAGAAACCCGTCCAAGATTGACTCATTAGGAGTAAATCTTGGATAGTCCCCAGTTTGGGACTGTTCTTGAACACCTAATCTCACTTAGGATGTAAGTGTATAATGTGTATTGGGTTTTCGAGAAAATTTCGGTAGCATTTCCCCGTTTGTTCTCTAAGTATATATGTACTTAGAGAACAGTGGGGAAATGCTGCCGAAATTTTCTTGAAAACCCAATACACATTATACACTTACTAGTGAGATTAGGTGTTCAAGGATGGGATAGGTGGTACACATTTATTATATATAAGAATGACATCACATTATACACTTAGGTAGGATGTAAGTGTATACCCTAATTTTTTCCTAATATATACTTGTTTCCTAATATATACTTGTTTTCTCTGATCATAGAATGGATTGATCATGGATGTCCATTCGTAATCGTTGCACCCCAAAGTTTATATCTGGTCTTGATCAGTTTATTAGATTTGCCGAGGAACATATAAAAAATTGTGACAAAGTGGATTTTAGAAAAATAATGAGATAATTACTCTTTTGCCCTCATTATATCCACTAATGGTCCTAAATTAATTTTCTTATCTACATAAGCAAAGTTGAGGCTCAAATACAAAATATGGTGACCAATGTTGATTTTATACACAATATTACACCGCAAATTATATTCAATCACCACTTTGTAAAAATAAGAAAATTGACTGATCAAAATTCATATTTTTGTTCTCAAACTTTTTGTAAACGTTCTCCACGTTTTTATGAGGCTTTGGTACAAATTTGAGGTCATTTGGACATTCCTATGATTTTCTATGATTTCTTGAAATTAATATGTTGAAAATCCTTTTATTTGCCTTTTTATTTGCCCCTTTTCCAAGTCAGCGATCCAGGGCTCGCTTGGGGGACGAATCCCAGCCCTTGGATCTGGGCCACGCGGATTCAGTCTGGATCAGGCGGCCACTAACTCGTCACCTACCTCCCACAATCAGTGGGGAGGATGGGCGCGGGATCAAGCACGCCTTGGACCCAATATAGACCCCGTTTTGAAATTATAAGCGAACGGAAAGTTTTCTCTCATGATTTCGAACTCGACCATACTCACTTTGACCACCATTAATGGTCAATTTTGCCATAAAAATGATTCCGTTTTTCCTCCTTCTCTTTCCGGCGACCAAGGGCGGCTACCCAGGTCCCTTAAACCTAAATCTACCCCTCCTCGAGGCTATATAAACCCCTCCCAAGGATCGCATACATGTCACCATACTCGGAGCCATGCCATTGCCCACTCCGTCGGCCCTGAACGACCTTTTTTCTCCTCGCCACCTCCTGCTTCCATGGCGCCGCCGCCGTATAGGACCTCTAGGTGTCTGCTTTCCTCACCATATCGCCTCAATCTGTCACTGCCATCCAACTCGTGAAGCCTCGGCGATCAGATACGACATGATTGCGACCTCCATCAGCCTCTCCTGCCCCTAACTCCCCTCCACACCGACGACCCTGCTCCTCCTCATTTCTGGGTCACGAGGAGGCCTGAGCAAGCGGAAGGGAATTCCCAAACCACCGGTCCAAAGGGGAACAAACTGGTCAATGGACCAGCAATTGAACCGGCTAATTAAGAGGAGTGAACCGACAAATCGAAGGCCTGAACCGAATCTTAACCAAGTGAGCTGCCTAGCTCACGTGGCTTGATCTGAGCCATCCAAGCGGCATCCAATGGCCAGACTTTATCTGACATAAGGTATTTTTACATCTCCTCTCTGCTTGAAAATTCAATTAAATGCTGAGATCTCGATTTAATCGTAGAAAATGCATCCTAACTCCAAATAATTCGAATAAGTAGTCCATTTTGATTAGAAAAATCCAATGGATCGTTTAAAAATACTTTTGAGACCATATTCAAAATGTTGTTCGTTGATATCCCTATATTTGATATCTTGCTAATTTAGTTTATCAAATGGAACAATAATGATGTCTAATCTTTTGAAACCCTATATCGGACTCTTATGATTATCCTGAAATACAAATTTAGATCTGATCTAGTTGACTATTGAAAATGAATCATTAGTGATCTTGATCTATTTTGATTCAATCTTAATTATAATGGATAATGAGTAAATCTTAATATTGATCTTAATCTTGCAAAACCCTTGATATAGTTTTGACCCATCAATCTGATCTTGAATACAAATGATGTTAGAACAACATGATTTGATGATGACTTGGATAATGATCATAAATTAGGGTTAACACATATAATCCTAGAAAACCTAGGTAAGTCATTCACACTCGATTATATTGTATATTTGAAATAATGTTGGACATATTGGAATATTGATTATAAGTGAATGACCCAACCCTAAGGTTGACATAGGAAAAGTGTAACCCTAATCTCAAATATTAAAACATGATTTTCTGAACATCATGATCTTGACCTTTGATCCAATCTTGATGATTTAGGATCTGACTCGAAGGGTTGACATATTGATTCAAATTTGATCATACTTGAAATATTTGGTGAAAGGTACGCTATTATATGAATCCTCCTTGATTGTATTGTAGATACTTTTATGTATCTCTTGATTGTATACTTGGCTATTTACTTGGATGAGCTATTGTTCCCTATGATTAGTCTTCTGTTTTTCTATACTATATTTTGAAAAACATGAAAATATAAATTGCATGCCCATTATGACTGCCCGTATATTGATAATGATGATGATATTGATAATGTTGATAATGTGGATATTGAGTACAACAACCCCCTCATTTGGAAGTGGGACTTGTACATTGGCTTCCTATGTTCCTATGGTGAAAAGGGGCCTAGTGACCTTCCCCATCGCGTTGGGGTAATAGAGTCATACAAAATATATAAGCATGCTTCTTGAATTACAGCATAATGGGAATTCGTAATAAAAGTTGATTTGCTTGAAAAACTTGTTGAATAAATGTTGGTTTTGCAAATTGGATATTATTCTTTGAAATATAAGTCCTGCCAAGTATACTTATTTTCTTATAAAACTATTTTGCTTGATTTTGATAGCGTACCGTGCAATTGCATGATTGTGTCTCGATTTTATTGATTTTAGGCAATACAAATGGAATATTGAATAAGATCGCTTCCGCACTCTACATACTCTGATGATAAAGACAAATCGGTTATATCTCCATATTGGGTTAGTTTGTTCTTTATTTATCTAGTTTTTGAGTTATTTATTTCTTATTGTATATGCCAGTGTGGTAGATCATATTGGGCCACTCAGGGACGGGTACTTCAATCCTATTACTACTGTCTAGGCAGTAGGATTAGGATTGGGGTAAGAACGGTTCCGTGACAGTTGGTATCAGAGCCTACACACTCCCATATACTTTAATTAAATAATTTCTAAAGTCTCTTACACCCAAGAAACCCTAAAGTCCATAATGGTGAAAATTGAGGTGTCTAGGCTCGGGGTTCTGGCATAATTTCTCCTATCCGTCTTCACGGTGGCTGAGATCCCCCACTCTACCTGGCCTTAATTGATCCAGAACTGGACCTAAAGGTTCTCTTGTGAAACCCTAGAGAGTCTTCTAGCATCTCATCTCTTCTTTAAGGACTATCCTAAGCCACCCATGTAGATGAAGATCAGGTAGTCTTCTCATCTCGTCATGTGGTCCTTTCTTGTGACTTTTTACCACATGATGTCTCGACTATGGGTAGCTTATGCATGAAAAAAAAATGAATATTGCTAAATCTAGAAAATTTGATACCATGATCTGACCATAATTTGAAAAACTCGATTTTGATCAATTAGAACTTTGAAATCAAATACTCATGCTTGACCCTTCATGAAAACTTGATTTAACCAAAACCCGACTACTTGTTTTCTATGTTTGAGGTAAATCTTAATTTGGTGAAATAAGAAGGATTTATACCTTGTTGTTGATAAGGTCCCTATTTGATCAAATTTGTATTACCCTATTATTTTGACTAAACCTCAAACATAGTTAAGCAAACTCTTATCCTATTTGATGCACATCATGAATATGCTATCAAGTGACTAAGTCTTGTACTAACATAACCATGATGTAAAACTTTGATGCAAAAAGTAGTTTCCCTATTGACTATTGATGCCTTTTGCAATTTCAATTTTGATATGATGATTATGGACCTAGATTTTGCACCATTATGCTCTGATTCCTTGAATGCCAAATTCAAATCCTCGATTTCCAAATTATATCATTACCTTGATCATGAAAAGAAAGAATTCAAAATCTTGACATTATTGCCCTATTATCTTGAATTTTGATCTTATGACTTCGATGTATATGATTTAATTTTGATACTCTCCCTATTTGAATAAGATCAGCAGATCATGACTAATGTTGGTAATGTGCCAGATTAGGGTGGTAGTTGACTCATGACTCCCCTAACCTAGGTGACATCCCTATTTTGACTACCTCTAAATTTTCACCTTGTTGATTATTTAGAGTCTGGAAAGGTATACCCTTTCACCCATTTTAGACTGGTTGACCTAAGCCTAATAGGTTGAACCCATGGTTAATACTCGATCTTGAATATTGACTTGATAATGATCTTGAAATATGGCAATGTTGACTATAGCTTGTGGTTTATTTCCTAGATAGACCTAGGTCTAGATCATTCATCAACCTTGGAAACATGATAATGAAATTATGATATGTTGCTCGAATATTGAATAATGTTGCTCGAAATTGGATATAGATGAATGATACCCCCTAAGGTCTAAATAGGAATCTAAACCCTAGCTCCAAAATTTTGGACCTATAACTTTTGATGCTTAAAAGCTTGACTCTTGATTTTGATTAATGGACTTGTGACTCATGATTATCAATCTCAATAATGATACAAATCCTATGATCACACTATTTGGACCTTGAGATATATGACTAATGACTCCAAAATCCCAAAATTTGAAATTTTCGAAATGATGACTATTTTCACTTCTCGATTTATGAATTAGGGTTTAGCTCTCACTAGGACTAGGGTGGGACCTTCCCATTGATTTTGAGCTCGAAATAGTGGTATCAAAAGTATGAAGTTGTCTTGAAATGTTGAAATATGAAATCTCAAATCATGGATGTATAACCCCACCTAGGCCAACGTAGAAGCTAAGACCCTAAGAGTTTGGGATTGAAAGTCACCTTGTAGACTTGATCCAAGGACTCTCTTTGTTTGACCTAAAGGATAATATGTCCAAATTTGTGATCAATATGATGTTTTCCATATTTTTGACTCATATAATGACTTTGGACAATATATGTGTTGATACTCAATTGCTCGATTATGAAATAATGTTAGTACCAAGTTGGTTATGAAATGGAACATGGAATCTCAATTATGATGTTTGCACTACTTAAACTTTGAGGACATGATACTTAAACTTTGAGGACATGATTTTGATTATATAGTTGAGGATACACCAATATTTGAGGATATGATCTATTTTTTGAATAAATACTAATTTTGAGGATGTTTTTGAATTTTGGGGACAAAATTCCTTTTTAAGGAGGGAAGGATGTGACAAAGTGGATTTTAGCAAAATAATGAGATAATTACTCTTTTGCCCTCATTATATCCACTAATGGTCCTAAATTAATTTTCTTATCTACATAAGCAAAGTTTAGGCTCAAATACAAAATATGGTGACCAATGTTGATTTTATACACAATATTACACCGCAAATTATATTCAATTACCACTTTGTAAAAATAAGAATATTGACCCATCAAAATTAATATTTTTGTTCTCAAACTTTTTGTAAACGTTCTCCACGTTTTTATGAGGCTTTGGTACAAATTTGAGGTCATTTGGACATTCCTATGATTTTCTATGATTTCTTGAAATTAATATGTTTGAAATCCTTTTATTTGCCTTTTTATTTGCCCCTTTTCCAAGTCAGCGATCCAGGGCTCGCTTGGGGGATGAATCCCAGCCCTTGGATCTGGGCCATGCGGATTCAGTCCGGATCAGGCGGCCACTAACTCGTCACCTACCTCCCGCAATCAGTGGGGAGGATGGGCGCGGGATCAAGCACGCCTTGAACCCAATATAGACCCCGTTTTGAAATTATAAGCAAACAGAAAGTTTTCTCTCATGATTTCGAACTCGAACATACTCACTTTGACCACCATTAATGGTCAATTTTGCCATAAAAATGATTCCGTTTTTCCTCCTTCTCTTTCCGGCGACCAAGGGCGGCTACCCAGGTCCCTTAAACCTAAATCTACCCCTCCTCGAGACTATATAAACCCCTCCCAAGGATCGCATACATCTCACCATACTCGGAGCCATGCCATTGCCCACTCCCTCGGCCCTGAACGGCCTTTTTTCTCCTTGCCACCTCCTGCTTCCATGGCGCCGCCGCCGCATAGGACCTCTAGGCGTCTACTTTCCTCACCATATCGCCTCAATCCGTCACCGCCATCCAACTCGTGAAGCCTCGGCGATCAGATACGACATGATTGCGGCCTCCATCAGCCTCTCCTGCCCCTAACTCCCCTCCACACTGACGACCCTGCTCCTCCTCATTTCTGGGTCACGAGGAGGCCTAAGCAAGCGGAAGGGAATTCCCAAACCACCGGTCCAAAGGGGAACAAACTGGTCAATGGACCAGCAATTGAACCGGCTAATTAAGAGGAGTGAACCGACAAATCGAAGGCCTGAACCGAATCTTAACCAAGTGAGCTGCCTAGCTCATGTGGCTTGATCTGAGCCATCCAAGCGGCATCCAATGGCCAGACTTTATCTGACATAAGGTATTTTTACATCTCCTCTCTGCTTGAAAATTCAATTAAATGCTGAGATCTCGATTTAATCGTAGAAAATGCATCCTAACTCCAAATAATTCGAATAAGTAGTCCATTTTGATTAGAAAAATCCAATAGATCGTTTAAAAATACTTTTGAGACCATATTCAAAATGTTGTTCGTTGATATCCCTATATTTGATATCTTGCTAATTTAGTTTATCAAATGGAACAATAATGATGTCTAATCTTTTGAAACCCTATATCGGACTCTTATGATTATCCTGAAATACAAATTTAGATCTGATCTAGTTGACTATTGAAAATGAATCATTAGTGATCTTGATCTATTTTGATTCAATCTTAATTATAATGGATAATGAGTAAATCTTAATATTGATCTTAATCTTGCAAAACCCTTGATATAGTTTTGACCCATCAATCTGATCTTGAATACAAATGATGTTAGAACAACATGATTTGATGATGACTTGGATAATGATCATAAATTAGGGTTAACACATATAATCCTAGAAAACCTAGGTAAGTCATTCACACTCGATTATATTGTATATTTGAAATAATGTTGGACATATTGGAATATTGATTATAAGTGAATGACCCAACCCTAAGGTTGACATAGGAAAAGTGTAACCCTAATCTCAAATATTAAAACATGATTTTCTGAACATCATGATCTTGACCTTTGATCCAATCTTGATGATATAGGATCTGACTCGAAGGGTTGACATATTGATTCAAATTTGATCATACTTGAAATCTTTGGTGAAAGATACGCTATTATATGAATCCTCCTTGATTGTATTGTAGATACTTTTATGTATCTCTTGATTGTATACTTGGCTATTTACTTGGATGAGCTATTGTTCCCTATGATTAGTCTTCTGTTTTTCTATACTATATTTTGAAAAACATGAAAATATAAATTGCATGCCCATTATGACTGCCCGTATATTGATAATGATGATGATATTGATAATGTTGATAATGTGGATATTGAGTACAACAACCCCTTCATTTGGAAGTGGGACTTGTACATTGGCTTCCTATGTTCCTATGGTGAAAGGGGGCCTAGTGACCTTCCCCATCGCGTTGGAGTAATAGAGTCATACAAAATATATAAGCATGCTTCTTGAATTACAGCATAATGGGAATTCGTAATAAAAGTTGATTTGCTTTAAAAACTTGTTGAATAAATGTTGGTTTTGCAAATTGCATATTATTCTTTGAAATATAAGTCCTGCCAAGTATACTTATTTTCTTATAAACTATTTTGCTTGATTTTGATAGCGTACCGTGCAATTGCATGATTGTGTCTCGATTTTATTGATTTTAGGCAATACAAATGGAATATTGAATAAGATCGCTTCCTCACTCTACATACTCTGATGATAAAGACAAATCGGTTATATCTCCATGTTGGGTTAGTTTGTTCTTTATTTATCCAGTTTTTGAGTTATTTATTTCTTATTGTATATGCCAGTGTGGTAGATCATATTGGGCCACTCAGGGACGGGCGCTTCAATCCTATTACTACTGTCTAGGCAGTAGGATTAGGATTGGGGTAAGAATGGTTCCGTGATAAAAACCTACAGATAGGTTCTACTGTCCATGTAGGCATTGCGGTAACAACTTGAAAGTCAACACTGGTGAGGAAATCAAAAGTCATGTCATGTGCAACGGGATTGTACAAGGCTATACAGAATGGCACTGGCATGGAGATATTTCAAAATCGAAACCTGTAGATGTCGATAGCAGTGCTTGGGTGGAAGAAGAAATTGCCTCCGATGACGTAAATGTGAACGAACCAGTTCCAGCAGACATCGTTGATGCGATGATGGATAGTTGTAGGGTAGAGCACACCGATCCACCTCCTATCTTTAGAAACATTGTGCATGATGCTGAGATACCGTTATACACAGGCTGTGCTAAGTTTACGAAGCTTAGCGCTGTGTTGAGATTGTATAAGTTGAAAGCTAACAATAGATGGAGCGACAAAAGCTTCACTTCATTGTTGACTTTGTTGAAAGAAATGCTTCCTAAAGGAAACGAGCTGCCAATCTCAACATACCAGGTAAAGAAAATGTTGTGCCCAATGGGAATGGAGGCCAAGAAGATACACGCATGCCCGAATGATTGTGTATTATTTCAAAAGGACTATGTAGATTTGAAAGATTGTCCAAAATGTGGTGCGTCGCGATATAAATTGACGACTTCGGGGGAGTCCAAAACTGGTTCTCCTGCCAAGGTGTTGTGCTATCTACCTATAATATCACGGTTTCAACGCTTGTTTGCAAATCCAAAAGATGCGAAGAATTTGAGGTGGCATGCAGATGTTAAGAAAAATAATGATGGGATCCTACGACATGCGTCTGATTCCCCACAGTGGAAGAAGATTGATCTATTGTACCCCAAATTTGGTGAAGAAGATAGGAATCTAAGACTTGGGCTTTGTACAAATGGGATGAATCCGTACGGGACATTGAGCAGCCAACATAGCACTTGGCCAGTCATGCTTGTTATATACAATCTTCCTCCCTAGATGTGTATGAAAAATAAGTACGTTATGTTGTCATTGTTGATATCGGGCCCTAAACAACCCAGAAATGATATCGATGTTTATCTTGAACCTTTGATTGATGACTTAAAGAAACTTTGGGCTGAAGGTGTGATGACCTATGATGCTTCAGCAAGAGAGACATTTTATTTGCACGCTATGTTGTTTTGCACTATTAATGACTTTCCAGCATATGGGAATTTGTCTGGATATAGTGTCAAAGGAGCTAAAGCGTGTCCTATATGTGAAGAAAACACTGATTCAATAATACTAAAACATGGCGGCAAGACTGTATATCTTGGTCATCGAAGGTTTCTTTCAAAATTCCATCCGTATCGTAGGAAGCGCAAAGCATTCAATGGATGGAATGATGAACGGAGTGCACCTAAACCTATACCAGGGGATGTTGTTTATGAAAGAGTAAAAGACATTGTCAATGAATTTGGTAAGAAATCACAATGTAGTATGGCCACACGGAGTGACAATTCTTCATTCAAGAAGAAGTCAATATTTTGGGATCTTCCTTATTGGAGTTCTTTGACAGTCAGGCATTGTATCGATTTAATGCACGTTGAGAAAAATGTATGTGATAGCATCATTGGTACTCTGTTAAATATACCAGGTACGACTAAAGATGGGATAAAATCCAGACTGGACCTACGTGAAATGGGAATAAGGTCAGAATTAACAGAATTACGTGAAATGGGTAGTAAAAGAACGTACTTACCTCCCGCTTGTTACACGTTGTCTAGAAAGGAGAAGAAAACTTTTTGTGAATGCTTGGTAAATGTTAAGGTGCCACATGGTTATTCATCCAACATCCGTAGATTGGTATCAATGAAAGATCTGAAGTTGATAGGTCTTAAATCTCATGATTGTCACACTCTAATGCAACAAATATTGCCCGTGGCAATTCGATCTATATTGCTGAAGCATGTAAGGTTTGCAATTACCAGACTTTGTTTCTTTTTCAACAGTCTATGCAGCAAAGTTATTGACCCTGATACTCTCGATAATTTGCAAAGAGAAGTGGTTGTTACCCTATGTCAGCTTGAGATGTATTTCCCTCCTTCGTTCTTTGATATCATGGTACATCTTGTTGTCCACTTGACTAGGGAAGTGAAAATGTTGGGACCAGTTTTCTTGCACTGGATGTATCCCTTTGAACGATACATGAGTGTTTTTAAAGGTGATGTTCGAAACCGTTATCGGCCTGAAGGGAGTATTATTGAAGGTTATGTGGCGAGAGAGGTTATGTATTTTTGCAATGACTTTCTCAGTGGTAATGACACTCCTGATAATGACAAGAATATTGAGGAGGGCAAAGGAATTTTGGGATCACGGGTGAAAGTAATCAGCCGTGAGCAGTTGGAACAAGCTCACTTGTATATTTTACACAATATGGACGAAGTGAGTGTTTATATCGAGGAACATACCAATTTCATAAAGAGACAACATCCTCGAGCAAGTTCAATGTGGCTTGCTAGAGAGCATAATAAGACTTTTACTAAGTGGTTTGAAGATAAAGTCTTACATCAACTATCTCAAACACCAAATGATATTACAGAAACTATCAAATGCCTCACCTTTAAACCAAAACCGAATGTTATGTCTTATGAAGGGTTTGACATTAATGGATTCACATATTACACAAAGCGCCAAGATGATAAGAGTGTCGTCCAAAATAGTGGGGTCACTCTTCAAGCGTCGACTATGTACTTTGCAAGTGCAAAGGATAAGAGTCCACGTGAAGCTAAAATCTCATATTACGGTGTCATTGAGGACATTTGGGAGTTTGACTACATAGATTTCAAAATTCCGCTCTTTAAATGTAATTGGGTTGATAACACCAAAGGAGTTATAGTGGATGAATTGGGTTTCACTTTGGTGAACTTTGAAAAGATTGGCGAGAAGGGTGAACCATTCATATTGGCATCACAGGCGAAACAAATATTCTATATCGATGATCCTGCGAATGATAAATGGTCGGTTGTTCTTCATGGTAAAAGACAATTCATTGAAGATCCTATAGATGAAGAAGAGTACTATGATAAGTATGATGACTCCAGTCCATTCTCAGTTGGGTTGCCAACTCCACAAAATATTGAAGCTAATGATGACTTATATGTGCGCAGAGATCACAATGAAGGATTGTTAATTGATAAAAGATCACAATTTTAGAGACATGTATGTTTATACAAATGCTAAATGTTTGCCTTTTTCTAGTTAATACAAATGCTAAATGTTTGCCTTTTTCTAGTTAATACAAATGCTAAATGTTTGCCTTTTTCTAGTTAATACAAATGCTAAATGTTTGCCTTTTTAATGACATTTTCAGATGGCTGACCATGATGAGCATGATGTCCATGATGAGCATGAAGTCCATGATGAGCATGCTGTCCATGACGAGCATGGCGAGGATACCAATGTAAGTTCTAAAAACATATCCTGTATTTCTATAAAATTCATTATCTTCTAGTTATGTCATATATCCTATATTTCTATATTGGGCTAATTCAGTGTGTTTATTTTTGTCAAAATTTAGGTTGATGATGCACATGTACCCACTGAAGCACTGGAGCAACTTGATGCGCAGCACCAAACACTTTACAAGAAAAGGGGCATCACTCTGTTGAAGAAGTTAATAGTGCTAAGTCGTAGTGGATCCAAATTGGTTGTGGAGTTTGATAATGGAGGAAATGCAATTGGAGTGAACCGCAATAATTTTGTAAACTATCTTGGGTGTACCACTCAGAGCCATTGTGGTGTTAAGTATGATAATTGGCATAAAGTTCCTCAGGGGAAAAAAGACTTGATATGGAAGGATTTATGTGTGAGTTATTATTATTTGCAATTCTATTTTGTAGATTACAAATTCTATTATTTGCCATTCTATTTTGGATACTAGTTAATAACATTTCTATATTACAAAATCTGTTTGCATTGGATGAGAAGTTGCATCGTAAAAGTGTGATGCAACGCGCTGGAAAGATGCTTAGGAATTATAGGACAAATCTGAACAGAGAATACATAAAAGAGGGTGATAAGAAGAAGAAGTCAGCCCTTGAACAATGGAACTTCTTGGACAAAGAAGATTGGGACAATTTTGTTGCTTCAAGAAAATATGAAGAATTCAAGGTATTAGGCGTCACTCCCAATTTAATTAATATACATTGTATTCACCTATTCAAGATTAACATTTAGTGCTACTAACCAAATCATTAATGTGCATACTAACTAGGCCCTCAGTGACGCACAAAAAGTAAGGTGTGCACTGAATGTGCATGACCACACTATGGGTCCAAAAGGCTATGCAAGCATTCGCCAAAGACTACAGGCGGAGTCTGCGGCTACTCAGGAGTCTGCTGCTACTGAGGAGTCTGCCACACCCATGCCTCGCCATGATATCTGGATAGATGGGAGGCAAAACAAGAAGGGTGAAATAAAGAAGCCCGTAACTGCTGAGGCAGCTGCGAAAATGGTAAAATACAACTCTTCGAGCAATCGTTTGAATATTGATTATTTGTTAACTTACAAATTTCTATTGATGGTGATTAGCGGGAGCTGCACGAGCAGAGGAAACAAGGCACGTTCATCCCTCAGGGCACACAGGATGAATTGACAGTTGCTCTGGGTAACCCAGAGCATCCTGGATGTGTTAGGGGTGCAGGCGCTGGTGTGGGCATCAAAGCATTCTTTGGGCCATCCCAGCGCAAACCCAGAGTGGGACTTTCACAAGAAGAGGTAACCTATACTTTTTTTAGAATGTTGCTGCAAAAGGAAATTCAATAATAAGAAGGTAATGTTTCTTTTATCCATGTATAGGAGAATAAGAGAGTCGAGGATATAGTTGCTAAGAAGGTCAACGATGTAGTTGCTGAGAAGGTCAAGGAAGAATTGCTGCGGTGGCAGGCATCTCAGGCTTCCAATCAGCCTATGGCGACCCACTCTTCTCCTGATGTACAGACTACAAGTAATCTTGTAGACCCACCACCTAACACGTCTGCTGTAAGTATTGTTTATGACATTGTAGTTAGTCTTTTCAAGTTGTTATGTTTTCAAGATGATATGTATATATGTATAATATTCTTTACGTAAATTTGTAGGCATTGAAGCCATGCCGCTTAAGAATGCAAGACTACGTTGTTGCAGAGGCGCAGGCTTACCCGTCCCTTCCTGGGGAAAGGTTTTACGGGACTCCAATGCCACAGGGCTACGTTCGTGTGGGCCCATTACGTGTGTTACCCGATTGGAGGGAAGCTACATTCCCATATCCCCACCCGGATATTGATACACTTGCTGAGGCAGAAGGCGGGGTCATATTGTGGCCCAAAGCAGATGTCGTCTACACTAGTGAAATTGTAAGATAAATTTACATTGATTTAGACTGTTAATGTGTATATATGATGTCAACTGATCTGAAATTATATATATAGGTTAAAAAGAAGACACCAGGAGCACCTAGGCCTCCACCTCCACTTCCCACATTACCAACTTGGGTTCCAACTGACCTAACATACCCGTTAGGTCCTGCTTGTAGGGGAATGGCAAGTTGGCTACGGGCACATAATATACATTGCCCGATAATTGTTTCTTTAGATGCAGATTATGTAGGTCAATCATACGATAGCTCTTTATTTATACAAGATATTATTGAGATGTTTATGTATGATTGGCTGAATACATCAATGATAGAGACATGGATAAGGTGAGATCTTGTTTATACATCCATATACCTTGTGTAAGATCCGGTGATCTGGTTTCTTATATATTAATGCATACATAATACATGATTTGCAGCTACTTAGTCGAAGATCATTGCAAACAATTTGCATTTGATCATGTGCGATTTTTGATTCCATCATTGATTAGTATGGTAGCTAAAGACCCTGATACTGTTCAACAATACTGTATAGATGCTTTTACAATTTTTGGTCAGCAAAAGAAGACGATAATAATAGCTCCATTCAATGTCAAGTAAGTTTACTTTATTTATAATTTGGACTTAAGAAAATTCCATTTTTATTGTGCATTTTGAGTTATTAATTGTTAACTTTTTACCTCTAGCGGTAAACATTGGGAGTTACTAGTTATTGTCCCCGGGACGTTCACTGTTTATTATCTAGATCCCGCGGGAAGTACATTAAACACTAAAATTGGACACGTAATGAGAATTACATTATTCTGGTGAGAAATATTTCATTTTTGTATATGTTAACATATGTTATTACATTACTATTTACTTATGCAATTTAATGTGTTATATTAACATGTAGGGGTTTAGATGCATTCAAAAAGGCTAGAGGAATGGTCCCAAGGAAAAAGAACCAGCCAATAAATTGGCAGAACGTACAAGTAAGTTCCCGACTCCAATGTATATATTATTGATGTGAATTGTGCTTATTTGTATTATTTTGTATGTTTCAATTTATAGTGCGCTACACAAGACAATGGCTGGGCATGCACATACTATGTGATGCGATTTATGCAGATGATTATCTGATATGCCGCATTGGACATCGATACCATACATGAGGTATTATATATAGTCTCATTAGTTAGTATGAAAAATATCAATCTTATTTTTATATTATTACTTATATATACATCATTCTCTTTGCAGGTGTTTAAAACTGACAAAACTACAGGTAAACGCTTAAAAAATATACATGCTCCATATACGATGGAAGCATTAAATGAAATAAGAGAAGAATGGGAACAAGCCATACAAGCAGTGGCAACTGTAAGATATAATTGGGATGTTGATAGCGATAATGAATGATACTTTGTAAATGAATATTTCTGAATGTTAATACATGTATTTGAATGTTTATATATGTGTGAATGTGAGAATTGAATTGATGTCTGAATGTATCTACTTGTGTGAATTATTTTTTGTGAATTTTGCAGGTTTGTGGCCTGTTTGTAGGCTGATATCAATGGATGTCGTAAACCTGCAGTTCAGAAAACTGAACTGCAGGTTCTCATCCTACTGACCAGCCACAACAGGCCTGCAAACTGATATGAAAAATAAATAGATATAGGCGTCGGTTATTTACAGAAAACCGTCAGCAAAGACCTACAGCGTCAGGTTTTTGCAAAACACCGACGCCTAATGTGGCCACAGCCGTACTGGAAATGGCGTCGGCTGTTCGTGTCAAACCGACACCTATTTAACCTATAGGCGTCGGTCTTTTAGTAGATAACTGACGCCAAAAGGGTTCGCACCACAGAAAACGGCGTCATCTAGGACACTTTCTGCGTCGGTCTTTTAGTAGATAACCGACGCCGAATGTGTCCTAGATGACGCCATTTTCTGTGGCGTGAACCCTTTTGGCGTCGGTGATCTACTAAAAGACCGACGCCTATAGGTTAAATAGGCGTCGGTTAAAAAACCGACGCCGAAGCGTTCGACCTTTAACGGCGCCCACATAGGCATTGGTCGAAAACCGACACCAAAGGGGGTTAAACAACCGACGCCAAAGGCTGTTTCTGTAGTAGTGTTAGGTGAAATCCTAATTATTGTATCCAACATATTCTTTCATTATGATTACTTGGATTAGTCTGAATTGTTAAAATTATTGTGATTTCCTAGATTTCCACTGTCACTTTATTAATGCACATCTTGAAACATTTGACTCTCTACTATGTTTCATAACCTCCCTCAGAACAAATTATACATGTTGGAATAATTTTATATTCATTTGTTGAAATGAAATTGGATAAATGCCACAAGATACTTATTTTAATAAGTTGAATGCATAATTATACTTGAAAGTGTTTTTCCAAAATTGATTGTCCTCAACATTATAATTCTGAACCCAAAATTTTCACATCAAAATTAGATGAAATTTGTGAACCAACGGCGAAAATTTCATGTTAATCAGAGTTACAGTTTGGGAGATATACATTTTACACGTTTTCTCAAGAAACACGATTTAAAACCTTGGTTTTGATATATTAATGTGTCACGTCATCAATCTGAGCAAGTGGCTCCCGACCAATCAAAATGTTTCCTTTTCTAGCCACGGATTGCCCATGTCATCTATCCCCTTTGCTTGCTACCATCAACCATGACCCTTGGATCTGATGGGCATGGATCCGACCAAGATCCGATGACCACGGGATCATCTTCGCTACATGCTCCCATGGATGGGAGTAGGTGGCTAGAGAAAAATATCCACCACATGTATGGTCCTTCCCGCACCTATAAATTGGCCCATTTCACCTCCATTCTTCCTCTTTCTTCTTCCCCTTTCTTTAACACCCTTGGTTGTGAAATTTCGTGCTCTATCACTCCCAAACCACCTTCATCTTCAATCTCTAAAACCCTAGATCTACCCATGAATGCACCCTTGGGGAACTCCACTCTAGCCACTTCTCCCTCCCTCTGAGCTTCTTTGGTTCCACAAAACCCTACCAAGGTCAGCTGACCTGTTTCTTGGGCCATCCAATCCTATCTTCTCATCCCCCCTAATGTTGCTCCGACGAGCACCATGGTTGTGCCGTCGAGGTGCCATTCCAGGACTCCCCTCTTCGGGCAGTGGGAGCTAAACCCGAGGGTTCCAACGAGCTCACATGACCAAGGCAAGACCAGACGACACCAACTCAAGGCCATCCATGCCCTCACCCTCCAGAAGTGGGTTGCCGATAACCCTATGGCTAGAGAAGCTTCATGCAAGCATCGGGTGCAACTGCTTAGAGAACAATGTTTGGAGTGGTGAGTCTGTATTTGCGAGCTAGTGGTGGCAGCGTCCCACAATTGCTACCGACCACCTCTTCATCGGTATGCAAACACTGGAGCCTTTGCTCCAGAAGGTGAGAAAGATGGGCCAATGTTGTGAGTCGTGAGTTGCTGCGAGCCAAAAGCCCACTTAGACTGCTCACCACCCAGGAGCCGCTTTGATAGTCGCATGATTGAAATCCAAGGGCCCAACTTGACCTCAAAGAGGTAAAACTTACAAAAATCATATCTTCATGATTCTTTATCTAAATATAGACATATTATATGCCATTTTGATTAGAAAAATGATCCCTGTCTAATAAAAATACTTCCAACTTCTAAATCTAGTATGTCTTTTACTGTTATCCCAAAATACATGATTTTTTTGTCTTTTTAAGATGATTATCCTAATTGAATGCATGATCTTAATCTTTTATGCCCCAAGACATGATTATAGCCAAACCTCAGTATCTTGAACATCCATGTGCATAAATATTTGAATTATACCTATCCTTACACCCTTAAATGGTCTCATGCTGCATATATGACCTAAAATGGGATTTTAATGCTAAATACTAGTTCTTTAATGCTTGAACTTGTGGAATGTTTCTCAATCCCCATGTTTGACCTAAATAAGTAACTCTAAATGAATTGTATCCCTATATGTCTTGTGGAATATTCTTGTGCACTTATGTACTAAATGCCCTAATCTTAACTTAAAAATGTGTTCTAATTGCATGTTGATGACTATGTCCCTAACCTTTCATGAATCTTACTCGAGTGATGATATATGCTACCTTAATACTTCAAATCAGTAGATTGATGACTTTTATGGATCCAAGTATGACTTGACCTAACTTATACTTTGATGGTTATAATCTTGTATGATTATAACTCTATATGACTAGTTATGCCAATGTTGATGCTTATGTTGACTAAACTTGCTCAAATCTTATTGTTGTTCTATTTAAGGTCTTGGAAATCTAATAATAAATCCATGATCTAGTTGTGATGGGTCATTCTAAGTGCTAATGAACCCATGATGTACTATGTTTCTTGATAATGCCTATGCATGACCTAGTTGAGATTTTGAAATCAATAATGAATGATATGATACTAAGATCTAGGTGACACATCCAACCACCTTGATTATGATTAATGAGACATACTCTTTCTTATGTTAATCCAGTGGTACTCATTTGAAATGTTAGGATCCATATGTTGACTCAATTATCAAGATCCAGTCAAACTTGCCATATATGGTTTTCTTAATCAAATGGTTAATCTTGTACTCTACTCACAAGGTACACTTACTCTCTTGACCCTACTGTGTTATTGTCTTGTTTGTATGTATGCTTGGCTATTTAGTTACTTGTTTGAGCTACTTGTTCCCTATGTTGAAGAAACCTCGAACATAATTGAACTTGTTCATTATACAAACCTCATGTACCTTCATGTATTCTCGAGGTAAGGGCACAAGGTTGGGTGCCTTAAGATGTCAAGATAAGGTAGACCATGTCGATAAAAGGGTTGGCTTATCTTGAGCACCCTTACAAACCCTTCCAATGAGAAGTTGGTCAATGGCCATGATATATTGTTGAGTATAATGGAAAATACACTTAAAACACACTTTGTATGAAAGATCGTTGTTAAATGTTCATGCCTTGTTCTACTTCTTACATATATGATGTTTCTAGCCAAGCAACTATTCTTATACTCTTAAACTATTTACATGCCTTTTCATAGCGTACTTAATGCTTTAGCATTAATATTCTTTGTTTATCGATTTTTTAGTTCTCAAATGAAGATCCGCTGTGCTCAAGACTCTAAGATCTCAAATGAAGCACCAATGGGTTTACTTAAATCTAGAAAGGGGTACATGTCTCTTTTCTCCATTTCTCAATATCTTATTATCTCTTATCTTGTTCTTGTTTGTGGTTTTAGTCATGCATATTTTATGTGAACCATTTTAGGGACAAACGCCCTAGTTCACTCACCTTTGGCTGTGTAGCCATTAGGAGTGTGGACTTAGGGTAACAAACGGTTTTGTGACAGTTATCATCTTTAACTTGAAAACCCTAATTCTTCATATGCTTGGTTGTTAACATAAACAACTCTAATTCTACATTATTATGATCATGGGCATGTTAAATTATCATTATGTTCAACAATGTCATATTACATCTCAATGAAGTGTATTTAACTTGATTTGCAAAATATTCATAAAAATCTTGGATTGTTATTCTTAAACACCACTTTAACATATATTACTATTTGTCCACTTTAGAAACCCTAATTTTAGCAACATATGAACATTTAACACAAAAGAGGTCCAAGATGCCCTTGTATCCAAAAAGGTTAAGCTTTATCAAATGATATCCTTTAAGCAATTGATGACCATTAAAATCATGAAACTAGGGTTTCTATGCATATTTTACATTGAGGATTGCATCTTTATGAACTTTTTAAAATAAAGCATTATTAAGTATCAATTATATTTTATATGTGTTCCTCTCATTTTTATAATTAACTTTCATATATAATATGTGTTTATTGGACCATCACAATAATTATTATAAATTTTACTAGATTTTATTAAACGGACAAAGAAGAACACACCACATTTGTAACTAATGTATTAGTTACATTATAAGCATGGATTGGCTAGGCCAGTAGGTGCTCACTAGCTCAAATCCCAGATCCACCCAGGCAACATTGAAGATCTGGGTAAAAAGTCTATGCTACCCTTGTGCTTTATGCATCCCATCCCAAGAATTCTCATCATCCTACCCCTTCTTATCTTCGTCCTAACGTCCTTGTCTGATCCTACACCTGGACGAGTCCACCAGTAGGTTGACTCCATGGTATAGGGTGTCAGAGGGTCAAGTCAAGGAACATGATCCACCTTCGGGTTCAACCAAGTTAGTTGGTGGTTTTGAATCCACCGGAGAAGGCAAAGGAAGATGGGGACAGAAGGGCGGCTACCTAGAATAAAATAGAGAACTTTGAGGGGAGTAACTAGGGGAAGATAGCGAGAACCTATGAGGGTTGTGGGTCCACTTGTTGTGCATTCGTCAAGAGGCATTTTCTTGTATCCACACAAAGACTAGAGGCGATTATATAGGGAGAGATGTTAGCAATTTCCCAGGGAATCCTAGCCCATTATGGTGATTTTGGGGAAAACTTATCTTTCATGGAATCTGGTAGAGTTAGGGATGATTAGAATTGTTTTCATCTCCCAAAACCAATGGGAAGGGTTCTTATTATCATCATAGACTAGATAGAAAGAGAGAGAGTCTTGGGAAGTCGGGGTTATTGTAATTCATGTTTCCAATTTGGGTGGAAGGTTGAATATGGTTGGATTTCTTCCATTCCAAATCAAATGGTCTGAAGGCTACTCAAAATATAGAGAGAAAAGACTAAGTTTCTAAATTCAATCAAAGGGTGATTTTTAATTTATTTAACCTCCAAATCCTTTCACTTTAGGTAATCTTATTAAATTCATAACTCTCTCTCTCCTTTTATCCAAATCATCCCAAATTTAAAAGAAAGCTTTTCACCATTAGGCATTAGTCTTAGAAAGATTTTGTATCCAAAATATATTTTTAGATGGTCCTTTTCTCTCTCTTCAGACATGAATATAATTCATTTATTCAAGTAGATCACTCTATCTTTACGAATTTCAATAGGTATCCAATAACCTCCTTTATTTGTGAAACATGGAAGGCAACTCACTAAAGTCTTTCCCAACCTTGATCTATTTTGTGGGATTTATTGAGATAACTTTTATGCACAAAACTTGCTCTTTTAGCATATTTTTAAATTAATTACTCACCCCACATGGGAACTCCTTTTTCTACCAAATGATAGAATTCTCTAGTTTTCCTTGTTACCTTCAAGTATGCCAAAGGTAATACAAAGATAACACTATTTGTTTCCTCAAACATTGTGTTGCTAACAATGTCTAGACAATTACTCTTTTAAGCATCTAAAACACTACATATTTTATTTTCATTTGGAAACTTGTCCAATAGTCAATAGTTCCATTTTCTAATAAACCATAAGTCTATTATTTTATTTATGCAATAATTCCTTTAATTTCCTTAACTTATGCCACAAGGACATATTTGCAAAGCAGATAGTCTCATGGCCCTCACTAGTTCCATGGGTTGCACCCACGCCACAAAGTGGTCACCATTGTTATTCTATCAAATTTAATTTGGTAATTTGTTTATCAAACCAAGTCTTGTATATTTCAAATTTACTAAAATTTGAGGATACAACATTCACCCCTCCTTAAAAAGAATTTTTTCCCCAAAATTCAAACCTATAAAGATTTAGGTGAATGATAATTGATCTTAATTTTATAACTTAGGGTTACTATCTTGACTTAGATATCTTTATGAAATTGTATTGATATTTAGTTTCCTCACATTATTAATAGTATGGGAACTTGAATGTAATTCAAGGTATATCCACTTCCTTAGTATTACAATATCATCTCTCTGTGATTAGCATTTATCATTTATAATTTCTATCTAACTTTGTGATTACCTTTTCACCTTGGTTTCCAATCTATTATTAGCATCACATAAAGGTGATGTAACAACTCAAACCCTAGCTTGTGCCATTAAGTTCAACTAAAGCTATTCATTCTCATATGTTAATTTTAAGCATAATATGTGTGTACCCCAATCTATCTCACTCATGATGAGATGAAATAAGAACTTGACCGCAACAAATATACAAAGTTCATACCATTACATGAGTAGAGACAATGTACACACATTTTCTTAAAATTTAATATTTTATATTCCAAACCATAATACCTTTAATTCCAAAATTTCCTCATATTTCATAAAATCAAGTGCCTTCCTCTCTCTTAAGTTTGTGCATGTTCCTTTAAGCTTTCATTATTACATGACTTATTGTATTTTTTATATTCACACCTCATGTTTCATTAGCCTTCATCATTTCTTCAATATCTCCAGGAGTACATGTACTTTTGGAGTGATCTAATCCTTATGCATTTAGGGAGTGCCTCTCACATTCACCCCTTGGGCCTCATGAACTCATGATGGTGGCCAATCTCCTGATCCATGGGCCTCTGGTAAACAAGGTTGCTACCTCCCCACCCTATGGTATAATGCATTTAGGGAACAATCACATCCTAATCTCATCGGTCTTATGTACTCGTAATCATACCTGCTTGACCTTGGGATTGACATGGGGTTATGCCCTTCTTAGGGTTTATATCACATCTTTAATTTTCCAAGATTTAGGTGACATTCAAGATTACCTCTATTTCAAATCAATTGGTTAACCCACCCTTCTAGGGGAGGTCCTTACTAATGGTGCCTAAATGGATCAGATGAGGAATTTGGCTCTCTTAGAGACAACTTGACCCCACATGTTTTGGGTTTTGCCTCCTTCTTAGGTCCTTTTTCCCACTCTTGGGTTGACCCACATAGGTTGAGACACCATCACTACAGGTTTCATATTTTCATTTTTTGTGCATTGACTTTATTATAACTTCTCAACCTATATTTGCCCAATCTATGTGGTATGCCCACTCACTGGTTCATCATAATATCATACTCACTAGTTGGGAGTATTTCAATGACATACCCATTCAGTGGGGGGTAATCTCTAATCATACCCACTTGCTTGGGATGCTCATAACACCATACTCACTCATTGGGAGTATTTCAACCACATACCAAGTTTCTAAGTGTTGTTTCCATAGATTACCCACTCACTTGGGGTAGCATACCCACTCATTGGGGTTTATTTAAATAGCATACCCACTCACTAAGAATATCATACTCATTCTATGAAGGTAATTTCAATAACATACCCACTTTCTGGGGTAGTTTTAATTGCATACCCACTTGTTGCAGGTAGTCTGAATAGATTACCCGCTCGCTGGGGTATTCTTTATTCATCCATGCCTCCAGAGATAACATTAGGGCGATGACAAAGTTATATTCATATTTTCATTTTCATGTATGGTCGTTTGTTACTTATGTTTCTCATGTATATTCCAAAACCTTTCACATGCATCATGCACAAATTTCTCCACTTTCATGCATGGGAGGAAAGGTCACGTAAACCCATTTATATTTCCTCTTCTCTCTTATCCAAATTATGTTTCATATCACTAGGGTTACCATTTTTTCCATTCTACTCCAATTCCCTAGGATTAGGGTTTAGGTTTTGGGTTTGTGACTACACCCTATCTCTTAGGGTTTCTATGTCCCTTCACCCACTAAGGTTTTCCTAAACCAACCTAGACCTATCTAGGATTTACCCTTGCAAGGGAGAAACCCATAAAACATTTTTTCCTTATCATTATTTTTATAGTACATGAACTTTAATTTGTGGAGGATGCCTTAACCCTACTTCTTCTCCAAAACCCTAACTTGAGATTAGGAGGGAAGTATCTTTTAGGATCAATTAAGCAAGAGGATGGGAAGTGGATGAAATTAGAGATCAGAAGACTTAGAGGAAACATTACTTGAGGCAAACCCTAGGTTCTGGCCAGATCGATATCACATTGGCTAAGGGAGTCCTCATATACCAACTTAATGGTGCGGAGGAAAATATTGTTACCCCCCAAAACCATGATCCTTTCTAGACACCACTTGTAAGGACCCTGACCTCCATTTAGGGATTATCCTGTGTGCTTTGCCTAACCCTGGTGTTTAGTTGCTTGCGAATCACCTTTAGTGGTGATTAGGGTTTGTTTGTGCTTTGTTGAGAGATGGAGGTGCTACTTGCAATTAACCCAAGTCTAGGGTTGTGGATCAAGTTTGTCACCTTGAGAGGTGTTCCTCTCTCTCCTTGCTTCCTCTAGTGTTGAGAGGAAGGGTTGGGCTCGTTGTTGGAGTTGCTTTGGGCTTGGATGAGACTTGTTGGGCCTTGTTATGCTTTGCTTGACCTTGTTGGACTTAACTTGTGGCAACACATCCCGCTATCACACAGACAACGAGGTGCCATGTGAAAACGTGCGGAAAACACCATAAACCACTAAAGTACCAAAATCATGGGGTAATTAAAACTGATTTTGTAAAGCAGATAAACCAAGAAACTATTACAATCAGATCCTCAGCCTGCAAGAAAACAAGTTATATAAACATTTACAAGTTTTGATGCATGTCCACAGCTTATAAAACTAGCTGTCTTGTCATCATATGAGTTCATCACCTGTTTATATACATAATGGGACACATCCGGCCATCAACAGGATATACAAAGCTTTATCAACTAAACATCGTAAACAACGTCGAAACGCCTCCAAGGACCTAAGAGTATAGGGATGACTCTAAGACTCTACTACAAAATGACCAAAACAGCAGCATATCCATCTCTTTCCTTCTACTGCTCTTCTTTCTGCTCGGCCGCAACCCCGTGACCACCACCATGTCTAGCACGAACACCTAAAAAGGTTGTAAACCAATGGGGTGAGACACACAGTCCCAGTGAGAAACATAACTCATCGCTGAAACCATAAAACTTCAAAAGGATAAAACCATAACAACAGATAATTGATAAAAGGTACAAAAAGATCAGTCTATAGAGCAAGGTTGTTATTACCATCGAGGTTACCAAGTTGTACGGAAGGCATATAACCAAGTGTTTCTTTATGGAACATGATTGACAAGATAAGATTTATAAGATCTTACCACATAACATAAGGAACGTAAAAGTAACTGCAATAAATAACAAGATCAACTACACAAGCAAGGCCTCAACCAATGTTCCGTGTTTTGCCTTAACTAATAAATACTATTCGGTTGGTTTACGTGTTATTATGCTTGGAGGAAGTGATCCTTACCGCTCAAATCCAACCTTCTCTTGCGAAACCCAAGCCGGTGCCATACAAGGTCAATGGAAGAGCCGGACTCCACGACCTCCCACCTCGTGGTCAGTGCACGAGAACCAAAGTAGGACCGCAGTCTCATGCTTAAGTGGCCTCAGCCACAGGGTCAACTCCCGTAGGCTACCCTTTCTCTAGCCCGCCTCGGTATAGGTCTTGGTGCTAGTATATCTGAGCCACGGGCTAGTTCACCGTGATCCCTGAGCCATGAATGCATTCATGCTCTATCACACTGAGCCATGGGCTTGTTCACCATGTTCTTATATGCATCTTGAGTCTACAACCGAAGTTGCACTCTAACCTCCTCATTTTCAGCTAGTAGAAACCACACATATTCAATAATATGCGCTTCTAGGTTAACCCGCAGGAGAACCTGTTTCACCATCACCAGCTACTAATGATGTTGGATCTATGGCTAGGGAAACTACATAATATATTTCACTGTAATTAGTTAGTATATTTTAAGTGGATTGTTGAGGCAACCAGGTTGTAACACATACATAACATTAAGCTACATTATTGTTACCACCATCACAATTTCCCAGGATCTCAATCCCTCATCACAAGAAACCTCTGCCTCATAAGGCATTCTCATCACTGGGGATAATAATCCCAGATCTCATCATTAGATGATATTACCTCAACTAGGCACTTTATCCAAACTCAAGTCCTTAGACCTAGATTGTAACGACCCTGCCTCCCGGTAACCCCCAATTAAGGGAGACCCGAAGGTAAGAGCCGTTATTCAATTAACAGGATCAAAGGTTCGACAAATAATCACTAATAATTATGAAACTCTACTACTAAACTGAAAACTGGTATAAAATAAAAACTTTACTTACTTTTTAAAAGATGGGATTTCTAAACTTATATCATGAAGATACCAATCTAACTAATCCTTCTGTGTATGTTATTTCTCATTTAGTTCCACATATGCCACTTTATTGTTTGTTCTTTTCATTTGTACCTAAAACGCCAACAAACAAAACGTCGGTCAGCAAGAAGTTGGTATGTGGGGGAAATAATAAATGTGCAACTATGTTAACAATGTAGTCAACCAAATATCATTTAACATCCAAGATTACGTTTTAAGCAATACTACTCAATCCTTGCCTATCCCCTTTCTCTGTACCGTCCCTGCAGTGGACATGGATACTACCTCTCTCATATGGTAGATCCTTACCCCCATGGCCCTACCACACAGGTAGCCAATTCCTAGGGTATGGAGTCGCATGGCCCTACCCAAAGGTAGCCCAATCCCTGACTCATGATGACTTGATGGTCCTACCCCATTGGTAGCCATTTACTAAGTCATTCAATTCCCTGATAGGCCTACCCCATTGGTAGCTGTGTACTAGGTCAATCCATTAGGCAATAGAGGGGACTAGGATCTGAGCTAGTATGCACATATCTTAGGCGATAGTCATATTCACATTATAATTTGCAAGAATTAAATGCATCCAACAGTTTAATTCAAGTCATTGATAAAACCTCAAAATTTCTCGAGAATCTAATTCGGGATATTCATAGGCGTAACCACATACCTGTCAAGTTGATGTGAGATAGAAACAATCCAATCAACCAATAGGCAAGCAAGCATTCAATAAGATCCTGAAACAATTATACAATTTCCTTTTATTATTCATGTCATTAAGATCTATTGAATCTAGCTCGCTTCCTAGGGTTTCTAGTTCACTTTTAGGGTTCCATTGCAATTAGGGTTTCCCTTCATCTTTTACCATATTAAACCCTAATTTTATGCCATTACTCATAAACCCTAATTATCTCATCTATTCTCTAATATTAAGGTTATCTTAACAACATATAACCCTATTTTCAGATTTAAAAGCACCATTAACCATTAATTAATTTCATTAAGCTTCTTTTATTTTAAATATACTATTTTTACCCTTTTAATCCATGACAAGATCATTATACGCATTGATCAACAATTCCAAGTTCATTATAGTATAATCACATATGGATTCGATATATCATTAAAGTCACCTTTGATTAATTGGAAAACCCTTATTACTATACTAAGGGTATTTACCCGTAATTAAGGACTTTTGTATTCAAATCACTTAGAACCATCATTTAAAAATGTATTTTCACATCTTTCCAATTATATATGATCTTATCCTCTTTTACCTTAAATTAGGGTTTCTAAATGCTTAATTATTCTCATATGGGGTAAAAACCCTAAATCATGCAATTTCTCATATAGAGTAGATTTGAATCTAACATTATCATTCAACAGGTTATTATTACTCAAACTAACCCATTAGGCATCATAGATTCAATTATTAACCTCAATTAGGGTTTTCAACCTAACTTTAATGCACTTTTCATCAACTTAATATAAATTTGCAATTAGGAACGGAATTAGGATTTAATATTATTTTTCTTGGATTCCTCTCGTTTTCCTGATCAATTTTCATATATAGCATATCTTTATTCGACCTACCAATAATGAATTACATAATTTGCAAGATAAAGATATTTGGGCCAATCAGAGATTGACATGTCAACAAGAATACCTTGATTTTATTTATATCTGCACTGGTCTGGTTGATGACAAAAATACATGAATGCTCTTCTTATGTGGACTGGGTCTTCATGCGTTGGAGGGATGGTTTAGTCATTTGGTTATGAATCTTCTTCAACCCAACGACACGGCTCTGTGCGCCGATCGGAGCCGCACCAACGCTGGTGTCTGGTGCTCCTTCCACGCGACCGACGACTCATCCTTGCCACTTCGAACTAGCAGCTTCAGCTGCTGGCCGCGATCCATTCTCTCCCCCCCCTCTCTTCGACTCTCACCAACCTGGCGTCGTGCTTGCAAACCCACCATCTTCGTCCTCCCGGCCTGCTATTGCTACAGGCACGAGAGCAAGGCTCAACGCTACTACCTCCCCGACACCTCCAGTTCCAAACACATGGACTCGCAGCGGCTTGCCTTCCACGTGCACGTCTACCAACTAGCACTACCGTCGTCAATGGGGGCACATCCTTACCGCAAGGGCATGGAGTAAAACTACCGCCCTAACAGAAGCCTTGCGATGCATCCACCCTCCACTATCGCCTGGAAGACATAGAGGAGCTGCTCTCGAGGGCGATGGTCCAGACCATCACAGCGACTAGGTTCCACAAAGGTTGCGACGTTCAGGCAAGGTTCCTTGGTGGATTTCTCTTACACGAGACTGGTGTCTAAGGGTGATGATGAAAAGCTCCTCGTTTCCTCCCTTTGTAACCATGGAAGACAACAATACCTTGTACACTACCTTCCCAGATCGGATGGGCATTAGGCTACAGAGAGAGAAACCTAGTCTACCAGCAAGGGACGTGGTTATATGGGGAAGGAGGGAATAGGTCTTCGTTGCCTATGTGCTTGTCCCATATATATATGCCTACATCTTCTCACATTCTAGCTTTTTATTTCTTTTCCCTCTCTCTTTCTTGGAGCACAAGGTTGATATCAAACATGGTAAAACACTTTCACATTATGACATCCTATAAACGATCCATCACCACTTTCTCGTAACCATTACAAGATGTCTCCGTTTCTTTGTTTTATTCCAACTCTTACTTTGCATTATTTTGATTTTCTCTTTCTTTTTATTCATTGGGACTCCTTGGACCCCAATAAATTCTATTATTCCGAAATCCCTTTTTAATGATACTTATTATCCTTCTAGATGCATCTACATGCATTATTCTTCATTATCTTGTTTATTTCTTATTAACATATTTCCTTTTGAGGATTTCTCTTTATTTCTCTTTTATTTACCTCATTGGTATTCCTTTTATCATTAGGAATCCTTGGGATACGAAATTCCTCTCAAGATAACTCATTTGTACCTCTTTTTACTTATTTTCCACATTTTACCATTGTTTTCAATCTCTTTCTTAATAAAGAAATATGTAATTGATATTTTATTTTCTTATTGCACTCTTTATGCAACTTTGGACTCCTTGAAACCCAAGGAACCCAAGAGGCACAAAATTCCTCTTTGGATTTGCCTTCTAGAGGTTTCCATCTCATTCTTTTCTCAAAAACTCAATTATTCATTAATTAATTGAATTTCCTTGTTATTGGGCCCAATAGCCAATAAAGCCCAAAAATCAAACAACAAGGCTATTTTCAACAAAACTCATTTATTCAACACAAAATATATCATCATTTGTTCCAATATCTTTAAAATGATAAATTACATTTCCCTCCTTATGAACCCAAAATTGGGGTTGTAACATGGACACATTATACAAGTGATGCATGTTATCTCATCAACAAGAGTGACCATTAATGCAGTGTCATTCAAACATATATACCTCATAGCCCTTTACCTGGCTATGCATCCACATGAAACACATGCATGGTTAGTATACACAATCATAGAGATAACTAAAACCATCATAGATTTACAGAATGATCGTATTGTCAATATAGGGCAACATTGATGATTGCATGCTTTATCATTCATGCCTCAACATGTGACCATAGACATGGGTCACATCATCATGTGAAGCAACTCATATACTTCCAAACTTATCATTACTCTTAACAACAAGAATGTGATTACATGATAAAGAACTATTAGATGGGTTTCCGGGTGGAACATGACCCTCACTAGAAGTACCCACTACCCTCACAAGAAGTGTGACGAGAAGGGCACCTCCACTAGAAGTGGTATCGGGCAGGGTACTTCCTTCATATCACCCAAGAACTCTATCCTCATATTGGCCAAACAATCTAGCCACATATCGGCCAAACACTTAGCAAAGACGTTGGGCTACCACCTCAAGGTATGTCATGAAACCCTATGTGTCGTGAAACCATGTGTCGTTACATCGGGCATCACCACCACGCCATGATGCCCAACACAAGGCTAGCCCACTGAGCTCCATAACGTTCTAGGTATAATGGGCACTAAGCCACCACCCAAGCTAGGTGTATCGGGCAGGGCACTCAACAAGGCATAATGCCCAACACATAAAGGTATCGACCAACAACCAAACTCAACTAGGCACAATGGCCAAGGGTACAACTCAAACGGGTAGCAAAGGAAAGCCTATCGTCCAACCAAGCCATTGTCATTCTATCGGCCAACACACAAGGCAAAGACCAATGTGTATCGCCCAATACAACCTCATCATATCAAATAGAACTCTAGTATGAGAGAGGGTATCGGGCAACACCATCCCCAAGCCATATCGTGCAAGATACAACTCAACAAGATCGTCATCAACCTCAAGCACAAGGGCACCAAACCCTAGAATGATCAAGAAGATCGACTCACCTCTCAACAACCAAGAGAGAGGGGTCTTGCACAACCTCTATCACAACTCAGGCAACCACATGGATCAACCTCCACATGGTTCTACATCTACCAAAAAGCTCACCTTTCGAATCCATGGTGAGAGGAGGGTGTTGCTCAAGCAACTAGAATACAAGCTCACCTCTTAACTTAAACGAGAGAGGGGTATTGCTCATATTACTAAAGCTCAAGCTCACTTCTCTATACCAAGGAAAGAAAGGAGTGTTGCTCAATAAGGAAACCCTAAAACATGGTTCATCCAACTAGGTGCAACTACGCAAAAACCATGTCTAGCAACATACATGGCCGATTATGATCATAAGAAGCGTGCAAGAATATAGAAGAAATTATTATGGTTAGGATTAGGAGTTATGTAACCCGCCTTAAGCAAGCTCCAAACTCCTAGAACCAAGCTACACCTTTGGCCACCTCAAGAGGGAGAAGAAGAAGACTCCAAGATAAGGATCGACCACCAAGCTTTGCAAAGGAAGAGGTGTCGTGCAACCAAGGGAGAAGGGAACTAAGGAACTAAAGGGATCCTTAGCAAGAGAAAGAAGGTACATATATAGGAGAGGGTGGAGGAGAAACCAAGGTAAGACAAGGCAAGGTGTCGCCCACCTAGGGAGACTTGTCCATGGGAAATGCCACCTCTCAAACTTGTCTTAAACACATGTCCAAGGTCATTGCCACATGCAAGCATCAAGCACCAAGTGTCCACTAGTGGTGACACAAATGAGGTCAAAGGGTCAAAGGGGTCCATGGCCGATACACTTTATCTCCATGCCCGACATCACTCCCTGGGCGACACACCCAGGCTGACACAACCATGTCCGACACACCTATGGCCGACACAAGGTCCAACAAGGCTTATCCAAGCCCAAAGCAACTCCAGCAATGAGCCCAACCCTTCCTCTCAACACTAGAGGAAGCAAGGAGAGAGAAGAACACCTCTCAAGGTGACAAACTTGCTCCACAACCCTAGACTTGGGTTAATTGCAAGTAGCACCTCCAGCTCTCAACAAAGCACAAACAAACCCTAATCACCACTAAAGGTGATTAGCAAGCAACTAAACACCAGGGTTAGGCAAAGCACACATGATAAGCCCTAAATGGATGTCAGGGTCCTTACACCACTAATGTTGGTTCATGCCTTAATAAGTCTCCTTATATTTCTATAAATATAAGGATGTAACCTGGATGACTTTTCTTCAGCATGCTGATGTGGAATACTAGATGTAACCTGTGCAACTCTGGTGGCAACTCTAACTTGTAAGCTACCTTGCCAACACATGCTCTTACCGGGTATGGTCCCATATACCTGGGTGCTAGCTTACCTTTCTAGCCAAACCTTAGCACTCCCTTCCAAGGTGAGACCTTGAGGTACGCTTTGTCTCCTACTTGGAACTCTAAAGGTCATCGGCGGTTGTCTGCATAAGACTTCTGCCTATCTTGTGCTGCTTTTAGATTTTGCTGTATCACTTTGATCTTTTTTGTTGTTTGCTATACTAACTCAGGACCCAAAAGCTGATATTCATTGGACTCATACCAACATAGGGGAGATCTGCACTTCCTTCCATATAGAGCTTCATAAGGAGCCATGTCATTGCTCCGTTGGTAACTATTGTTGTAGGCAAACTCTATCAAACTGAGATGTACATCCCAACTGCCTAGGAACTTCAAAACACAAGCCCGAAGAAGATCCTCTGAAGTCTGAATAGTCCTTTCAGACTGTCCATCTGTTTGTGGGTGGAAAGCGGTGCTGAACCTCAACTGTGTTCCCAACGCTTTGTGCAACTGTTCCCAGAAATGACTCGTGAATTGAGGACCTCTGTCGGAAACTATCGTTGCTAGTACATCGTGCAAGCGTACTATCTCATCTACATATACACGAGCGAGCTTCTCGGTTGTATACGTTGTCTTCATAGGCATGAAATGGGCAGACTTCGTCAATTTGTCCACTATCACCCAAATGGAATCATGATTCTTAGTTGTCCTGGGCAGACCAACTACAAAATCCATGGTTATGTGATCCCATTTCCACTGCGGTATTGGCATAGGTTGCAACGTACCTGCCGGCTTCTGATGCTCAGCCTTGACTTGCTGGCATACCGCAAATCTAGCCACAAACTCGGCTACATCTCTCTTCAAGCCAAGCCACCAATACAGATCTTTTAGATTGTGATACATCTTGGTGACTCCTGGATGCATAGCATACATCGATGTATGTGCTTCCTTGAGTACTAGATTCCTCAGATCATCAGCGTCAGGGACCACCATTCTATCATGATAGCAAACTAGTCCATCCTCGGACTCATGGAACCCATCACGCCTTTCGCTGTCGAGCTCTAACCTGATCAACTGCATTGTATCATCTGTTTGTTGTGCATCTTTGATCTCCTGTCTCAGCGTAGGCTTGACTTGCATCTGTGCCAAAAGTCTTGCTAACAAGGAAACTTCCATTTGTACATTCATCTGCCGTAAGGAGACGAACATATACCGTCTATGGCATACCAAGGAACTCAACTGTTCCCCTTGTGTGGGAAGAGAAGAAGACTTTTAGCTAAGCGCGTCAGCTACTATGTTTGCCTTACTAGGGTGATACTCAATGGTGCAGTCATAATCATTGATTAGCTCCATCCAACGACGTTGTCGCATGTTTAGCTCATTCTGCAAGAAGATATACTTCAGATTCTGACACACTTCAAATCTTTAATGTGTGAACCACTACTACCAACTCCAAATCATGTGTAGGATAGTTCTCCTCATGTTTCTTAAGCTATCGCAAAGCAAAAGAAACTACATGGTCTTCCTACATCAACACGCATCCTAAGCCCTTCTTGGAAGTATCACAGAAAACAACATAGCCCTTTCCAAGCTCTGGCAGCACTAGCACTGGAGCACTAGTCAGCTTCTCCTTCAAACTTTGGAAAGCTTGCTGGCAACAATCATTCCAAAAAAAAGGTACATCCTTTCTTGTCAACTTTGTCATTGGCAACGTGATCACACTGAAGTCCTTTATAAACCTCTGGTAGTATCCTGCTAAACCCAAGAAACTGCGAACTTCAGTCAGTGTCTTCGGTTGTTCCCATTCTGCAACTGACTCCATCTTCCTCGAGTCCACTTTAACTCCTTTTGTGGATATCACATGACCCAAGAAAGTTACTTCTTTCAACCAGAAATCGCACTTACTAAACTTGGCATACAACTGATGCTGACGAAGGAGAGTCAACGCTTGTCAAAGATGTCGCTCATGTTCTTGCTTGTCCCGACTATAGATCAAAATGTCATCTATAAAGACTACAACAAACTGATCTAGGAACGGATGGAACACTCAATTCATCAGGTCCATGAAAGCAGTAGGTGCATTGGTTAGCCCAAACGGCATAACCACAAACCCATAGTGACCATACCACGTCCTAAAAGCTGACTTTGGTATGTCATCCGCCTTAATCCTCAACTGATGATATCCAGACCGTAGATCGATCTTTGAAAACACTGTAGCACCATGCAACTGATCGAATAGATCATCTATCCTCGGTAACGGGTACTTGTTCTTGATCGTGACTTTGTTCAACTATCGATAGTCTATGCATAGCCGCATCGATCTGTCCTTCTTCTTAACGAACAACACTAGAGCACCCCTAGGCGACATACTTGGTCAGATGAAACCTTTCTCCAACAATTCTTGTAACTGCTTCTTTAGTTATTCCATCTCTATTGGAGACATCCTATATGGTGTCTGTGCAACTGGTTGTGCTCCTGGAACCATATTGATCTTGAAATCAATCTCTCGGGGTGGAGGAACATCGGGGAACTCATCAGGAAACACATCTGCAAACTCTCGGACAACTGTCACCTCCTCAAGGATAGGGCCTTTCTCCTTGGTATCTATGACGTGAGCTAAGAATGCCTTACATCCTTGCTGTAACAACTTTTCTGCCACCAACGCTGATACTAGACACGTCAGAAGAATCTACCTATCTCCTTGGAAGATCCACTTCTCTCCACAAACCTCAAACACTGCCTGCTTGGAACCACAGTCCAACACAACCTTATACTTCTCTAAGGTATCCATCCCAAGGATCACATCGAATCCACGCATATCAAGTGGTATAAGATCCACTTGTATACTGTGTCCCAAAAAAGATAAGACATAAGATGGGCACTCCTCTCAAAGCATAGAGGAACCATCAAGAGGGGTTTCTAACAACAAGCTATCTTTCTTACAACTAACAAGTAATAGATAGTTTTCAAGCATACTTTGGCGATAAAACAGTGCGTAGCACCCGGGTCAACCAAAACAGATATAAAGCAAGAAGAAGACAAATAAGAATGAAATAACTCCATCTGACCTACCACCACTCGCAGGTTGACTATCGCCTTCGGCTGACTCATAGCATAGAATCGAGTCATTGCTTATTGTCCATGTCCTCTTCTTCCTTGAGAAGACGATCCTGCTTGCGATGCTTTCCCGCATCCTCGACCTCTACTACTACTGGGTTGTTGTTAGTCTGACCCTTGCTAATTTTGCCTTAGTTGTTGTGTCACTTCAACATCTTTACTTGGGCAATTTGACTTCCAATACCCAAACTAACCACAAAGATGGCATGACTGGTCTCGTTGTTATGGCCTAGACGGCCCTGTCACTACTATAGAAGTTGTACTATGTGCCTTTGACGGTGAAGAAACATATCCTCTTCCCTTACTCGGAGACCACTGCGATGGTGCACTGGAACCTCTTACCCCAGAACGTGCTGAAAACCTCATCTTCTGGAAGCCACCAAATCTCTATCCCTAGAACTGAGCAGGCCTCTTCTTAGACATGGATTCTCTTTTCTCCCTAACTGACCATTCTATTATCCAGACAGATTCCACAAACGTGGCGAACTGCTCTCAGTTCTCCAACGCAGAAGTAGGTGTTGTCAGCTCAGCACTCATGCCTTTCTCAAAATGCCTGATCTGTTCATCATCTGTCGCTGCCATGTGAGGACAAAACCTCAATAGGTCCATGAACTTGGCTTCATATTCGGTGATGTTCATCGCTCCTTGGTGCAGGAGGTCAAACTGGTTGATCTTCTCGTCCAGATATGTCTTTGGAAAGTATCTGCTAACGAACTCGCACCAGAAAACCTCCCTACTGATCACCTCACCTGGTCGCTTCTCCTCCTCGATGGTCCACCAGTGACCAACACTACCCTTCAGAAGGTAGACAGCGTGCTTGACTTTGTCTACTTTGGGGATGTTGAGGATTCAGAAGGCCTTCTCAAGACATGTCAGCCACATATATACATCCGTTGGATCAGCCGTTCCATCATAGTCTGAAGCTCCGACTCGACGAAGACGCTCAAAGGTCTTCCCAATACCCGATGTTTCACCATGGGGAGCCTGTGCTCTTGGTGGAGGCACTGGCAATCTCTCTACCGTGAGATTCATCATAGCCATCATCTGTCCCATAAGCTGTTGGTAGGCAAGATTTTCGAGAATGACTGGGTCAAGTTGGGTAACCTCAGGCACCTGATCTCCATGTGCCTGCCCTCCTGCTCCATCAACTGATGCAGCATCACTGCTCTCGGCAACATGTTCTTCATGGTTTCCAGACATCTTGGCTTTTCTTCCACTGAGGGTAGAAGATGATTGTAAGAAAATCTGGAAAACTCCCAAGAACAGATACAACCTAGTCCTAGATCCCTGTAGACTCAGCGAACCTAGAGATATGATACCATAACTTGTGGCGACACATCCCACTATCACACAGACAGTGAGGTGCCACGCGAAAACATGCGGAAAACACCATAAACCACTAATGTACCAAACTCACGGGGTAATTAAAACTGATTTCGTAAAGCAGATAAACCAAGAAGCTATTACAATCAGATCCTCAACTTGCAAGAAAACATGTTATATAAACATTTACAAGTTTTGATGTGTGTCCACAACTTATAAAATCAATTGTCTTGTAATCACATGAGTTCATCACCTGTTTATATACATAACGGGCCACATACGGCCATCAGCAGGATATATAAAGCTTTATCAGCAAAACATCGTAAACAATGTCAAAATGACTCCAAGGACCTGAGAGTACAGGGATGACTCTAAGACTCTACTACAAAATGACCAAAACAGTAGCAAATCCATCTCTTGCCTTCTACTGCTCTTCTTGCTGCTCGGCCGCAACACTGCGACCACCACCATGTCTAGCACGAACACCTAAACAGGTTGTAAACCAACGGGGTGAGACACACAGTCCCAGCGAGAAACATAACTCCTCGCCAAAACCATACAACTTTAGAAGGATAAAACCATAACAGTAGAGAACTGATAAAAGGTATAAAAAGAGCAGTCTATAGAGTAAGGTTGTTATTACCATTGAGCTTACAAAGATGTACGGAAGGCATATAACCAAGTGTTTCTTTATGGAACATGTTTGACAAGATAATATTTATAAGATCTTACCACATAACATAAGGAATTTAAAAGTAACTGCAATGAATAACAAGATCAACTACACAATAAGGCCTCAACCAATGTTCCGTGTTTTGCCTTAAGCAATAAATACTATTCGGCTGGTTTATGTGTTATTATGCCCTGAGGAAGTGAGCCGTACCACTCAAATCCAACCTTCAGTTGTGAAACCCAAGCCAGTGCCATACAAGGTCAATGGAAGAGCTAGACTCCACGACCTCCCACCTCGTGGTCAATGCACGAGAACCAAAGCAGGACTGCAGTCTCATGCTTAAGTGGCCTTAGCCACAAGGTCAGCTCCCGTAGGCTACCCTTTCTCTAGCCCGCCTTGGTACATGTCTCGACACTAGTATATTTGAGCCACGGGCCAGTTCACCGTGATCCCTAAGCCATGAACACATTCATGCTCTATCACACTGAGCCATGGGCCTATTCACCATGCTCTTATACACATCTTGAGTCTACAACCAAAGTTTCACTCTAACCTCCTCATTTCTGGCTAGGAGAAACCACACATATTCAATAATATGCGCTTCCAGGTTAACCCGCATGAGAACCTATTTCACCATCACCAGCTACTTACGATGATGGATCTATGGCCAGGGCAACTACATAATATATTTCACTGTAATTATTAGTATATTTTAAGTGGATTGTTGAGGAAACCAGGTTGTAACACATACATAAAATTAAGCTGAAAAACACTAGAGGGGGGTGAATAGAGTTTTTAAATTAATTTTAACAATTTGTTGAACTCAAACAACCACAGTTAAAATTGGAAGAAGGAGACAGGTGTTTAGAGTGGTTCCAATTTTAGCAAATACTAAAGTTGTCAGTCCACTACCCGGTTGCTTACCCAACTGGGATTTTGAAAGTATTTATTTTATTACCTTCTCAAGGATTTATACAAAATACAATACTTTCCTTTACACCCTTTGAACAGCCTTCACTTGAAGTAGGTGCACCAACTTTGAGGTAGCCTTCTTGAAGTAGCCTTCCTCTCTAGAAGTAACCTCCCATTGCACCAGCCTTCTGAAGTAGCTCAAAGTCACCTTCTTCACCAAGAAGATCTCCACCCTCTCCAATCAGCAGCCTCCAACCTAGGAGTAGCAAGGAGAGTACAAACACTAATAGAGAACAAGAAAGGAAAAAGGAAATTACAACTTATCCTTTGTAGCCCAAGGCTTGATTTGCCTAGATCAAGCGTATAGATCTCCTAACCAAGTGTATGGACTTGTGATTGCAGTGGGTAGGAGATACTAGCCTATAGGACATGAATTTTGAGCTAAGGAAGGAAATGGCCAATTGTCACAATGCTCAAATTGCTCACAAACAGATTGCTCAAAGTATGCTCAAGGATTTCTCAAGTGTAACAAGTGAGTTTTAGTGTCCTATGGCTTGTCCTATTTATAGGAATGGCCTAAGGATGCTTAAGGACGTTCTAGACAACTTCTAGGGGTTTCTAAGTGCTTAACTAGCCGTTAGGTACAAGTTTTTTGCTTTAACAACGGCTAATTAATTAATTCTGCAGTTGCTGTCAGAGACCGTCTCGGTCGAGGAATGGTCGACCGAGACACTTACTCGGTCGAGCTTTTGTCGACCGACAGGCTCTCTGGAACAAGTGTTTTGCAACGTTTATCTCCAACTTCCAACTACCTTGTCAGTTGTGTCTAACGGCTACTTTGGATCTTTCTCGGTCGAGAAGATTGTCGACCGAGAGTGTCTCGATCGAGGAGTTTGTCGACCGAGATTGATCCTGTTTCAATGTTTCAATTTAGGCATTAATTATATGTATGAGTGTGCATATGTAATCCTATTTGAAGGGGATGACCTGTATAAATGTGGTGTTTAGCTAGGGAGAATCTAACACTTGATTTACATGAAATCTAAGTACTTGTACATTATATATTTGTACAAGTGTTTTACAAGGCGATTACATTTCATGAAAATACAAACATATAAGCATATGGATTTCCCTAATTGCTTTTGTCATCCACCTTGTTCCTTCACACTCAAGTAGCTCGTTAGATCAATAAGAATGAAATGTTTGTCATAATCAAAACAAAGGGATTTATAGATGTCCATTTAGCCAACAATCTCCCCCTTTTTGAAGATGACAAACATTTCCAAAATATAAATGAGAGAAATATAAAACATATGAGTTGCATACCTGAAGATTACCTTTTGTAGCCATTCTTGTTTTGCAAGTAAGTGCTTGGCCTTTTTCATTATGAAACTCAGTTATTATCGTTTTGATCTTTATTTTATTTTGATATTCTTTTCTCCCCCTTTGTCATTTCAAAAAGATATCCATGTTGAATATTTGATATTACTTCTCCCCCTTAATTTTATACTATGCTCCCCTTTAGATAGATATCCCAAGGTATAAGTGTTTTGCAATAGATGTCAATTTAGCCATAACTTTAACTTTTAGGTATTTGCAAAGATTTTCATCCTTTTTGATTTATTTGTATTTATTACTCCCCTTATTTTGTATGCTCTACAATAGTCTTATAACCCAAATTCAAATGATGCCAAAACAATATCCATTATAAAGATAACCAATTTCATTACAAGCATGAAAAGATAGCCAAATCATGTAAAGATAACCCATTTATTACAATTTTGCAAAGATTCCATTACAACTAATACAACTCCAAATCTCACTAGAAAGACTTAAGAATTACATCAACATCAGGGTCTTTCCCAAGAAAAGGCTCAGCTCCATAATACTGGACCAAAGTTTGCCACTCCAGAGCACCTGTCTTGGTTAAGGCATACACTTCCAAGAAGGTAGGAACCCGATCAAATCGGAAATGAGCAGCAATATCTTGTAGTTGCATTGATGAAAACTGGGTATGCGTGAGATCTGTAGATGGTGGAGGTGGAGGTTGATAGTAGTTGTAAGATGGATTATATGGATTGAGCATGCCCGGATTTAAAGAATAAGGATATTCATCTGGTTGGTTTGGAGAAAGAGTTTGCATTCTTTGGTTTAGATAAGTCATGGCATGATGGTTATAATCTAATTGTTTACTAAGATGATATTGTGACCCAGCAACATAGGTTAGAGTGTTTTGGATGGGATCATAGGGTAGGCTGGTAGGAGGAGGTGGAGGTGGAATATCTTGGGTAGATGTCTCTCCTTCTACCCTAGCCCTTTTATGACCGAAATCAATTCCCATTTTTTCTACAGTATTCTTACTTATTTTTTGTGGTCTACGCTCCCATGTATATCCCATATCCTCAATTTGGGTCTTAAGAAAATGTTGAGTAATTTGGCATACAAGATCAGCATATGGAGGATTGCCAGAAAACTCAAGCATGTTTTTAAGAATGATGCGGATAAAATTTGTGGGAATACGTTGGATAATAGCATATATTAGACACATACGAAAAATAGGAACTTCAGACTTATTTGCTCTAGGATGTATGTTTGTTGAAACAATAAGGTTTACAATCCTAGCAGCTGGTTTGAGATTGATAGCATAGTATGTGCCTCTATCTTCGTGACAGGTTGTATTGGATTGAAAAATGGTTCTTTTGATGTCACTAAGACTAACGGTATGGTTATCTTGGGAAAATTGATTAAGTAGGTTTCCAGTGGTAAGGTCAAGGGTGTCTTGATATTCATCTAGGTCAATATTTAGCATGTCAAGAATATCTCCTTCAGTAAATCGAAAGCTATGCCCATTGACCATAGTATAGAAGAAGATGGTTTCTCTTTCAGAATGGGAGATGAGGTTAGCATAGAATTCATTCACTACCTTGATGGAATAGGAAGGGAAAGAAGGGTTGATGAATTCTTTCAACTTTTGCACTTCAAAAAGATGCTCCAAGTCGACGATGTTGAGGAAGTCCATAACTTCAACTGGTCTTCGTGGGAGAGGAGCTTTGGAGGAGAGCCGCAGATAGCGATCACCAGCATCTCCGTCGACGAAGGCAATGTCGTTGATGATCGTCAATGGTGGAGTAGCCTCCCTGTGTTTCCTGCCAGCGACCTTCTTCTTTCCACGAGCAGAGGATGATGCCATTGCGTTGCTTGAAGGAGAAGAAGCAAGGAAGTCTTGGGGATGAAGATGCTAAAGATTTGCACAAGAATTCACTAGAGAGGGCCTATGGAAACAAGAATATGAAAGTGTGAAGAAGTGACCCGTTTTTGGTCCCTTTTATAGCAATCCAGTGATCCAGTCGGTCGACGATTTGTCGACCGAGCATCCGCAACGGTCATATTCCAGATGCGCCACTCGTCCGTCCAACGGTCGACTTGCAACGGTTGGCCGTTTAACGGTAACGGTCGGATTGCAACGGTCATATCCCAACGGCTCTTTCTCGGTCGAGCAATTGTCGACCGACACTGTCTCGGTCGAACAATTGTCGACCGGAAGTGTGTCCGATGTTAGGTCTGTCTAGATTCTGTCGGTCGAGAGAGGTGGGCAGACCGAGAGGTTTTCGGTCGAAGATTCGTCGACCGACAGACTTACTGGGTACGAACTTTTAAGCTGATTTTTAATGCAAACGATAGACTAAATTTATAGAGCATATATATATTTTCTAAGGGAGTAATATTTTTTTTATTATTGACAATATTAGGATAATTTTGTGATCATAATTTGATTTTGCTTTTAATCACAATAAATTATATTCAAATAGTTATTGTGTCAAACTTATTTTAGGTCGAATTTGACTACGACCATAGCGCCCCTTGGTCAAATTTCATTTTAACTGAGAGGCAAATTTTGCAGATTTTCAAATTGAATATATCGAGTATAATATCTGCATAAAATTTGATTAAGTAACAAGTTGAAGCATAATACTTAATATGAAAACATTTGTCCTTTTCTTAAAATATAGGCTTTGCTGTAGTAATACGAATTTCACGTCGTTTAGTATCCTCATAAGATTCTTTACTGAAGGCACACTAAATATCTCAAGTCTTTTAAAGATACTAATTGAGAGATTTTATCTTATGTGTTGCAAGCATAACATATTACCAATAAAGCATTTGCTTGCCTATCATGGATCCATGTAGACAATTATCTATCAAGCTAATCACAGTACCAAATGGTGAAAGCATATCCATGATGTAATAACAGAACAATAACAGTAAATAATCACATGATTTTAATCACATGATTTCTATATGGATATACCAGAAAATAAAGAAATCATGTGAATAGAAATTTTCTTTTCATTAAACTAAGCATAATTTCAGTTTAAACTTAAATCATTTAGGGAATAAACTAATATTAATTGAAATTTGTAGGGATGATTTCCAAAATATATATCCAATCATTAATCATGAATAGATAGCAATTTTATCAAAGAATTCAGCAATTTTGCAACAGACTGGAAATCAGTGACATGCTCGGTCGATAATTTCTCGACCGATAGTATCTCGGTCGACAGTCTCTCGACCAACAATATTCCTGAAACTGTTAATTGCTTCCAAATAAAACATAATTATGCAAGTTAAATTTTTAGATACTTAAATTTATTTGTTATCCCATTATGTTGAGTTGAGATAGACGTAGAATTATGCAACTAAGGTTCTTGGTCATATCTCAACTTAATTGCGTTTATTTAGTTTGGAGGTTTTGGAACCCAAACTAACTCGACATCTTTTCTCTTGTAAGGACATGAAAAGGAATAATGACCAAGGCGCAAACAATAATGACAGCATATCGAGTCAACCTCATATCTTTTTCTATGGTTGTGTGCAGTGTTGTCATATCGTGATGATGTTCCTTTAGGTACATATATAGATTGATGTGTTTGTGACTTTCTCCAACTAGGTTGTTGATAGGATTTCCCTTTAGGCTTGTAACCTAGTCCTCTTCTCCCGATTTGATGATAGGTATTATCTAAGATTTTATCAAGAATGCCATTACTATTCAAATTACTAACTTTTTGTTGTAACTTGGCAATCTCTTCCATTCTCTTCTTGATATCTAGTTTTGCTTGATCTAGATTAGAAGACAATGAATTTCTTTCTTTGACAATAGAATCATAATCTAGATGGTTGCATAAGATGGGTTGTTTTTGAAGATCATTCACTTGACTTTGCAAATTATTTTTCTCTAAAGAAAGTAGATTACAATTTGCCTCTATAAATTTTATCTCAATATCATGATCTTCAATGATCTTTTTAAGATCTTCGTTTTCAGATGTAATAGAAAGAAGCTTAGCATGTAATTCATCATTTGCTTTATTAGATTTCTTTAATTTCTTCTTGCATTCAACATATTTAATATGTGTTTCTTCAAGGCTAGCAACTAGTTCTTCTTTAGATAAATCAAAAAGACTTACTTCTTCTTCTTCTTCCTCGCTAGTTGTAGCAATGAGACAATCTTTGTTCTCATCTTCCTTCTTTGATCTCCATGGTCATCTAGTTGTTGTGTGGCTTGTTCCTAAGCACCAATTGCAACATGTTGTAGTTTTGTCCAAGCAGCACCTTTTGTTGTGATTGTAATCACCATTACCCTCCATTCTTCAAGACCTGGTTAGGGTTCCTTGAAGCCTGCTCTGATACCAATTGAAAAACACTACAGGGGGGGTGAATAGAGTTTTTAAATTAATTTTAACAATTTGTTGAACTCAAACAACCACAGTTAAAATTGGAAGAAGGAGACAGGTGTTTAGAGTGGTTCCAACTTTAGCAAATACTAAAGTTGTCAGTCCACTACCCGGTTGCTTACCCAACCGGGATTTTGAAAGTATTTATTTTATTACCTTCTCAAGGATTTATACAAAATATAATACTTTCCTTTACACCCTTTGAACAGCCTTCACTTGAAGTAGGTGCACCAACTTTAAGGTAGCCTTCTTGAAGTAACTCCAAGCTCCCCCTTGAAGTAGCCTTCCTCTCTAGAAGTAACCTCCCGTTGCACCAGCCTTCTAAAGTAGCTCAAAGTCACCTTCTTCACCAAGAAGATCTCCACCCTCTCCAATCAGCAACCTCCAACCTAGGAGTAGCAAGGAGAGTACAAACGGTAATAGAGAACAAGAAAGGAAAAAGGAAATTACAACTTATCCTTTGTAGCCCAAGGCTTGATTTGCCTAGATCAAGCGTATAGATCTCCTAACCAAGTGTATGGACTTGTGATTGCAGTGGGTAGGAGATACTAGCCTATAGGACATGAATTTTGAGCTAAGGAAGGAAATGGCCAATTGTCACAATGCTCAAATTGCTCACAAACAGATTGCTCAAAGTATGCTCAAGGATTTCTCAAGTGTAACAAGTGAGTTTTAGTGTCCTATGGCTTGTCCTATTTATAGGAATGGCCTAAGGATGCTTAAGGACGTTCTAGACAACTTCTAGGGGTTTCTAAGTGCTTAACTAGCTGTTAGGTACAAGTTTGTTGCTTTAACAACGGCTAATTAATTAATTCTGCAGTTGCTGTCAGAGACCGTCTCGGTCGAGGAATGGTCGACCGAGACACCTACTCGGTCAAGCTTTTGTCGACCGACAGGCTCTCTGGAACAAGTGTTTTGCAACGTTTATCTCCAACTGCCAACTACCTTGTCAGTTGTGTCTAACGGCCACTTTGGATCTTTCTCGGTCGAGAAGATTGTCGACCGAGAGTGTCTCGGTCGAGGAGTTTGTCGACCGAGATTGATCCTGTTTCAATTTAGGCATTAATTATATGTATGAGTGTGCATATGTAATCCTATTTGAAGGGGATGACCTGTCTAAATGTGGTGTTTAGCTAGGGAGAATCTAACGCTTGATTTACATGAAATCTAAGTACTTGTACATTATATATTTGTACAAGTTTTTTACAAGGCGATTACATTTCATGAAAATACAAACATATAAGCATATGGATTTCCCTAATTGCTTTTGTCATCCACCTTGTTCCTGCAGACTCAAGTAGCTCGTTAGATCAATAAGAATGAAATGTTTGTCATAATCAAAACAAAGGGATTTATAGATGTCCATTATGCCAACATAAGCTACATTATTGTTACCACCATCACAATATCCCAGGATCTCAATCCCCCGTCACAAGAAACCTCTGCCTCATAAGGCATTCTCATCACTGGGGATAACAATCCCAGATCTCATCATTAGAAGATAACACCTCAACTAGGCACTTTAGCCAAACTCTGGTCCTTATACCTAAACACATTATATAGGTGATGCATGTTATCTCATCAACAAGAGTGACCATCAATGTAGTGTCATTCAAACATATATACCTCATAGCCCTTTACCTGGCTATGCATCCGCATGAAATACCTGCATGGTTAGTATACACAATCATAGATAGAAATAAACCATCATAGATTAATAGAATGATCGTATTATCAATATAGGGCAACATTGATGATTGCATGCTTTATCATTCATGCCTCAACCTGTGACCATATACATGGGTCACATCATCATGTCAAGCAACTCATATACTTCCAAACTTATCATTACTCTTAACAACAAGAATGTGATTACATGATAAATAAATATTAGATGGGTTTCCGGGTGGACCATGACCCTCACTAGAAGTACCCACTACCCTCATAAGAAGTGTGACGAGTAGGGCACCTTCACTAGAAGTGGTATCAGGCAGGGTACTTCCCTCATATCGCCCAAGCACTCGAGTCTCATATCGGCCAAGCAATCTAGCCACATATCGACCAAGCACTTAGCAAAGATGTTGGGCTATCACCTCAAGGTATGTCATGCAACTCTATGTGTCGTGCAACCATGTGTCATGCAACCATATGTCGTGAAACAATGTGTCGTGCAACCATTTGTCGTGCAACCATGTGTCGTTACTTCAGGCATCACCACCACGCCATGACGCCCAACACAAGGCTAGCCCACTGAGCTCCATAACGTTCAAGGTATAACGGGCACTAAGCCACCACCCAAGATAGGTGTATCGGGCAGGGCACTCAACAAGGCATAACGCCCAACACACAAAGGTATCGACCAACAATCATACTCAACTAGGCACAACGACCAAGGGTACAACTCAAACGGGAAACAAAAGAAAGCCTATCGTCCAACCACACCATCCTCATCCTATCAGCCAACACACAAGGCAAAGAACAGTGTGTATCACCCAATACAACCTCATCATATCAACCAGAACTCTAGTCTGAGAGAGGGTATCAAGCAACACCATCCCCAAGCCATATCGTGCAAGATACAACTCAACAAGATTGTCATCAACCTCAAGCGCAAGGGCACCAAACCCTAGAATGATCAAGAAGATTGGCTCACCTCTCAACAACTAAGAGAGAGGGGTCTGGCACAACCTCTATCACAACTCGGGCAACCACAATGATCAACCTCCACATGGTTCTACATCTACCAAAAAGCTCACCTTTCGAATCCATGGTGAGAGGAGGGTGTTTCTCAAGCAACTAGAACACAAGCTCAACTCTCAACTTAAACGAGAGAGGGGTATTGCTCATATTACTAAAGATCAAGCTCACTTCTCTAGACCAAGGAGGGAAAGGAGTGTTGCTCAACAAGGAAACCCTAAAACATGGTTCAGCCAACTAGGTGCAACTATGCAAAAACCATGTCTAGCAACATACATGGCCAATTATGATCATAAGAAACATGCAAGAATATATAAGAAATTATTATGGTTAGGATTAGGAGTTATGTAACCCGCTCCAAGCTCCTAGCACCAAGTTACACCTTTGGCCACCTCAACAGGGAGAAGAAGAAGACTCCAAGATAAGGATCGGCCACCAAGCTTTGCAAAGGAAGATGTGTCATGCAACCAAGGGAGAAGGGAACTAAGGAACTAAAGGGATCCTTAGCAAGAGAAAGAAGGTACATATATAGGAGAGGGTGGAGGAGAAACCAAGGTAAGACAAGGCAAGGTGTCACCCACCTAGGGACACTTGTCCATGGGCAATGCCACCTCTCAAACTTGTCTTAAACACATGTCCAAGGCCATTGCCACATGAAAGCATCAAGCACCAAGTGTCCACTAGTGGTGACACAAATGAGGTCAAAGGGTCAAAGGGGTCCATGGCCGATACACCCCATCTCCATACCCGACATCACTCCCTGGGCAACACACCCAGGCCAACACAACCATGGCAGACACACCTATGGCTGACACAAGGTCAAACAAGGCTCATCCAACCCCAAAGCAACTCCAACAATGAGCCCAACCCTTCCTCTCAACACTAGAGGAAGCAAGGAGAGAGAGGAACACCTCTCAAGGTGACAAACTTGCTCCACAACCCTAGACTTGGGTTAACTGCAAGTAGCACCTCCAGCTCTCAAAAAAGCAAAAACAAACCCTAATCACCACTAAAGGTGATTAGCAAGCAACTAAACACCAGGGTTAGGCAAAGCACATAGGATAATCACTAAACGGAGGTCAGGGTCCTTACACCACTAATGTTGGTTCATGCCTTAATAAGTCTCCTTATATTTCTACAAATTACTAGAAATTATAAACTATTAAGAATTATATAGAAAACTAGGGGCTCTAATACCAAATGAAATGACCTCACTTTTCATCTCCCAATTAAGGAAACACCCAAAAAGTAGAGATCCATTACCTAAAACTTCCAAGGATCAAGATTTTAACCAAATAATAAATGATAGTAAATAATTTCCATAAATTCAAATATTATTTATAAATTCCCCCTAAGGAGTTACATGAATTTCTATCATCAGAATTGTACATGTGAGAAGAAGTATCTATCTAATTCTCCATGAACTTATCTCTAATTCCTTCAGGTAGTTTTCATATGTATCATCATATATCTGCAAATCTTCATATTTAGCATGTACCTAAAACATCATGAAACAAAAGCACAGATCAGCGTATGAAAATATACTGTGCATGTTGGGTGCATGCAAAAGTGTTCATGTACATAAAAACATATATTACAACAATTACTTGCAAATAAGAATTGACATTTTCTTCACATAATCTTTCTTTATAATCACAGTGGCATTATAATTGAACAAAGTAAATAAACACTCGATAGTTTCTTTAGTCAATCCTCATAAAATACTCAAAAAACAATGACAAAATAATGTGGGTAGTTGTAGGCATAACCACGTACCTTTTGTAGAACCATATATATTACACACTTGGTTTTTTTCCCCTCTTTTGGGTTGACCCACCCAGGTCAGGACACCATCCCTAAAGGTTTCATATTTTCATTTTTTGTGCATTGTCTTTATTGTAACTTCTCAACCTATAATTGCCAAATCTATGTGTTATGCTCACTCACTGGGGGTATTCATAATATCATACTCACTCGCTGGGAGTATTTCAATGATGTACCCACTCAATGGGGGTAATATCTAATCATACCACTTTCTTGGGATGCTCATAATACCATACTCACTCGCTGGGAGTATTTCAACCACATACCAACTTGCTAGGGGTTTTTTCTATAGCATACCCACTCGCTGGGGGTAGCATACCCACTCACTGGGGGTTTATTTAAATAGCATACCCACTCACTAAGGGTACCATACTCATTTGCTGGAGGTAATTTCAATGACATACCCACTTGTTGGGGTAGTTTCTATTGCATACCCACTTGTTGCGGGTAGTCGCAACAACTTACCCTTTCGCTGGGGTATTCTTTATTCATCCATTCCTCTAGAGATAACATTAGGGACATGAGCAAGTTATACTCATATTTTCATTTTCATGTATGTATGTCTATTACTTGTATTTCTCATGTATATTCCAAAACCTTTCACATGCATCATGCATGAATTTCTCCACTTTAATGCATGGGATGAAGGGTCACATAAAACCATTTTAATTTCCTCTTCTCTCTTATCCAAATTATGGTTCATATCAATAGGGTTACCATTTTACTCATTCTAATCCCATTTCTCAGGATTGGGCTTTTGGGTTCGGGTTAGTGACCACACCCTACCTCTTAGGGTTTCTATGTCTCTTGACCCACTAGGGTTTTCCTAAAATAACCCTAGCCCTAATCTAGGATTTACCCTTGAAAGGGAGAAACCCATAAAACATTTTTGTCCTTATCATTATTTTTATAGTACATGTACATTAATTTGCATAGGATGCCTTAACCCTACTTCTTCTCAAAAACCCTAACTTGAGACGAGGAGGGAAGTATCTTTTAGGGTGTATTAAGAAAGAGGGTAAGAAGTGGATGAAATTAGAGGTGAGAAGACTTAGTAGAAACATTACTTGAAGCAAACTCTAGGTTTTGTCTAGTGTAGTATCACATTGGCTAAGGGAGTCCTCATATACCAACTTAATGGTGCATAGGAAAATATTGTTAACCCCCCAAAACCATGATCCTTTCTAGACACCACTAATGTTGGTTCATGCCTTAATAATTCTCATTATATTTCTACAAATTACTTGAAATTATAAACTATTAAGAATTATTTAGAAAATTTGGGGATCTTATACAAAATGAAAAGACCTCACTTTTCATCTCCTAATTAAGGAAATACCCAAAAAGTTGAGATCCATTACATAAAACTTCCTCAGATCCAAATTTTAACCAAAAAAAAAATGATAGTACATAATTTTAATTAATTCAATTATTGTTTATAAAATGCCCCCTTAAGGATTTACATAAATTTCTATCATCAGAATTGTTTGTATGAGAAGAAGATTCTTGTAATTATCCACGAACTTATATTTAATGCCTTCAGGCAGTTTTCATATGTATCATCATATATCTCAACAGCTGTGATGGACTAGAATTTTGACTAAATTTTGAGAATGAATTTTCTCTTAAGGTGTGTCAAATGTAATGGAGTGGATGTTTGGAATCCTTAAATGCACAATGACATACGTGAATTCATGCATGTTGAGTAGTTTTGAGAATTCCAAGTGGTTTGGTAAAGTATGAGTGTTGATTGAGGTTGATATAATGATTAAGGTCCCAATGTTTATAACTTTTTGAGGTGTTTTATTCAGTTATCAAACAATGGAATTTTTGGCACCAAATTTGTATACAAGGTAGTTTGAGTTGTGAAGAAGCTATGGTTAAATTTTGGTTCTATTAGAAGATCTTATAGGAAGTTATTTAGGTTTGATATGTGTGAAATAATGTACTTTTTGATGGTTGATAGACCTAAGTGAGGTTTTTAACAAGTGTCACACCCCTTTTGATTTCTGGATGGGCGCGTGGCCTTTCTATTGCTTGTAGATCCAACAGCTGCACCCAAGTAGTTCAGTAAAGCCAAGAAGCCATAGATTGACTGTGTAGGTTTTTCCCTGCCCTTGGATATGCTGCATCGAATGGTTCTTAAGTTATCACCTTCATGGTAGTTGCATGTTGACCATGTCGATGCCCTTCCATGAAGGGGTGGCTTTGAGAACGTGGGAAAGAGTAAGGGATGGATGAAGAGGAGATCACAGCTCGTTTAAACAAATACCACAACCCCTCTTTTGTAGTTACTGAGTCAGTGACGAGGGAGAACGAACCCTACTTACTGTGGTCTTCTCCACCGCAAATTGTAGGTGGCATGGAGGGGAAATGGAGGGAGATAGAGTAGAGGAAGGAGGGAGATAAGAGGACCAAAATTGGGTTCCAAGCCAGGCAAGTTCAACGTCAGACTAATAATGGGCTTCCGTGGATGGATTGCTGCTTAGCAAACCCCGGCTAGTCGGAGATGAAGATGGAGTGTGGAGAAAACTCTTAGGTGCTTTCCGCAGGTGTTTGGATGCTTCATAGGGTTCAAGGAGGTGCTTTGAAGCTCTGATAAGCCTAATGAATGGAAGGGGTGAGTAAAAAGGGGTTCTCCCCCTTTCCCACCGCTGCATCAGAAGCAGGCGACAACGTGCTAACCAGGGCAGTCGAGGGAAGGCTCTGGCGTCGAGGCACCGGGCCGACAACATAGAGGGATGGTGGATTAAGCCAAAGGCAGTCTTAATGGTTGACAAAGAGGGCCTAGTTTTGCAAGATCTCTCTTTGGAGGAGCACATCACGATGATGGCTCTATTTCTATCTCACATGAACGAATTGCGTGGGATCACGAGAGAGAAAAGGAGGTCAGGTCGGTTTAACCGCATACAACGCCAAACCAGGTGCAAAACTGAGCCAAACCAAGAAGAACTAGCCGGATCAAGTATGAAGGAGCCACACGCCCACATTGGACACATGGTGGTGGCCAATTGGCCAGAAAAAGGTAATTCTTTTAGAAATGTTCAAATCTTGTAAAATTCCTAGTAATTAGCTCTGTTATCAGAAAAATACAAATAATATACAAAAATGTTTATAAAAATATGTAGAATAAGATGAAACCATCTTGTTAGACTTTTTATACTTAAATAATAGTTATATCATGTAATACACTTTATGCTTATTTCATGGATAATAAATATCAAACGATGATATAAAATTATGATAAAATGTCAGTAAATCCATATTCATGCTTACAATCCATCTGATATCAGAGATTGTAATATTGATGCACGAAATAATGTAATTTGCTTTATATGGCTAATTAGGGATAATAACCCTAATTAATGTGTAATAATTACAAATATGCTCACAAAATCTTGGAAATTACAGAGTAATCTCATATCAGTATCTGGAACCTCATGTTTAAATATGAGATCAAGATGATACACATAATCGATGTTATACGATGATGTTTTCTCTTTAATATGATATAAACCCTAATATGCTTAATGTACATAAACTAGGGTAATATGTGCACAAAAAGGATATGGAACCTAATGTTCAGATAATGAACCATAATCTGGAAAACTACATCAGTAAGAGAATTTCAAGATAAGAGTGCAAGTGATAATGGCAGTGTCCTAATGATCTAAGTCAAACTCTAAAATGGATATAACTAGGGTTAAGATGATGGGAACCTAATGGTGACATGGTCTTGTCTTAATCAAGGTTTGACCAAGGATATAGATGATCCATGAATATGTGGTGATTAGGTTTGTCTTGATCAAGGTTTGCCATTACCTCTTACTTGTCTTATTATATAATATGTTTGTGTTATATGTGTAGTAAAATACTTGGCATATGGTATTGGATGAAATGATTGTTCTTACATGATATGTTGCTTGATTTTCCATACTTATTTCTATGAACACATGAAACATAATATATCTGTTCCATTATATGAAAGCACTAACTCTTTGGTAGTGTGCTTGGAAGTGACCTAACTCTTTGGTAGTGGTCACATTGTACATATGATCTAACTCTTTGGTAATGATCACATTGTACATATGATCTAAGTCTTTGGTAGTGATCATAAAGGCCTTAATGCATTCAACTCTTAGGTAGTAAATGCATGGATGATATAATGGAAAATGTGCCTAAAATATGTGTTCTCTTTGTTAATGAACATCTTTGTGCAAGTATATTCTTTTTTTATATTTCTTTATAACTGCCAAGTATTAGTTTTATCTTATTGCCAAGCTTAGTAAGGAGAGGTATATAAAAAGACATGTAGGTGTACTCATTATAGTATTCTTGAATATTGTGATGAAGTGTACCACATGTAATCTTTTGTTTAGGCTTGTGGACATATGATCTTGAAGATCTAGGATAGTTGAGAGTTGTATGGCGAACTGGTGTATAGGTGGACTTGTTGTCTTAAGATCCTATAGTTTAGTGGTAGTACATGTATATGTATATGTTTGTTGTTCAATATGTAATATTAAATGTTGTAATAATTCATGATGTAATTATATGTTGAATGGTGAACATTTTTTGTATGGTTGTATTATTGTTCATGTGCATGAGCTTTTGATTGTTTCCTTCTGAATTCCTCTGATTTTCTTCTTCTTAGCCTAGTGTGTGGTGCTCAAATTGGGATTCTCACTTAGGTGAGGTTTCAAGTTGGACGTCACACATCAGATTAAGTTTTAAAAAATCTGGGGACGTCACAATAGCTTACCCACTTACTAGGGTACTCTTTATTCATTGATTCCTCTAGAGATAACATTAGGGCGATGAGCAAGTTATATTTATATTTTCATTTTCATGTATGCCCGTATGTTACTTATGTTTCTCATGTATATTCCAAAACCTTTCACATGCATCATGAATGAATTTCTCCACTTTCATGCATGGGAGGAAGGGTCATGTAAACCCATTTATGTATTCTCTTTTCTCTTATCCAAATTATGTTTCATATCGGTAGGGTTACCATTTTACCCATTCTACTCCCATTTCCTAGGATTAGGGTTTAGGTTTCAGGTTAGTGACTATGGCCTACCTCTTTGGGTTTCTATGTCCCTTGACCTACTAGGGTTTTCCTAAACAAACCCTAGCCCTATCTAGAATTTACCCTTGCAAGGGAGAAACCCATAAAACATTTTTTCCTTATCTTTATTTTTATAGTATATGTACATTAATTTATAGAGGATGCCTTAACCCTACTTCTTATCATAATCTCTAACTTGAGACGAGGAGGGAAGTATGTTTTAGGGTTTATTAAGAAAGAGGATGAGAAGTGAAGGAAATTAGATATGCAAAGACATAGAGGAAACATTACTTGTGGCAAACCCTAGGTTCTGGCTAGATCGGTATCACATTAGCTGAGGGAGTCCTCATATACCAACTTAATGGTGCAGAGGAAAATATTCTTACCCCCCAAAACCATGATCTTTTCTAGACACCACTGTTGTTGGTTCACACCTTAATAAGTCTCCTTATATTTATACAAATTACTTGAAATTATAAACAATCAACAATTATTTAGAAAATATAAGTCTCTGGTACCAAATGAAATGACCTCACTTTTTAGCTCCCGATTAACGAATGACCCAAAAAGTTGAGAGCCATTACCTAAATTTCCAAGGATCTAGATTTTAACCAAATAATAAATGACAGCAAATAATTTCCAATAAATTAAAAACTATTTATAAAATGCCCCCTTAAGGAGTTAAATGAATTTATATCATCATAATTTTATGTACGAGAAGAAGTATCTATCTAATTCTCCATGAACTTATCTTTAATGCCTTCATGTATGTGGGTAGTCAATCCTTATGATTGAAAAGAATGTAATTAAAAATTGAATACTTTTTTTAGTCAATCCTCAAAAAATACTTAAAAAACATTGATAAACAAATGTGGGTAGTCATAGGCGTAACCATATACCTTTTGTAAAACCATATAGATTACACACTATATGTTAAGTATATTCAATCATTCTATTCAACATGTCCAAGAAATCCAACACTTAATCTACATTCATGTAAATCCTAAAGTGCGACCATCATATTAATAAGATTAAACCCTACTTGAATACTAATCTAGGGTTTAGGGTCATGTTCATGTTTGGGTGAGGAATATGGGTACAAACCCTATTTCCATCACATGTTAACCATTAGGAGAAACCCTAAGTACTATATCTTACATATCCTTTCATTATCATTACTTGGATTAGTCCTAGTGTATTCAAGTTATCATCTTTAACTTCAAAATTCCTAACTCTTTATGTGCATGGCTATTCACAATAGAAACTCAAATTCTACATTATTATGATCATGGGCATGTTTTGGAATTGGATGCATTATCAAGTGTAAGTTATATTTTGTTTGGTTTCCTCTCATTTTCTTGATTAACATTCATATATAATATGTCTTTATCGAACGATCCTAGTAATTACTATAAATTTTACAGGATTAAGTTAAATGGACCAATGAGAACACACCACATTAGCAATTAATGTATTACTTACATTATACACATGGATCGGCTGGGCCAGTAGGCACTATCCACCTCGACTCCTATATCCACTAGGGTAGGATTTAATATTTGGGTAAAAAGTCTATGCTACCATCATGCTTTGGGCACCCCATCCTGGGCATTCTCATCATCCTATCCATTCTTATCTTCTTACTCATGTCCCTTCCCGATCTTGTGCATGGGTGAGTCAACCAGCTGGTTGATTCTACACTCCAGGGTGTCATAGGTTTAGATCAAGGGACATGCTCCACCGCCATGTTCGTCTGTCTATTGGTGGTCTTGAATCCACCGAAGATGGCAAGGGCAGACGGTGATGGAAGGTTGGCTACCTGGTGTAAAATAAAGAACTTTAAGGGGAGTAACTAGGGAAAGAAAGTGAGAATCTATGAGGGTTTGTGATTTGCTTGTTGTGCATTTGTTGAGATGGCTTTTTACATATCCACCCAAATACTAGTGTCGATTATATTGGGAGTGGCATTAGCGATTTCCCAGGGAAACCCAACTGGTTATGTTGATCTTGGTGAAAATTTAATCTTACGTGGAAGAAAGGGGAGTTAGAGATGATTAGCTCCATTTTCATCTCTCAAAACCAATGGGAACGGTTCTAATTATCATCATAGACTGGAGAGAGAGAGAGTCCTTGGAAAATTGGGGTTACTATAACTCATGTTTCCAATTTGGGCGGAAGGTTGAAGATGGTCAGATGTCATACATTCCCAATCGAACGGTCTCAAGGCTCATGAAATATAGAGAGCCAAGACTAAGTTTCCAAATACTATTATAGGGTGACATTTAATTCACTAACCTTTAAATCATTTCACATTAGGTAATCTTATTAAATTCATAACTCTATCCTTTTAAAGGAAAGATTTTTACCATTAAACCTCAATCTGGGCAAGATTGAGTGTCCAAAAGATATTTCTAGATGCTCCTTTTATCTCTCTTCCAAAAGGAATATAATTCATTTATTTCAAGTAGATCCCTCTATCTTTATGAATTTTCCTAGGTCTCTAAGAACCTCCTTTTCTATGAAACTTGGACGGAAACTCATCAAAGTCCTTCCCAACCTTGATCTATTTTGTGTGATTTATTGAGACAACTTTTATGCATGAAACTTTCTCTTTTAGAATATTCTTAAATCAATTACTCACACCACATGGTAACTCTGTTTCACTAAAATTATAGCATTCTCTTCTTTTCCTTATTATCTTCAATCATTTTAAAGGTCAGACCAAAACAACAAATTTGTTTCCTCAATCAATGTGTTGAAAACAATGGCTAAATAATTGCTGTTTTAGTTATCTAAAACACTACATATTTTATTTTCTATTCGAAACTTGTCCAATATTCCATAATTGCATTTTCTAAAAAACCATAAGGCTATAATTTTTTAGTTTTTCATGAATTCCTTTAATTTTCTTAACTTGTGTCACAAGGACATATTTGCAAAGAAAACAGTCTCATGGGCCTCACTTTGACCATAGGTTGCACCCATTCCACAAAGTCGTCACCATTGTTATGATATCAAATATAATTTGGGATTTTTTTAATCAAAGGAAGTCTAACATGTTTTAAATTTACTAAAATTTGAGGATATAATAGAAATACTAGAAAGGGAAAAATGTTGGTGGTTTTGCTAGTCCAACCCGCATGTCATGCTTTATGCACTTGCAAAACATCATTAACCGATGAGTCTATAAATGGTGGCTTCTCTCTACCACCTACATGATCTAGGGAGGACAGTGACATGTGAGGTGACTACATTTTAGTAGACACCTACAAAATGGAAGGAGATCTTATCTAGATAGAGGAGATAGGAGCCAACTTTTCACTTTGTTATGTAAAGATAGATGATGAAGAGACAACACCACATGTGGTTGTCAAGGCCTGGTGTTGTTTGTGGGTTGTGGTGTTGAAGGAATGAGGTTTATTTGATTCATGATGACATTTAGAATCTAGTAGTTAGGGGAAAAAAATAGACCACACCACCCTATGTCTAGGTCTTCTCTGAGGTTGACACACTTGTTAAGATGATCTATAGTGCCTATCAGTGGCTTTAGGAGGAAGATGTATGTCGAGGTTTTGGATGTTTTCATGTAACTGAGAAGGAAAGAGGTGGTTGTGAGGGATTTTGGTGCACTACGAGAAGGTTGAATGGTGACTCACAACTAAATTTCATTTATTTAGTTAGTCGATAGATCTACATGGGTGAATAAGGTTTATATGGTTATGAAAATGATAGGAAAAGAAAATGAAACAATGTGCAAGACGAGATGAGAAGGGAAAATAGAAAGAAACAAGAGGAGGATGGGGGAACACGGTCGTTACCTATGGACAACCTACCATTTTTTACTTGGTTATAACATGGATGTATGTTCAAGAGGAAGGGATGAGAGAAGTCTCTTATTATAATGTGGTTTTTCCCATGTTTTTATATGTAAATTGCAAATGATGACATATAAAGGATATATTATAAAGCTTGATTTGAAAGTGAAAATACTCCATAAGAAATGGGTTTTATGTGTTTAACTTCTTCTAATAATCCATTAATAGATATGGGATTAAGAAAGAGAGGAAAATTCAATAATAAAGGAATTACCAAAAGTAAGGGACAATGGAACTTTTAAATATGGAATTATTTGGAGTTTTCTAGAAAAGTGATGATGAAGGAACCTAATAGATTGGTTTTGTTTCCATGTTGTGTTTAATGAGAAAAGTTATCAAAATAAGAAATTTGGCCAAGTTTGGAAGAGAAAAGAATCAATTTGATACCTTAAATAAATCAAATAAAAGGGAGACTTGAAGACAAACAAAAGTACTTTTTATTCATGTATTTTGGTCTCAAATCTTGCCCAAACCTAGATATATGTCTTTACGACTTAAATTCAAAATTTGGGATTATAAGGATTAAAGAAGAGAGAGATATGGAATTTACTAGATTTCCTACATGGGAAGATTAATCAAAATAATGGTAATGTGTCATATTTAATGTGTCTGGGACTATATGGAAATAAGGTCTTGGCTTCCCTTTATATGTGTATTTTATTGGTTGTATAATCCTAGAATCCATATTTTAAAATCCATCCTCTAGCTCTCTCTTGAAAAAGAAAATGAGCAATAGTATTTTTCTCACCCATCATTTCCTCTCTCCTTCATTGAACCATTTTCACACTTGAAACCCCTTCATGGGACTCGAGAGGGGAATCTACACCTACCCATCCCAACTTTTCCATGTTTCTATGTGGGAATGAATTTTACCCAAATTTCATATGGAATAGGAAACTCCATTAAAGACGAACCCGAACCCCTTGCCATACCTCCCTATATAAGGACCTAGGAATTTGGTCCTGAAGGAGGAATGCCATTCTGGTGATGAGTCAAAGTTTTAGAGGGTCGGGAGGAGCCATGACTGCCCTTCTATCCACATATATGGTTTTCGTAAGCCTCTATTGATTTAGATGAACTTGATCTCTCCCTCCCTATGGTTCTATCCTCTCTAGTCGAAGATGAGACCATCAATAGACTCAGTGGAGCCCCTAGAGGTATGTGGCACTAGTAGCTGACCCTCAAGCACCCAGGACGCCAGGGTCAATGGCTAGGTTGTCCTTGCCATGACACTGGGTTACAAACAGAGGACAATTGAGAGATAGAAGATGAGGTTAGAGTAAAAGTATGCCCTACCCCCACACACAACGCTAGAAGATTAAAAGTTTATTGCTTGGTTTGCTTGCTATATTTGGATAATATTGTTGAAGTTTGATTGCATTATTTGCATGGCTCACCATCGAGGTACGTGGTTACACCTACGACTACCTGCATTTGTTTGTAGGTGATTTCTGAGGATTGACTAAATAAATGGTTGAGTGTTTATTTGCATTATGTTCAATTATAATGCCAATATGAGTGTCACATAAAGGAAGATTATGTGAAGAAAATTCTAGTTCTTATTTGAAAGTAATTGTTGGAATATATGTTGTTATGTACTTACACATTTTTGTGTGGCCACCACGTACATAATGTGTTTCAATATGTTGATTTGTTCTTTTGTTTGTCGATGATTTAGGTACATGCTATATATAAAGATGTTGAGAGACATGATAAACCAGATGAAATTACATGAAGCATTAAGCTAAGTAAGGAGGATTAGCTAGAAACTTCTTCTCTATGTACAATTATGATAGTAGAGATTTCATGGAACTCTCTAGAAGAGGATCTTGTAAATTATATTTGCATTAAAAGAGATTATTTAATATTTATTATTATTTGTTTAAATCTTGATCCTTGGGAAAAATTATAGGTAATGATTATCAACTTTAAGGCCTTCCTTAAATGGGAATTGTCAAAAAATAAAGTCATTACATTTGGTATCAGAACCCCAGATTTTTCAAATAACATTTAATTGTTTATAAATATTAGTAATCTATAGAACAAATAGAGAATTATTAGGGAATTTTATAAAGTCTATGGTTCCTTGAAGGGACCATGACCTGAGGGCTGGAAAAACATTCCTCTGCACCTCTAGTCATCTTACGAGGACTCCCGAGCCCGTGCATCCTGCCTAACCAAAGTCGGAAGATTTTGCCCGAAGTAAAATACCTTTAGATTTTCTTCTCATCTTGATTCATCAACTTCTTATCCTCTTCCTTAATAAACACTAAAATATAGTTCCCCCCTCATCTCAAGTTAGTGTTTTGAGAATAAGTAGAATTAACGCATCCTCCACCAATAAATGTACATGTGATGTGGAAATAATAGTGTACATGTAATGTTGAAATAATAATTTACACGTAAAATGGAAATAAAGATAAAGTAATGAATTATGTATTATGGGTTTATGAAAAACCTAATGGGTCAAGGGACATAAAAATCCTAAGGTGCAAGGATAGTCCCTAGAGATAACCATGGGAAGTGAGAAAGAGTGTTGTGATATAGTAACACTGCTTATATCAACCTCGAAAAAGGAATAAGAAAGATAAAAGTGAATCAAGGTGACCTAGCCTCCTATACATGCGTAAATATGATGAAATTCATTCATGACCATGAGAAAAGTTTCAAGAACTATAAAAAACCTATGAATAATGTATTTATGGATGTAACTTGTTCAAACCCTATCAATCTCTAGTGAGTTAAAGAGCATGGGGTAATCAAGCTTACAAAGGAAGTCCTATGTATGAAATTTTCCACACAAGGAGGACCAAAACCCTTAATAGAGGATTTCCTATAAAGAGGCTCCCCTATAGAGAGGGCACACCATTGAGAGAAGAGGATAAGGTTGGCAAGGTGAATACAAGAATAGTTATATAGGTTTCATAAAAAGATGATAATATGAAACCCTTAGTTCAACTTTTAAGGCTAGTGTCCCAACCTGGGGTGGGTCAAACCATGAGTAATAAAGGACCTATGGAGGAGGCAAATCTTAGTTCCATTGGTTCATATTGTGGCTAAGAGATCCTAACCTCGTCATGTGAGCCAAGGAGACACCCTAGGTTATGACCTTACCTAAAAAGTTAAGTTGACTAAAACCAAATTTAAAGTTTGGGGTAACCATGAATATCACCTAACATAAAATATGAAAGCACATATATTTGAGTATGATTCTTTGGACCCATGTATGGCGTATCTAAGGGACATGAGTAAAAGTCACTATGGAAGTGATTGATAGTGTGGGACCAAGTTGGACAGAAAGGTCACCATGATCTCCATGAAGGGACATCAAGTAAACTATATGTGCCCTAAGAAATGAAGGAAATTTGGGTTATAGAATTACATAAGGAAATATTTTTCTTAGAAATGATTAAAGATGTGTTATAAACCCCAGTAAGGTTAGATCCCTAAGTCAAATTATAAAGGGAAAGTATGGATGATTAAAGGTACATATGATCAATGAAATTAGGAGTTTATTGTTCCCTGAATGCACAAGACCATATTATCTGGAGGTAACAACTATGGTTTCCAAAGGCCCATGGGTTAGGAGATTGACCACCTTCATGAGTTCATTGGACATGGTAAATGCGAGGGGCACTCCCTATATGCATAAGGATGAAATCACACCAAAAGTAATTGTACCCCTGGAGACCTTGAGGAAATGACTAAGGCTAATGAGACATTAGTTGTAAATATAAAAGATACAAGAAGTCATGAAATCTTAGAGTAAGTTGTGCACTAACTCAAGAGTAAGAAAGGCATTTGACTTCATGAAATATGAGAATAATGGGAATTAAAAAGTATGTATGGTTTAAAGTCATGTCGAGAATGGTTCAATCTAAACTATGAAATTTTAAGGTAATGTGTGGATATATTGTCTCTACTCATAGAACATGATGAAGTTTGTATTTGGGCTAAAGTCAAGTTCTTATTTCATCTCATTAGGAGTGAGACATACACACACACACACACACATATATATATATATAAATATATATATATATATATATATATATATATATATATATATTGGAGTACGAGAGAACCGCTCCCGTCGAAGCGCCACATTTGTGACCCCCCCAGACAATGTAAACTCTCGGGCCCCCGAGCGTCCCACCCACCCGAGAACCAGTTAAAATGCATAGTTGGTCGGCCTACGCGATGGGTACCATTTCAGAGGTGGTCGCTGGGTATCAAACATGGGTCCCTTATGAGGGGACACCATGCTGAACCACCTGAACCACTCCTCCCCTACATGAGTGAGACATATTGGGTAGATATATTTTATGCTTAAAATTGACATATGAAAATGAATACACTAAGTTGTGGTTAATGACATGATCTATGGTTTGAGGTGTTATCTCACCCTTATGTGATGATAAATGAATAATGGGTTGAAAACCTAGGTGAAAAGGTAATCACCAAGTGAAATTGGAATCACTAATGAAGATATAATCACCAAGAGATGATATCATTTAAATACTATGGATGTGGATATACCTTGAATTGAATTCAGGTGCCAATCTTAGTAATAATATGGAAATTTGCATATCAATACAAGATGCTAAATGGGGTTGCTAACCCTAAGGTTTGGAACTAAGATGAGTTCTTTTTCACTTTAGCCTTACTAAATTTGAATTTTGGGGTACAAAATTCTTGTTAAGGAGGGGTGAATGTTATATCCACGATTTTGGTGAAATTGAATCTTATAAATGTACGGCATGAAGTGATAAATAATTTGTTAATGATATCATTGATATAAATGGTGTCCACTTTGTGGCATCTGTGCAACCCATGGCTCAAGTGAGTCCCATAAGGATATTTTCTTTGAAAATAGGTCCTTGTGGCACAAGTTAAAGAAAAAAGAGATTTTATGTATAAATAAAAGATAATGGCTTCATGAAAGGTTGGCTAACTAAAATATGAGATGATTATCTCATACCTATCTTTTTTGGATGACTAGTCAAATTTGGAGGACAAAATTCTTATAAGAGGGAAGGGATGTTATAACTTGTGCTTTCCCATATTTTTATCTGTTCAATTGTAAATAATGACATATGAATGATATATTAGAAAGCTTGATTTGAAAGTGAAAATACTCCATAAGAAATGGATTTTGTGTGTTTCACTACTTCTAATAATACATTAATAGATATGGGATAAAGAAAGGGAGAAAAATTCAATAATAAAGGAATTGCCAAAAATAAGGGACAATGTGAATTTCACATATGGAATTTTCTAGAAATTGATGTTGAAGGCAACTAATAGATTGGTTTTGATTCCATGTTGTGTTTGATGAAAAAAGTTATCAAATTAAGAAATCTAGCCAAGTTGGGAAGAGAAAAGAATCAATTTGATGCCTTATATAAATCAAATAAAGGGGAGACTTAGAGATAAAGAAAAGCACTTCTAACTCGTGTATTTTGGACTCAAATCTCTCCCACACCTAGATATAAGTCTGTATGATTTGAAATTTGTGATTAAAAGGTTTAAAGAAGAGATATATGTAATTTATTAGATTTCCTAAAGTGAGAGGATTAATCGAAGTAAAGGTGATGTGTCACACTTAATGTGATTGGGACTGTATGGATATAAGGTCTCATCCTCCCTTATATGCATGTTTTATTGGTCGTCTAATCTTAGGATCCATGATTTAAATGTCATTCTCTAGCTCACACTCGAAAAAGGAAATGAGAAACATTATCTTGCTCACTCAATGGCTCCTCTCTCCCTATATGAACCATATTTACACTTGAAACCCCTTCTATGGGACTCGAGAGGGGAATCTACACCTACCCATCCCAATTTTTCCATGTTTCTATGTGGGAATGAGTTTTCTCCAAATTCCAGATACAGTCAGAAACTCCATAAAAGACCGACACAAAACCCTTGGCTTACCTCCCTATATAAGGACCTGGGTATGCAGTCCTAAAGGAGGAATTTCCACCTAGAGATGATTCGAAGTTCCAAGTGGTTAGGAGGAGATGAGACTTCCGTGCTACCCACATGTACAAATATCATAACCCCTAGTTACTGCTAATGAACCTGACCTCTCCCTCTCTCTAGTTTTGTCCTCACAGTCAATGATGAGATCATCATTGGACTCTGTGGAGCCCTTGAAGGGATGTGGCACTCCCAGTTACTGCCAATGAACCTGACCTCTCCCTCTCTCTAGTTTTGTCCTCTCAGTCAAAGATGAGATCATCAATGGACTCTGTGGAGCCCTTCAAGGAATGTGGCACTCGTAGTCGACCCTCTAGCACCTAGGAGGTCGTGGTTAATGACCAAGTTGACATTGCCAGGGCACTACTCATGAATAGAGGAGAATTGGGATATAGAAGATGAGGGCAGAGGAAAAGTCTACACCACCCCCACACGTAGCACTAGAAGATTAAAGTTGATTGCTTGGTTTTCTTGCTTGATTTGGATAATATGCTTGAAGTATGATTGCATAAAATGCATGGTTAATAATTGAGACATTTGGTTACTCCTATCACTACCTGCATTAGTTTTTTAGTTTGAGGATTTCTAGAGGATTGACTAAATAAACGGTTGAGTGTTTATTTACATTTTGTTCAATTATAGTTCCACTATGAGTATCACATAAAGCAAGATTATGTGAAGAAAATTCTAGTTCTTCTTTGCAAGTAATTTTTGGAATATTATTGTTATCTACTTGCACACTTTTACATGCACCCCACGTACACAATATATTTTCATATGTTGATCATGCTTTTGTTTGTCAACGATTTAGGTACATGCTAAAAATAAACATGTTCTGAGACATGATAAACTAGATGAAATTACATGAAGCATTAAGCTAAGTAAGGAGGATTAACTAGGCACTTCGTCTATGTGTAGATCTAATAATAGAAATTTCATGTAACTCTCTAGAAGATCACTTGTAATAGATATTTGAATTAATATAAATTATTTACTACTTATTATTATTTGTTTAAAATTTGCATCATTGGAAAAAATTACAGGTAATGGTTCTCAACTTTAAGGCCTTACTTAATTGTCTCAATTTTGATAAAATTGAATCATATAAATGTATGACCTGAAGTGATAAATATCATTCATGATATCATTGATATAATTGTAATGGTGACCACTTTGTGGCATGGGTGCAACTCATGGCCCATGTGAGGCCCTTAAGGCTATTCTCTTTGCAAATACTTCCTTATGACACCAGTTAAAGAAATAAAATATTTCATGTATAAATAAAAGATAACGACTTTATGAAAAGTTGGATAACTAAAATATGAGATAATCATCTCATACCTATCTTTTTGAATGACTAGTTGAATTTTGAGGACACAATTCTTATAAGAGGGAAAGGATGTTATAACATGTTTTTTCCCATATTTTTATATGTTAGATAGAAAATTATGATATATGAAGGATATATTAGAAAGCTTGGTTTGAAAGAGAGCATACTCCATAAGAAATGAATTTCATGTGTTTCACTACTCATAATAATCCTTTAATAGATATGAAATAATTAAAGAGAGGAAAACTCAATAATTAAGGAATTACCAAATGTAAGTGACAATTGAAATTTGAAATATGAAATTATGTGGAGTTTTCTAGAAAAGTGATGTTAAAGAAAAGTAATATATTGGTTTCAGTTCCATGTTGTGTTTAATAAGAAAAGTTATCAAAATAAGAAATCTAGGCAAGTTTGTAAGAGAAAATAATTAATGTGATGCCTTAAATAAATCAAATAAACTCGAAACTTGGAGACAAAGAAAAGAACATTTAACTCGTGTATTTTAGTCTCAAATCTCACCCTTGCCTAGATATAAGTCATTAACACTTTCCTTTAAAATATATGATTATAGTATTAAAAGAGAGAGATATTGCAGTTACTAGAGAGGGTGGGATTATTAGGGTTACTCCAAAACTAGGTATTAACCGTGTAATTTGTTTGGGGAGTGGTAATGACCAAATTAAATAAGGATTGAAACCCTATTTGGTATTCCATGACTTAGGAAGGTGCATCAACATACTATGTTGGATCACCTAACTACTTGATCGATGCACTTGTATATGAACAATAGAGATAGATTGAAGTAGTTAGATTGATTGACTTACTAGCTTTGATACCATAGTATAAAGTCTGAGACCTGAGAGAGGCTCCACCCCTTGTTTAATTGAGGAATAAATCTATCCAAAGCACACTCATATCTGTAATGGAAAAAACAAATGGTGAACCTTTCATGTATAATATAACAAACATGGTCATTATATATAAAAATAGATATTATAATATTGTTCTCAATTTAATTCATACATTGTTCCTCACCATGAGGGTGTAATTACAAATAGATAATGGTACATCTAATTATTATGGTGGATTAATTATAGTGGGGAAATTTTCCATCCTAGCTATCATTCAAAGTACATGGACCAAGACCGTCCTGAATCATCATCCTCTAGATCATCAACACTTGGGTATTTTTTCAAACAACACTAAGAAGAGGAAAAAAAAGGTATGTGTCAGTAACTAGTGACTATGTGCATAACAAAATATATGTGCATTATAGCGTTTGTAAGTAAAAAAGAGGGGGTTCCCATGCTAGTGATGGATTAGTAAAAAGTCGGTAATCTAAATGAAAATAAAATAAGAAGATGATGTACTAACGAGTAATAGAGCATCACATGTGAAAAAAATGCCAGTTCTTATTTGGAAGTAATTGTTAGAATATATGTTGTTACGTATTTCCACACTTTTGCATGCACCCCACATACACAATGTTTTTTGATATGATGATTTGTGCTTTTGTTTGTCGTAAATTTAACTACATGCTAATTATAAAAATGTTCACATACATGATAAACCAAATGAAATTACATGAATCATTAAGCTAAGCAAAGAGGATTAGCTAGAGACTTCTTCTCTATGTAAAATTCTGATAATAGAAATTTCATGTAACTCTCTAGAAAAGCATCTTGTAAATTATATTTGAATTAATGGAAATTATTTATTATTGATTATTAGTTGTTTAAAATCTAGATCCTTTGGAAAAATTATAGGTAATGATTCTCAACTTTAAGGCCTTCCTTAATTGTCCCAATTTTGGTAAAACTTAATCATATAAATGTACGACATGAAGTGATATATAATGCCTTAATAATATCACTAATATAAAAATAATGGTGACCACTTTGTGGCATGGGGGCAACCCATGGCCCAAGTGAGGCCCATAAGGCTATTTTCTTTGTAAACATACCCTCTTGCCACAAGTTAAAGAAATAAGAGATTTCATGTATAAATGAAAGATAATGGATTTATGAAAGGTTGGATAGCTGAAAATGAGATAATTGTCTCATACCTATATTTTTGGACAACTAGTCGAGTTTTGAGGAAAAAATTCTTATAAGAGGGAAATTATGTTATATCATGGTTTTTACCATATTTTTATATGTTCAATTGCAAATAATGATATTATTACAACCCCAATTTTTGGGTTCTTTTGGGTGGAAAGTCAATTTCCCCAATAAATGTATGATTATGTAATATGTATTATTTTTGTGTATTGAATGGATTTCCTTTGCAATATTTCCTTTGTGCATGTGATTTCGTGGATCATAAGATATTAATGAGTTCAGTATGATTAAAAGAAAAATAAGAAATTCATTTAATGAATTATTAAGAAGGAAGATTAAGATAATTATAAAAATATGAGAAATATGTATGGTTGAATCTAACAACTCTTTTAATTATCTATCACATCATATACTTAAAACAAAATGTTTAGGACACTAAATAGTGTTATCTTGGTTTGCCTTTTTGGTATGTTTGAAAATAATAGGAGAAAGAGAGGGAGATTAATAAAAAGAAGGTTTTGGATTACGCCATCTGGGAAAGGAAATGAACAATGATGGAAAGAATATTTGTTTTATTGATGACTTTCAGGTGGGGAATATTAAACCATGGGAGTCAGTGGGTAATATATTTAGAATTTCCCATATTAGTAAATCACGAGCATGAAAATCTCTCAGCCTTTATGCATGAAAAGGGAAACAAGTCCCATCCTTCGTACACCTCTCTGTTCCATCATCATCTTTCCCCTAACCTTAGGGTTTCTACAAGGGTCTATATAAAGGCCCAAGATCCATCGTTCTCAGCAGAACACCCAACGTGAGGGGACCGACTGCTGGATCTTCACCAAGATGATACCATGACCAGACCTTCATAGCTTCACTAGAAGTAGGTTCTAGGATGGGATTAGGGTGCCCAGACGACCCTTCAAGACTAACGCACTCCGCCTTGCGCTCCAGATCTTCGTCGTCTAAGGGAAGGTGGTAGAACACTGGGAGGAGGGCTGAGCAGCACACAACTTTTCAGAATTGCAGGCAGCGTTGCAAGCTACAAGGAGAGGAGCAAGTTTCTCATTATAGTGGTGGCACCTGACAACCACAGATGAGATGAGTGATGAATAGAATGCCTAGGTACGCTTCTGATCGTCATTTCATATGGTTTGACCTGCAGTAACCCTAGCAAGGTAGGAACCCATACAGTCACCGCCGATCTCCTATAGCCACATGAAGTGTCTTCCAGGGCCCGAATAGGTTGGTCGAGGGTCTTCTTGCTTCCCCATGGCCACGGCAACAAAGGCCCTTGCTCGGAGATGGTACAACGATGACCCTGTCCCGTGTACGTGAGTCGGGAGCGGGGAAGGAGACGACCACTGGGAGAATGACTAAGATACCCCCATCCACGTGATCACACATGATCACTGTGCAGAGGCATGTCGGTCATTCCAAGCTTAGTAATAAGAATCTTGGTTTAATAATAAAATGAAATAGTTGTACTGACATGTCAATCGGGGATTGACCCAGTTAGCTTTATTTTGCAAAAATCATAGAAATTACTACGTAGCTCGAAAGAAAATAAGTTATATATGAAAATTTATCAGGAGAACACGTAGAATCTAAAAGAATATGTTTGAGACCTAAATATGATTCCTATTATAAATGTAGTGCAAAGAAGGATTAAAGTGATGAATAATGCTTAAAAACCTTAGTTTTGGGTATTAAGATGTACAATATGTTAAAAGCCTTTCTTTTATGATATTATCTGATCATGTTGAGCATAATGATAATAAAAGGAATCATGGTAATAATGACCAGGTATTTAGGATCTCTAATGTAGAAAATCTTTAATGTGTGGAATTAGGGCTAAAGATCTTAACTTGCTATGTTGTTAATGAACATATTTGATCTAAGTGATCTTAATGAGAGGATAAGATGGATTTAGTAACTAGGGTTCACCTAATGTTAAATATGTGATGGAAATAGGGTTTATGCCCTTATTCCTTATCTAAAACCTAAACCCTAGATTAGGATCGAGTAGGGTGTAATGTATTTAATATGTTTAGTGACACTTTAGAATTTACGTAATGCAGATTATATGATAATTATTTGATTTGCTTGCTTGCTTGGACAATATGATTGAAGTATGATTGAATTATCTGCATGACAAAGGTATGTGGTTATTTATGAATAATCGATCTAGTTTCACAAAGTTTTCTCAAATGTTTGATCGACTGGATGCAACCTAAACTGTTGAGTGTTTATTTATACAATCCTATAAAGTCACTATGATTATCACAATTAAGTATATATGTGCATTCTCAAACCTACATGCCACCCTGATGTATGATGCATGACCAAGCCCTGGAGGGAAGGTCTAATTGGTCAAACCCTGGAGGGAAGACCATTGGGCACAATGAGAGGTGACCCCAGGCACCAAGCTCAAGATGGAGAAGGTGGCCTTATGTCCCTTGCAAGGACAAAACCATAAGAGAGGGTAATCCAAGGTTTAGAGAAAAAGCGGTTGAGAATGTCACATTGAAAACGTAATTTGGATTGTTAATAACTTATTTGTGATAATTAGGTTGTTAGCAGTTATTTGTGAAAGTGTGATTGTCCACCCACATACCAGTATAGAAATATATTGACCGACATTTTGATTGTCAGTGTTTTAGGTACAATCTTTGAAAAGGACAAATAGTAAATTGAAACATTGTGAAGATATGAATAATCGATTCAAGGAGGATTAGATAGATAGACTCCATTTGCAGGTAGAATTCTAGAAATCTAAAATTTTTACAAGGTATGCAAGAGATTTATTTTATTCCAGCTTTCCAATATAGTTTTAGTAGAATTTAATAGTTATTTTTGATTAAATGTTAAACCATGGATCCTAAGTTATTGGGATAGCATCTCTAACCTTTTGGTCTCCCTTGATTGGGGGTTACCAGGAGGCGGGGTCGTTACATTTGGTATTAGAGCAAATGGTTTCTCATTTAATCCTTAATAATTATTAAATTTTACAAACTCTATAGAACTCAAGGGAGTTGTTAGAGGATTTTCTGATGATGGAGGTGTCTAGAAAAGGATCACAGTCTTGGGGCTGGCAATATTTTCTTCCACCCCGCTAGTCAGTCACGAGGACTCCCAGATGTGGTGTGACTGTCTGGCCAAAGTCTGAGGTCTTGACTCGAAATAAGATACCTTTAGGACTATCTCATCTTTTTTGTCCCTTCTCAACCCTAATTCAAGTAAGATTTTAAGTTTTAGGGTTTCTCTCTCTCCACACCCCTCTTGTGATTGGGATAAGAGTAATAAGGATTAAGGAATGCTCCACCAAATAATGAAAAGCATGTAAACAAGATGTCGTGGACATAAGTTTAATACTTTAAGTGTAAAGTAAAGATAAGCTACATGCTTAGATGGCATGGTGTGTCTTATCATGCCCTCAAGAGAGCTCTGAGGATAGACCTTCTTATAGGAGGATGAGGAGAGAGTTATCCTTGGAGGAAGAGGTCTCTAAGAAGAGGTAGAGATCTGACACATCCTCTGAGGACGATGCTAACCCTAACCCTAAGTTGAAGTTAGATAAAGGGATAACAAGATGAATTGGATATCATAGTTAACCATAAAATATGTACATGGGTTGACATGCACAAGTTTTGTGTATCCATGAGAAGACTAAGTTAGGTTTGACCTAGTGCCTTTTGTGACCCGACCATGGGTGGTCGTGCTTGTAAGGGTGAGGGATAGATCCTTCATTGAAGAGGATAGTGGTGACCATATAGATTACCTTAAGGGCATATATGAGCATAGAAGAGCAAGCATCTATGTAGGAGAGAATGCCAGTAGTGTTGGAAGTAGGTTGAGGCTTAGTTCAGAAGGGTTATGCCTGATAGGTTAAGAGATGAATATGTAGAGCTTTGGATAATCTTGATCAAAAATAGGTTTGGATCGTACGTTTCATCCATGTAGGTGTATGCATGTATCCTTAAGAGTTTGATCCACCTTCTTAGAACCTCCAGTGATAGTACCAGTTGTAGTGTTAGCTCTAGAAAAGAGGGCAAGAACAAATAAAGAGGGTTAGGGACTTGGACTACGAGACATGAGCAATAATGAGATGTTGGATATGATATGGCCTAAAATGGACGACCTTAAGTAGATGTATGCAGTTTCCTAATGCAAGATACTTGGAGGCATGTGGTACCTTGGTTGCCCTTAGAGGAACCAAACCCTAGAAAAGAAGAGGATTCTAGAGTCGATGAATAGATGTTATAGGTTTCTACCTTTTAGGTCAAGGAAGAGAGTTCCTTAGACCAAGGAGGTATGGTGACAAGTTCTGAGGCCTTACACCAAGTTGGTTGTTCTTGTGTAGGGCTTTGAGGAGTTGTTCACATGGAAGTTAAGTTAGAAGTGCATGATATACATTGTACATGTTTGGTTCATGGTTAAAAAGTTGGGCATGCAGTTAGACATTTGGTGCATAAGAAGTGAACCTAGGGTTCCTAGACCTAAGAGGGGAAGTAGTAGTACGTGGTGCACCAGATGCTCATGAATATGTTTGAGTTCTATGGATTCAAGCATGGCACCCCTCATGTTTAGAGGAAAAGGAAACACCGTGGACTGGGGTATATGTTTGAGGAACCCCTCATACATAGGATGAGATGTATGCATGTTCGATGTTAGTCCAATGTTAAGGAATGGAAACAAGTATGACCTACCATAGAGATCTGGCATGGTCTAGTAGGTGGTCTTCTTGTTAGCTACATGCCATAGTAACTGGATAGGGATAAGCATGCTCATGATGATGTAGACCCTAGATGTAGGGACGTTGGTGACCTATGTTGCTATCAAGAGATAGTTTTCTCCCATCCTGGGGAGGGACCCTTCTATAGGGTGAGTACCGGCTTTTGTTTAGGTTCGAGGTAACTGTAAGGACCCTGACCTCCGTTTTGGGCTTACCTTGTTTTCTTTGCCTAAACCTTGTGTTGAGATGCTTTCTAATCACCTGAAGTTTTGATTAGGGTTTGTTTGTGCTTTGTTGAGAGGTTGAGGTGCAACTTGCAAATTACCCAAGTTTTAGGGTTGGTGTGTAAGTTTGTCACCTTAAGAGATGTTTTTCTCTCTCCTTGCATCCTCTATGGTTGAGAGGATGGGTTGGGCTCTTTGTTTGAGGGCTTTGGGCTTTGTTGAGCCTTGTTTGAGTTGTGTTGAGCCTTGTTGGAGCCTGTATCGGGCTGGACCTTGGTATATCAGCCAGGAGTATTGGTTGTGTCGGCCATGGTGTGATGGGTTGCCATGTTGGGCGACACTGTTACAACCCCAATTTTTGGGTTCCTTTGGTGAGAAATGTAATTTCTCATATTAAAGATATTGGAACAAATAATACAATTTGTTGCAAATAAATGGATTTCGTTTACAATAGCCTTGATGTTTGTGTTGTGGGCTTTATTGGCTATTGGGCCCATTAACAAAGAAATTCAATTAATAAATGAATAATTGAGTTTTGAGGAAAGAAAGGTGTGGAAACCTCTAGAAGGCAAAAGAACTTAATCCAAAGGTGGATTTCGTGCCACATGGGTTCCTTGGATTCCAAGGAGTCCAAAGTTGCAAAGAAAATGCAATAAGAAAAGAAAAGATCAATTAAGTATTTCTTTATTAAGAAAGAAATTGAAAATAATGGTAAAATATGCAAAACAAGTGAAAAGAGGTATAATTGAGTTATCCTCGGTGGAATTTCGTATCCCAAGGATTCCTAATGATAAAAGGAATACTAATGAGGAAAATAAAAGAGAAATAAAGATAAATCTTTAAAAAAAGATATTTTAATGAGAAATAAACAAGATAATGTGAAATAATGCATATTTATGCTTTTAGAGGGATAATGAGTATTCCTTAAAAACGAATTTCGAATTATTTGAGTTTCTTGCAATCCAAGGAGTCCCAATGAAGAAAGAGGAAAGAGAAAATACCAATAAAGCAAAATAAGGGAATAATGTAATATATTATTAATGGTTTTTGTGGTTTTGTTAAAGGAGTGGTATTTTCTACTTAAGGAAATATAAAAATCCATGGCCAAGGAATTAAAAAAGGGCAAGTATAAAGAAAACGAAAGAGGAATTTCGAATTCCTAATATCCATATAATAGGGGATATTCAAAGTGTAAAGAAGAGAGAGAAAGCTTGCTTTCTAAAGAATGGATTGGATTCCTATTGGGACAAGATCTTGCATCTTTGTGGATGCACATCTTAGGGTGCGAAAACCCTCCCCTATAAAAGGAGTAGAGCTCAAGGGCGAGTTTTGGGGAGTTGCACGTATCCTTTCTTCCTTCTTCTTCATCTTCTTGCACGCAAAACCCTAACCATGGGATATAGTGAAACCCGGAGCAAGGTGGAGCTTTGGACAGGGGCTTGATGGGGGCACGATGATCCCAGGTCCTTGGGAAAGGAGCTCGACCATCGTCCCTTAGGCCTAGCACCTACGCGGCGCCGTAGGTTGGCTACAGGTCAGCCATGGCGGCGGACCTACTGGGATCGTTTTTGGCCGACCAGCCACGAACCAGGAGCACCACCAGGTGTGTGGGTGCATGGCAGAGTGAGGCGGAAGTTGGGGGACTATCCCTGGCGCCCTAGAGCCCAAGGGTGGAGGAGGAGAGCTCCCCTGAGCCTGCAGATCGCGACGCCACTGTTGCTGAACCGAGGAAGAAGAAGACACGGTCATTGGACCGTTTTGCCCTCCACGGGCTAAAGAGCTGGCTGACTTAACCAGCGGCAAATCGGCCACTTCAAAATGTTTTAAAGCATGCCGCCCCCATGTTGCATGAGGAAGTGACGTGGCAACCTCCCATTGGCCCAAAGTAAGTGAGTTTTAATTAATTCATAGTAAATAATTGGTAGGTCGAATAAGGACATGTTATACATAAAAGTTGATCAGAAAAATGTGAAGAATCCAATAAAAATATATTTGAAGCCTAATTCTGATTGTAATTCGAAAAGTAATGGAAGATAGCAACTTTAATACTTAAATGTTTAAAGAACCCTATTTTGAGTTGATTAATATATTTAATGGGGTTTAATGGATGATTAAAGTTGATATTAGCCTGTTAATGATAAAAAGGAACATTAGGAACAAAAAAAAGATGAATTTTGCACGTAATTAGCTTAATTGAGACTTCATGTGCATAAGCATGCTTTAATGGGCCTTGAAACCCTAATATTAGTGAATGAGACTATTAATGGCTTTAATTGATTAATTTCATGATTAAAGTTGGAGTACACTGAATCTAAGCTATTTCGAGTATAAAAGTACCTAAATGTGGATAAATACCCTAAATGTAGTAATTAGGGTTTTCTCATGAATAAAAGGTGGAATTAATGGTAGATCAAGTTCATATGTGAATTAGACTATAATGAACTTCGAATTGATGATAAATGAGCATAATGATCTTGTCATGGATTAAATAGATAAAAATAGTAGCTTTAATGTGAAAGAGGCTTAATTAATGGATAATTATGCCTTTAATCTAAAATTGAGGATTAGATGTTGAGATAATTATGGTTTGTGATCAAGTGCATTAAATTAGGGTTTAAAGTAGTAAAAGATGAAGGGAAACCCTTATTGCAATGGAAACCCTAAAAGTGGACTAGAAACCCTAGGAAGCGAGCTAGATTTAATAGGTCTTGCTAATATGGGAAATAAAAGGGAATTGTATAATTGTTTTTGGATCTTATTGAATGCTTGCTTGCCTATTGTTGATTGGATTATTTATTTCTTACATCAGCTTGACAGGTATGTGGTTAATTATGATTAATCGCATTAGTTTCCCGAGGGTTTCCCGAATGTTTCCTCACATTGAATGCAATATAAACAATTTGGATGTTCATACTGCAATTATAAAGTCACTATGTCTATCACAATTATATATACATGTGAATTTTCGCACCAACATGCCACCCTGATGGAAGATGCCATGAAGGTCAGGCCCAGGAGGGTAGACCAATGGGCACCATGAGAGGTGACCCCAGACACCAAGCTCAGGAATGAGAAGGTTGTCTATGATGCATGACTATGGAACACCATGATAGGTGACTCCCAGGCACCAAGCTCAGGATTGAGAAGGTGGCTTTAAGTCAATGGCAAAGGAGAAACCCTAGAGGGGTATGCCAGGGTTAGGGCAAAAGCGGTGGAGAATGACACATTGAAAATGTAAAGTGGCTTGTTAAATAATTTGATTGTGATTATTAAATTATTAGCCATATTTGCAAGATTTTGGGTGTTCCCACATACCAGTATATTTCGATATACTGATCGACATTTTGTTTGTCGGCATTTTAGGAACAACAATTGAAAGAACAAACAGTAAAGTGACACATTGTGGAAATAAGAAATAATGTGCAAGGAGGATTAGATAGAATAATTCAAGCTCTAGATAGTAGATTTCCAAAGTTTTCAAAGGTAAGTAAAGTTTTAATTTTATACCAAATTCCAGTTAGTTAGTAGAATTTCATAATTATTATTGATTATTTGTCGAACCTTTGATCTTGTTAATTGAATAATGGCTCTGGCCTTCGGGTCTCCCTTAATTGGGGGTTACTAGGAGGTGGGGTCATTACAATTGGTATCAGAGCGAAGGTTCCTCACTTAATATTTAATAATTATTAAATTTTACAAATTCTGTAGAACCCAAGGAAGTTATTAGAGGATTATCCAAAAGATAGAGGTGTCTAGAAAAGGATCATGACTGGGGGGTGGCAATATTTTCCTCCGCACCGCTAGTCAGAATACGATGACTCCCAGATCCGTGTGACTTCCTGGACAAAGTCTTAGGGTATGAATCGAAATAAGATACCTTTAAGAATCTCTCATCGTATTCATCCCTTCGCAACTCAAATTCTGATAAGGACCTTAAGGATTAGGGTTTCCTCTCTTCTCCTCACCCTCTTGAGGTATGGGTAAGGTTAATAAGGTCTAAGGATTCGTCCACCAAATTAATGAAAAGCATGTAAATAAGATGTCATGGACATAAGCTTAATAGATTAAGCACAAATTAAAGAATAGATACATGCTTAGGTCATATGACATGAGTTGTCATTACCCCTCAGAAGAAGACCTGAGGCTAGACCTCCTTGCCAAGAGGATGAGTAGACAGAGTTAGTCTTGGAGGTAGAGATCTCCATTAAAAGTAGAGACCTAGCACATCCTCTAAGGATGATGTTAACCCTAACCCTAAGTAGAGGTTAGAGAGAGATGACATGATGAGTTAGATGTCATGGTTGACTGAGTGTTTGGATGGACACACCTTGGGATGCCATATGAGCCATGAGAGGTTGGATGATCAAGTACCTATGGCAACCCAACCCTGGGAAGGTTCGTGCATGTTTGAGTGAAAGATAGATCCTTCATGGATGAGGTCAGAACCTATAGAAACCTTATGGGCCGTTGCAAGTAGGGTATAGCTTGCACCCAAAGTACGTAAGTGGACGGAAGTAGGTTGAAACCCTGTCCAGTATGCATGATGGATGGCTTATGGGATGAGCATAAAGGGCTAGGTATAATCTTGAGCCAAACATGAGTTGAGCATAGGTTCACCGACATAGGGGTATGCTTGTGAACTTGAGCCTTCATGGAGAAGGGACCTCTAGTAGGAAAATTTGGATGTGGAGTTAGCTTTAGAGAGAGAAAGTAGGAACCCAGCAAGAAGGTTAGAAGCTTAGCTTCCGAGACATGAGGAATAGGGGGAGTCAAGGATGATGTGACCTAAGTGGATGATAGTGGTTGCCTCATGCATGATCCCTGGAGGCTGATGATATCTTGGTTTCCTTTAGAGGAACCAAACCCTAGAGAGAGGATGAGTCTGCTAATACCTTTGTACCTCTAGTATAGATGAGAAGAAGAGTTCCTTAAATCACGTAGAGGTTTAGTAACAGGTGGTAAGGCATTGTACCTAGTTAGTTGTCCTTGAGGAGGAATCAACTATGAGGTGTTGCTCATATAAAAGGATCATGGAAGTACATGACATACCTTGGACATGCTTGATACAATAGCCTTGATGTTTGTGTTGTGGGCTTTATTGGATATTGGGCCCATTAACAAAGAAATTCAATTAATAAATGAATAATTGAGTTTTGAGGAAAGAAAGATACGGAAACCTCTATAAGGCAAAGTAACTTAATACAAAGGTGAATTTCATGCCACATGGGTTCCTTGGACTCCAAGGAGTCCAAAGTTGCAAAGAAAATGAAATAAGAAAAGAAAAGATAAATTAAGTATTTCTTTATTAAGAAAGAAATTGAGAATAATGGTAAAATGTGGAAAACAAGTGAAAAGAGGTATAATTGAGTTATCCTTGGTGGAATTTCGTATCCCAAGGATTCCTAATGATAAAAGGAATATTAATGAGGAAAATAAAAGAGAAATAAAGTGAAATCTTCAAAAAAAAAGATATTTTAATGAGAAATAAACAAGATAATGTGAAATAATGCATATTGATGCTTTTAGAGGGATAATGAGTATTCCTTAAAAAGGAATTTAGAATTATTTGAGTTTCTTGGGATCCAAGGAGTCCCAATGAAGAAAGAGGAAAGAGAAAATACCAATAAAGCAAAATAAGGGAATAATGTAATACATTATTAATGGTTTTTGTGGTTTTGTTAAAGGAGTGGTATTTTCTACTTAAGGAAATATAAAAATCCGTGGCCAAGGAATAGAAAAGGGCAAGTATAAAGAAAACGAAAGAGGAATTTCATATTCCTAATATCCATATAATAGGGGATATTCAAAGGGTAAAGAAGAGAGAGAAAGCTTGCTTTCTAAAGAAGGAATTGGATTCCTATTGGGACAAGATCTTGCTTCTCGGTGGATGCACATCTTAGGGTGTGAAAACCCTCCCCTATAAAAGGAGTAAAGCTCAGGGGCGAGTTCTGGGGAGTTGCACATATCCTTTCTTCCTTCTTCTTCTTCATCTTCTTACACGCAAAACCCTAACCATGGGAGATAGTGCAACCTAGAGTGAGGTGGAGCTTTGGAAAGGGGCTTGATGGGGGCACGATGATCCCATGTCCTTGGGAAAGGAGCTCGACCATCGTCCCTTAGGCCTAGCACCTGCGCGGCGCCGTAGGTTGGCTACATGTCAGCCATGGCGATGGACCTATTGGTATCATTTTCGGCCGACCAGCCGCTAACCAGGAGCACCACCAGGTGTGTGGGTGCATGGCGGAGTGAGACGGAAGTTGGGGGACTATACCTGGCACCCTGGAGCCCAAGGGTGGAGGAGGAGAGCTCCCCCGAGCCTACAGATCGCAGTGCCACTATTGCTGAACCAAGGAAGAAGAAGACACGATCATCGCACCATTTTGCCCTCCATGGGCTGAAGAGCCGACTGACTTAACCAGGGGAAAATCGGTGACTTCGAAATGTTTTAAAGCAAGCCGCCCCCACATTGCATCAGGAAGCGACGTGGCAACCTCCCATTGGCCCAAAGTAAGTGAGTTTTGATTAATTCATAGTAAATAATTGGTAGGTCAAATAACGACATGTTATACATGAAAGTTGATCAGAAAAATGTGAAGAATCTAATAAAAATATATTTGAAGCCTAATTATGATTGTAATTCAAAAAGTAATGGAAGATAGTAACTTTAATACTTAAATGTTTAAAGAACCCTATTTTGAGTTGATTAATATATTTAATGGGGTTTAATTGATGATTAGAGTTGATATTAGCCTGTTAATGATAAAAAGGAACATTAGGAACAAAAAAAGATGAATTTTGCACGTAATTAGTTTAATTGAGAGTTCATGTGCATAAGTATGCTTTAATGGGCCTTGAAACCCTAATATTAGGGAATGAGACTATTAATGTCTTTAATTGATTAATTTCATGATTAAAGTTGGAATACGCTTAATCTAAGCTATTTCGAGTATAAAAGTACCTAAATGTGGATAAATACCCTAAATGTAGTAATTAGGGTTTTCTCATGAATAAAAGGTGGAATTAATGGTAGATCAAGTTCATATGTGAATTAGACTATAATGAACTTCGAATTGATGATAAATGAGCATAATGATCTTGTCATGGATTAAACAGATTCAAATAGTAGCTTTAATGTAAAAGAGGCTTAAGAGGCTTAATTAATGGATATTTATGCCTTTAATCTAAAACTGAGGATTAGATGTTGAGATAATTAGGGTTTGTGATCATCTGCATTAAATTAGGGTTTAAAATAGTAAAAGATGAAGGGAAGCCCTAATTGCAATGGAAACCCTAAAAGTGGACTAGAAACCCTAGGAAGCGAGCTAGATTTAATAGGTCTTGCTAACATGAGTAATAAAAGGGAATTGTATAATTGTTTTAGGATCTTATTGAATGCGTGCTTGCCTATTGTTGATTGGATTATTTCTGTCTCACACCAGCTTGACATAGTGGTTAATTATGATTAATCACAATAGTTTCCCGAGGGTTTCCCGAATGTTTCCTCGCATTGAATGCAATCTAAACAGTTTAGATGTTCATACTGCAATTATAAAGTCACTATGGCTATCACAATTATATATACATGTGAATTCTCACACCTACATGCCACCCTGATGGAAGATGCCATGAAGGTCAGGCCCAGGAGGGTAGACCAATGGGCACCATGAGAGGTGACCCCAGACACCAAGCTCGGGAATGAGAAGGTGGTCTATGATGCATGACTATGGAGCACCGTGAGAGGTGACTCTCAGGCAACAAGCTCGAGATTGAAAAGGTGGCCTTAAGTCAATGGCAAAAGAGAAACCCTAGAGGGGTATGCCAAGGTTAGGGAAAAAGCGGTGGAGAATGGCACATTGAAAATCTAAAGTGGCTTGTTAAATAATTTGATTGTGATTATTAAATTGTTAGTCATATTTGCAAGATTTTTGTTGTTCCCACATACCATTATATTTCGATATACTGACCGCCATTTTGTTTTTTGGCATTTTAGGAATAGCAATTGAAAGAACAAATAGTAAAGTGACACATTGTGGAAATAAGAAATAAAGTGCAAGGAGGATTAGATAGAATAATTCAAGCTCTGGATAGATAGATTTCCAAAGTTTTCAAAGGTAAGTAAAGTTTTAATTTTATACCAAATTCCAGTTAGTTAGTAGAATTTCATAATTATTATTGATTATTTGTCAAACCTTTGATCTTGTTAATTGAATAACGGCTTTGACCTTCGGGTCTCCCTTAATTGAGGGTTACCGGGAGGCGGGGTCATTAGAATTGGTATCAGAGCGAAGGTTCCTCACTGAATCTTTAATAATTATTAAATTTTACAAATTTTGTAGAACCCAATGGAGTTATTAGAGTATTATCCAAAAGACAAAGGTGTCTAGAAAAGGATCACAACCGGGGGATGGCAATATTTTCCTCCACACCACTAGTCGGAATATGATATGATGTGTTCTTCCCGATATCCCTCTTCTAGGGTTGAGCCTTGGGCGATATGTTAAGTGGTGTTTTGTTGACCCTTTGACCGATATGGACCTCTTTCGTAGAGAGAGATATTGGGCATTATGCCTTTGGTCGATATGCTTGGTAGACATCCCTAGTTGAATGATAGTCCACCCTGGGCGCCATGGTGTCATTTAATGGATGGAAGTAGTGTGCCTTGGGCGGTATGAGAGTTTACTTGGGCACCATGTTGTGCTAGCCAAGGGGTCGCTTGTTGGGCGGCAGGGTTTTGACCTTGGGTGTTATGGTTGTTGGAGACACGGTCTTGATGGTTGCCTAGTATGGAAACCCTAACCCTAGCTTAGGCTATAGGGTGTCTTGGCTGATAGAGTGGAGGTTCAGCCCGATACACTCTTGTACCTGGATTCCCAATATCCTCTTGGTTCATGGTTGCACGACACACCTTTGGTTCTAGTCTACCAGATACCCTCCTTGTGCTTGGGTGCATGTTTTGCTTGTGGACGATATGTGTGTCTTGACGCCCTAGGTTTTTTGGTGCCCGATATCCCTTTGGGTGAGGGATATGTGTCTACCCAATATTCTTTGGGTGAGGGATAGTGCTACCCACCACACCTTTAGTGAGGGTAGGCGACACCTTTGGTGAGGAATGCGCCTAGCCCGGGAACCCTAGAAACGTTGTGACAAGTGACATGTTTGTTACCTAATGTTGATGTTAAGTAAGATCATCCATAGGGGTGGTTGTGTTCATGATGTCATGAGAGATACGACATGGTGGATGCTCACAGTTGGGTAACTTTAATATGAGTTGATTGGATTACCATCTTCAACTTTATGCTTCATGTGTTCATAAATAATGAATGTTGTTTCAAACCATATGCATCTTAAATCTTAATGGCATGATAATCTTAACATGTGCTCTAAAGATCTATGTTGGGTGATCAAGTTATCTCACTTGATATGCATACTAATCATGCAGGTGTTATTAATTGAATTCATAGCTAGGTAAGAGCTATGAGGTGTATGTGTTTGGTATAACACTGAATAATGATACTCCTTGTTGATGAGATGACATGTATCACCAATATGATGAGAAAGATCTGGTGACCTGATAAAGGCTGAGTGCCCGATTGAGGTATTATCTTCTAATGATGACACGAGGGATTGTTATCCCATGATGATGATGTATGATGATGAAGGCCTTTAGAGGTAGTGGCATTATTGTGATGAGGGATTGATATCCCATGGCAATATGATAATGGTAGTTATATTGTGACATAATGTTGTTTATGTTTTACAACATGGATGCCTCAACAATTCACCTAAAACATACTTATTAATTACAGTGGAACATTTCATGTAATTTTGCCCTGGCCATAGATCCATCATCGTCAGTAGTTGGTGATGGTGAAATAGGTTTATCCTACAGGATTACCTAGAGCACATATTGTTGAATATGCGGGGTTTCTCCCAGCCAAAAATAGGAGGATTAGAGTGAAACTGCGGGTTTGGACTCAAGATGTGTATAAGAGCATGGTGAACAAGCCCATTGCTCAGTGTGATGGAGCATGAATGTGTTCATGGCTCAGGAACACGGTGAATAGGCCCATGGCTCATGATATACTATCTTTGAGACCTATACCAAGGTAGGCTAGAGAAAAGGGTATCCTACGGAGCTGACCCTGTGGTTGAGGCCACTCAAGCAAGAGATTGCGGTCTTGCTTTGGTTATCATGCACTGACCATGAAGAGGTGAGGTCGTGGAGTCCAAATCTTCCTTTGACCTTGTATGGCACCAGTTTTGGGCTTCACAGCTGAAGGTTGGATTTGAGCGGTACGTCTCACTTCCTCAGGGCATAATAAATTGTAATCCAGCCGTATAGTATATATTTCTTAAGGCAAAACATGGAACATTGGTTGAGGCCTTTCTTGTATAGTTTCCCTAGTTATATCTTGCAATTATTTGTACATTCCTCATATCTTGTGATAAGTTCTTATAAAGCTTGTCTTGTCAATCATGTTCCATAAAGAAATATCTAGTTATATGCCTCCTAGATATCTTGGTAAGTTGTTAATAAAGTTAAGCTATGTTCAGTATGTTGCTTATATGAGTTACCTACTTTAACTAAAGTTTTATAGTTCGATAGGGAGTTATGTTTCTCACTGGGACTGTGTGTCTCACCCCGCTGGTTTACAACCTTTTTAGGTGATCATGCTAGACATGGAGGTGGTCGTGAGGTTGCGGCCGAGCAGCAAGAAGAACAGTAGGAGGCAAGATATGGATATGTTGCTGGTTTGGTTGTTTTGTAGTAGAGTCCTAGAGTCATCCTTGTACACTCGGATCCTTGGAGGTGTTTTGACGACGTTTCACGCTATATAGCTGATGTATCTTTGTTTATCCTGCTGTTAGCCTAGTATGGCCTGTTCTATATATAAACAGGTGGTGAACTCTTTGTGCCTATGTAATAGCTGGTTCCTATAAGTTGTGGACACATATCAAGGTTTATGTAAGTTTATATGACATGTTTCCTTGCAGGATAAGCGTCTGGATGCAATAGTGTCTTTTTTATCTGCTTTCCGCAATCAGTTTTAATTAACCCATGTTTTTGGTAATATGTGGTTTATGGAAGTTCCACATGTTTTCACGTGGAATTTTGTTGTTTGTGTGATAGAGGGATGTCACAATAAGTTTGGTATCAGAGCTCTAGGTTCACTGAGTCTATAGGGATCTAGGACTAGGTTTGTGTCTATTCTTGTGAGTTTTCTAGATTTTCATACAATAACCTTCTGCCCCAGCAGAAAATAAAGTTTAAAGATGTCTGGAAATCATGAAGAACATGTTGCCGAGAGCACTGATGCTGCATTTGTTGATGGAGAATGAGTGCAAGCACATGAAGATCGGGCGCCTGAGGTCCCCCAGCTTGACCCAGCCATTTTTGAAAACCTTACCTATCAACACCTTATGGGGAAGTTAATGGCTACAATGAATATCATGGTGGAAAGACTGACAGTGCCTCCTCGAAGAGCACATCCTCCCCATGGTGAATCTTTGGGTATTGGAAAGGCCTTCGAGCGGCTTCACCGAGTCAGAGCTTCGGATTACGCTGGAACGGCTGATCCAACAGATGTAGATCTTTGAACTGGAGTCAATGTTTAATGATAACAAGAGTTTCCCAGATGGCTCCAAAAAGAGAAAGGGTGGAGTTGCTCCCGGTGATAGGTCTGGTGGTGTTAGGAAGCACAGTGGCAAATTTGGTAAGGGAAATGACAACAAAAAAAGACAGCACAGGGATTCCAAGTTTGGACATGGTGGCAGGAAAGGCATGAAGAAGCAGAACACTCCCGAGGCAACAAATGACATCAGGGCCTTCAACAAAGGAGGTGATACTGGTAACAAGAGAAGGAAAATGTAGGTGAATGTGCATTTTCATCTGTAACTCGTGGTTGCTGGATACTGACGTTTTCGCAAAGTGCTCGTGGGAACCGATGATGATTCTAGTATTTGTTACGATCCATATACTTTCATCTTTAATAGTAGTTATGTATGTGTTTAGACAAACTTACGCGACCTGAATTGCTATGCAGTGTCTTGTAGTAGTATATTTCCCAATTTTGACTTTGCATTTTATAAAAATTGGATGACTTGCTCCAAAAAAAAATAGATCTTTGTCTTACAGGTCTTGAGAAGGCCTACCGGATCCTTGACATCCCTGAAGCAGACAAAGTCAAGCATGATGTCTACCTTCTAAAAGGTAGTGATGGCCACTGGTGGGCCATTGAGGAGGAGAAGTGGCCTGGAGAGGTGATAGTTTGGGATGTCTTTCGGCAGGAGTGCGTGAGTAGATACTTCCCGAAGACCTATCTGGATGAGAAGATCAACCAGTTTGAGCATTTGTGCCAAGGATCGATGACCATCACCAAGTATGAAGCCAAGTTTATGGACCTATTGAGGTTTTTTCCTCACATGGTGGTGACAGATGATGCGAGAATCAGGCAGTTTGAGAAAGGTCTGAGTGTTGAACTGACGACACCTATTGCTGCTTTAGAAAACTGAGATCAGTTTGCCACATTTGTGGAGTCTGTCTGAAGGATCGAACATTCAGTCAAGGAGAAGAGAGAAACCATGTCCAAGAAAAAGCCTACTCAGTTCCAGAGGCAGAGGTTTGATGGCTTTAAGAAGCCAAGGTTTTCGACACCATCTGCAAATGCAGTGTTCCAGGGCACCGTCACAGTGGTCTCCGAGTAAAGGAAGAGGGAGCGGGTTTTCGCCATCTAGAGCTGACAATACAACTTCAGTGATAGTGACAGGTCCATCTAGGCCACAATTTGAAGATAGGTCATGCTACCTCTGTGGACAGACTGGGCATTTAAAGTCAAATTGCCCAAAGAGAGATGTCAAAGTGACTCAGCAGTCGAGGCAGAATCAACAGGGGTCAGATAGATAGAAGTTTAGTGGCACCATAGGGTGAGGGTGCAACCAAGTGTAGAAAGAAGGATCATTCGCTCAAGGAAGAAAAGGACGTAGATAGAAAGAAATGGCTCAATTATATGCTATGAGTCAGCCGAAGGTGATAGTCAACCCGCGAGTGGTGGCAGATTAGATGGAGTTATTTCATTCTGATTTGTCTTCTTCTTGCTTTATACCTGTTCTAGTTGACTCGGGTGCTACACACTCTTTTATCACACATAGTATGCTTGATAGTTGCCTTTTACTTGTTAGTTGTAAGAAAGATAGCTTGTTGTTAGAAACCCCTCTTGTTGGTCCCGCGTTGCTTCGAGAAGTGTGTCCGTCCTGTGTTCTATCTTTTTCGGGACATAAGATACAAGTGGATCTTATACCACTTGATATGCATGGATTTGATGTGATCCTTGGGATGGATACCTTATAGAAGTATAAGGTTGTGCTGGACTGTGGTTCCAAGAACGCGGTGTTTGCTGACGGTGGTGAGACATGGATCTTCTAAGGAGATAGGAAGATTCTTCTGACGTGTTTGGTATTAGCTATGGTGGCGGAGAAGTTGTTGTAGCAAGGATGTATGGCATTCTTAGCTCATGTTGTAGATATCAAGGTAGACGATTCTAGCCTTGAGGATGTGTCTATTGTCCGAGGGTTCATAGATGTGTTTCCCGATGAGTTTCCTGGTGTTCCCCCACCTCAAGAGATTGACTTTGTGATCAATCTAGTGATAGGGACACAACCAGTTGCTCAGACACCGTACAGGATGGCTCCAGTTGAGGTGGAAGAGATAAAGAAGCAGTTATAAGAGTTGCCAGATAAATGTTTTATCAGACCAAGCGCATCACCGTGGGGTGCTCCAGTCCTATTTGTAAAGAAGAAGGTTGGATCAATGCGTTTGTGCATAGATTATCTATTTGATCTATTTGATCTGTAGATGATCTATTTGATCAGTTGTGTGGTGCTACAATGTTTTCAAAGATAGATCTATGGTCCATATATCATTAGTTGAGGATCAAGGATGATGACATACCAAAGTCAACTTTTAGGACGAGGTATGGCCACTTTGAGTTCGTGGTTATGCCGTTCAGGCTAACCAATGCGCCCGCTGCTTTTATGGACCTGATGAATAGAGTGTTCCATCCATTTCTAGATCAGTTTGTTGTGGTTTTTATAGATGGAATCTTGATCTATAGTCGAGACAGTCAACATCATGAACAACACCTTTGACAAGCGTTGACTCTCCTTCGTCAACATGAGTTGTATGCCAAGTTCAGTAAGTGTGAGTTCTAGTTGAAGGAAGTAACTTTCTTGGGTCATGTGATATCCACAAAAGGAGACAGAGTGGACCCCAAGAAGGTGGAGTCAGTTGCGAAATGGGAGCAACTGAAGACGCCGGCTGAAGTATGTAGTTTTTTGGGTTTGACAGGATACTACTGAAGGTTTATAAAGGACTTCAGTGTGATCGTGTTGCCGTCGACGAAGTTGACTAGAAAGGATGTGCCTTTTGTTTGGGATGATTGTTGTCAGCAGACTTTTTAAAGCTTGAAGGAGAAGCTGACTAGTGCTCCAGTGTTGGTGTTGCAAGAGCCTGGGAAGGGCTATGTTGTTTTCTGCGATGCTTCCAAGAAAGGCTTAGGTTGTGTGCTAATGTAGGAGGATCATGTGGTTTCTTTTGCTTCGCGACAGCTTAAGAAACATGAGGAGAGCTATCAGACACATGATTTGGAGCTGGCAGCGGTGGTCCATGCGTTAAAGATATGGAGACACTATCTTTATGGGGAGGTGTGTTAGATCTTTACGGATCATAAAAACCTAAAGTATATCTTCTCACAGAGTGATCTGAACATGCGACAACGTCACTGGATGGATCTGATCAGTGATTACGATTGCACCATCAAGTATTATCCTGGTAAGGAAAATGTGGTAGCTGATGCACTTAGAAGAAAATCTTCTTCTCTTCCCATGAAGAAGGCACAGTTAAGTTCTTTGATATGCCATAGGCAGGATATGCTTGTCTCTTTGCAGCAGATGAATGTACAGTTGGAAGTATCTTTGTTGGCAAGACTGTTGGCACATATGCAAGTAAAACCTACATTGAGGCAGTAGATCAAAGTAGCACAATAGGCAGATGCTACAGTTCAGTTGGTTAGATCAGAGTTTGGCAGCGAGATGGCTTCCATGAGTCTGAGGATGGACTAGTTTGTTATCATAACAGGATGGTGGTCCCAGATGTTGACAATTTGAGGAAGTTAGTGCTCGAGGAAACACACACATCAATGTATACTATGCATCTAGGTGTCACCAAGATGTATCATAATCTAAAGGATCAGTATTGGTGACCTGGTTTGAAGAGAGATGTGGCTGAGTTTGTAGCTAAGTGTGCAGTACGCCAGCAAGTCAAGTCTTAGCATCAGAAACTGGCAGGTATGTTGCAACCCATGCCAATACCACAGTGGAAATGGGATCATATAACCATAGATTTCGTAGTTGGTCTACCGAGGACATCTAGGAATCATGATTCCATTTGGGTGAAAGTGGACAGGTTGACAAAGTCTGCTCATTTCATACCTATAAAGACAATATATACATTAGAAAAGCTTGCTTAGATATATGTAGATGAGATAGTGCATTTGCACGGTGTTCCTGCAACGATAGTCTCTGACAGAGGTCCCCAGTTCATAAGTCATTTTTGGGAACAGTTGCACAAAGCGTTGGGAATGCAGTTGAGGGTCAGTACCGATTTACACCCACAGACAGATGGACAGTTTGAAAAGACTATTCAGACTTTGGAGGATCATCTCCAAGATTGTTTTTTGCAGTTCCTAGGAAGTTGGGATGTGTATCTTAGTTTGATAGAGTTCGCCTACAACAATAGTTACCAACGGAGTATCGACATGGAACCTTATGAGGCTTTATATGGCAGGAAGTGCAAATCTCCTTGATGTTGGTATGAGTTTGGTGAGTATCAGCTTTTGGGTCCTGAGTTAGTACAGCAGACAACAGAAAAGATCAAAGCAATACAACATTAGTTGAAAGCGGCACAGGACAGACAAAAGTTGTATGAAGATATTTGCTGACGACCTCTAGAGTTCTAGGTGGGAGAGAAGGTGTATCTCAAGGTCTCACCATGGAAAGGTGTGCTGAAGTTTGGCTAGAGAGGCAAGTTGGAACCCAGGTATATGGGGCCATATCCGGTAATAGCACGTGTTGGCAAGGTAGCTTATAAGTTAGAACTACCGCCAGAGTTCCACATGTTACATCTGATGTTCCATGTCAGTATGCTAAACAAAAGTCATCCATTGATAGAGACAGTAATACATCCAGTTGAGGTGGATCTTGATAAAGATATGACCTACGAAGAAGGTCCAGTGATGATCCTCGACAGAAGAGTGAAGAAGCTGAAGAGGAAGGATGTGGTTCTTGTGAATGTTCTTTGGCATCATTGTGGCATTGAGGAAGCCATGTGGGAGCTTGAGGAAGAGATGAGGAGGAAGTATCCCTCATTTTCTCTTTGGATTTCAGGGGAGAAATCCTTTTTTAGGGGTTTATGGCTTGTAAGGACCCTGACCTCCGTTTTGGGCTTACCCTATTTGCTTTGCCTAAACCTTGTGTTGAGATGCTTGCTAATCACCTGAAGTTGTGATTAGGGTTTGTTTGTGCTTTGTTGAGAGGTTGAGGTGTCAACTTGCAAGTTACCCAAGTTTTAGGGTTGGTGTACAAGTTTGTCACCTTGATAGATGTCTTTCTCTCTCCTTGCATCCTCTAGGGTTGAGAGGATGGGTTGGGCTCTTTGTTTGAGGTCTTTGGGCTTTTTTGAGCCTTGTTTGAGTTGTGTTGAGCCTTGTTAGAGCCTGTATCAGGCTGGACCTTAGTATATCATCCAGGAGTGCTGGTTGTGTCGGACAAGGGGTTGTGTCAGCCATGGTGTGTCGGGTTGCCATGTTGGGTGACACACACCCTCCACCCTAGCCTCGTTTGTGTCACCATCTTGGGACAAGTGGTCGTTGCTTTGCTAAGTGGGTGGCAAGTCATGGACAAGTGGTTTGGGGTTCTAGCATGTGGCATAACCCTTGGAAAAGTGTACTAGGGGTGGGTGCCACCTTGTCTTGCTTACCCCCTTCACCCCATAGTATATAAATGAACCCCTCCTTTGCTTGCTAGGCTCTTTGGTTCCTTTAATTGCTTCCTTTCCTTTGGTGGCCGAGCTAGGAGTAGAATGGAGCAAGTGGTGGCCAACACTACTGGTGTGTTGGGCAACACACCTTGCTAGCTTGTCCCTTTCCTTCTCTTATAGTGGTGCCTTGGAGCTTGAAGCTTGGTGCTTGGTGTTTGGTGCTAGGAGCTTGGAGCTTTAGAGCTTGAGGCGGGTTACATAAATCCTAACCCGATCTATACTACTTCTTTTTCGTGTTTCATGCTATATGTGCTATCTTGATCGGCCATGTCATCTGTTAGCTATGTTTCTTGCTTTAATGGTTATAAGGTTGCTTTAGATGTACCCTAGACTTTGTGGAGATGGTTATCTTGGGTTTCCTTCGGTTGGCCGAACCATGGAGGTGGAATTCCTTGGGCAAAACCCCTCTCTCACTTAGTTGTTGAGAGGTAAGCTTAGGGTCTCCAAATCCAATGGTAAGTTGAGCTTTGGCCGATATGATATGATGGACCTCCTTGCTGCCTGACAGATGATGGAAGTTGTTCAATACCCTTCTCTCACTTAATTGTCTTGAGAGGTGAGCCAACCATCTTGAACTCTTGGGCTTCTTGGTGGCAGTCTTGAGGTTGAAGATGACCAAACCGTCATGGTCTTTGAACCCTTGCACAATACCCTTATGATATGTTCTTCCTGATATCCTTCTTCTCGGGTTGAGCCTTGGGCAATATGCTAAGTGGTGTTTTGTTGACCCTTTGACCGATACGGACCTCTACCATAGAGGGATCTATTGGGCATTATGCCTTTGGTCGATATGCTTGGTAGACATCCCTAGTTGAACGATAGGCTACCCTGGGTGCCATGGTGTCATTTGATGGATGGCAGTAGTGTGCCTTGGGTGGTATGAGAGTTTCATTGGGCACCATGTTGTGTTAGCTAAGGGGTTGCTTGTTGGGCGGCAGGGTTTTGACCTTGGGAGTTATGGCTATGGGAAATACGGTCTTGATGGTTGCTCGATATGGAAACCCTAACCCTAGCTTAGGCGATAGGGTGTCTTGGCCGATAGAGTGGAGGTGTTGCCCGATACACTCTTGTACTTGGATGCCCGATATCCTCTTGGTTCATGGCTGCAAGACACACCTTTGGTTCTAGTCTACCCGATACACTCCTTGTGCTAGGGTGCATGTTTTGCTTGTGGATGATTTGTGTGGCTTGACGCCCTAGGTTTTGTGGTGCCTGATATTCATTTGGGTGAGGGATATGTCTCTACTCGATATTCTTTGGATGAGGGATAGTGCTACCCGCCACATCTTTAGTGTTGGTAGGCGACACCTTTGGTGAGGAATGCGCCTAGCCTGGGAACCCTAGATAGGTTGTAACCAGTGACATGTTTGTTACCTAAGCTTGATGTTATGTAAGATCATCCTTAGGGGTGGTTGTGTTCATGATGTCATCAGAGATAGGGCATGGTGGATGGTCACAGTTTGGTAACTTTAATATGAGTTAATTGTCTTACCATCTACAACTTTATGCTTCATGTGTTCATAAATAATGAATGTTGTTTCAAATCATATGCATCCTAAATCTTAATGGCATGATAATCTTAACATGTGCTCTAAAGATCTATGCTGGGTGATCAAGTTATCTCTCTTGATATGCATACTAACCATGCAGGTGTTATTAATTGAATTCATAGCCAGGTAATATCCATGAGGTGTATATGTTTGGTACAACACTGAATAATGACACTCCTTGTTGATGAGATGACATGTATCACCAGTATGATGAGAAAGATCTGGTGACCTGATAAAGGTTGAGTGTCTGATTGAGGTATTATCCTCTAATGATGACACGAGGGATTGTTATCCCATGATGTATGATGTATGATGATGAAGGCCTTGAGAGGTAGTGGCATTATTGTGATGAGCGATTGAGATCCCATGGCAATATGATAATGGTATTTATAGTGTGACACAATGTTGTTTATGTTTTACAACATGGCTGCCTCAACAATTCACCTAAAACATACTTATTAATTATAGTGGAACATTTCATGTAGTTTTGCCCTGGCCATTGATCCATCATTGTTAGTAGCTGGTGATGGTGAAATAGGTTTATCCTGTAGGATTACCTAGAGTGCATATTGTTGAATATGCGAGGTTCTCCTAGCCAAAAATAGGAGGATTAGAGTGAAACTGTAGGTGTGGACTCAAGATGTGTATAAGAGCATGGTGAACAAGATCATGGCTCAGTGTGATGGAGCATGAAAGCATTCATGGCTTAGGAAAATGGTGAATAGGCCCATGGCTCATGATATACTAGTGCTGAGACCTATACCAAGGCAGGCTAGAGAAAAGGGTAGCCTGTAGAGCTGACCCTGTGGTTGAGGCCATTCAAGAAAGAGACTGCGGTCCTGCTTTGATTATCATGCACTGACCACAAAGAGGTGAGGTCGTGGAGTCCGTCTCTTCCATTGACTTTGTATGGAACCGGTTTTGGGATTCACAACTGAAGGTTGGATTTGAGCAGTACGTCTCACTTCCTCAGGGCATAATAAATTATAATCCAGCCGTATAGTATATAATGCTTAAGGCAAAACACAGAACATTGGTTGAGGCCTTGCTTGTATAGTTTCCCTAGTTATATCTTGCAGTTATTTGTACATTCCTCATATCTTGTGATAAGTTCTTATAAAGCTTGTCTTGTCAATCATGTTCCATAAAGAAATATCTGGTTATATGCCTCCTAGATATCTTGGTAAGTTGTTAATAAAGTTAAGCTCTGTTCAGTATGCTACTTATATCAGTTACCTACTTTATTTGAAGTTTTATAGTTTGGAGGGAGTTATGTTTCTTGCTAGGACAGTGTGTCTCACCGCACTGGTTTACAACCTTTTTAGGTGATCATGCTAGACGTGGTGGTGGTTGTGAGGTTGCAGCCGAGCAGCAAGAAGAACAGTAGGAGGTAAGAGATGGATATGTTGCTGGTTTTTTTGTTTTGTAGTAGAGTCCTATAGTCATCCATGTACACTCGGGTCCTTGGAGGTGTTTTGATGATGTTTCATGATGTATAGATGATGTATCTTTGTTTATACTATTGTTGGCCTGGTATGTATACAAACAAGTGGTGAACTCTTTGTTCCTATGTAACAACTGGTTCCTATACGTTGTGGACACGTATCAAGGTTTATGTAAGTTTATATAACATGTTTTCTTATAGGATAAGGGTCTGGATGCAATAGTGTGTTTATTATCGTCTTTCCTCAATCGGTTTTAATTAACCTGTGTTTTTGGTAATATGTGGTTTATGGAAGTTCCACACATTTTCGCGTGGAATTTCGTTGTCTGTGTGATAGTGGGATGTCATAGTAACCTAAAGAGGGTTTCTCATAGGAGCTTGATGAGCTAAGTGGAGAGTACATAGTGTGAGCATGAATCTATACACCCTTGTGTGACCATCTCTAAAGGGCATGAGGATATGTTGGCATGGAGGTAACCTGTATGGGGCCAGACTGAGGAAGGTAGGTCACCATGATTCCAATGAAAGGATGTAAGTCTGACTCTGAATGCCCACAGAGATGATTGAGTGAGATGTGCTAGGATGAAATCCTAAGTCAATACTAAGGTCATGCATGGATAAGACCAATGGGAGTAGGAGTTGCCTAATTCCCTAGTTGCACCAGACCATAGGGTCGGGAGGTAACAACTATCGTTGTCTGAGGACCATGGGTTAGGAGATTGATCACCTTCGTGAGCTCATGGGATCCAAAGGGCAAACGAGATGGGCACTCCCTATATGCATAAGGGAAAGGGATTGCCCCAAAAGTACCAACACCCTACTGACCTAGAGGAGATGAATAAGGATTATGTGTATAGGAGTGGTACGTAGACCCAAGAGTGGTTGGGTCCAGTTTTTTATGGATGTAAACCTGAAAACCAGATGTTCATGATGTGAAGACATGTGGTGCACGTTTCAACTTAGTTTGGAAAGTGTACTGGCGATGTGTGATGCACCATCCCTACTCTTGGAACGGAATAAACTTTGTATTTGGACTACAACTAAATGCTTATTTCCTCTCATTATGGGTGTGAGATATAGGACAAAACACATGCCATACACCAATGATAAAGATGATGCAATTTGAAACATTGCTATGAGGTATGAGGATAGATATAGTAGCATACCTTTTTGGATTGTATGATGTATGGATGGTTTGCAAATACGAAGATAACTAAGGTAGTCATCATATGAGGACGTTCTTATTAAAATCAGTATGGAATTTATGAGTTATATAAGTTTGAATTTGATAACTAATATAAAGAGCTTGAAGTTTTCTTGACTCAGTTAGACCTAAATCCAAGATGAGGATCATGAAGGGAGTATGTGAAGGTTTATGTATTCATTGTTACCTAGCACATAAGGATGTAAGATGGTAATGGATGCTCTTAGTCGAGATGCAGTTGTCTTGTTTATCCAGTAGAGAGGCTGGAAGAGGTCATTAGGTGAACCCTAAGTTCAAAGATGAGACTTGCATGGATAAAACCCATATACAACCAGATCCATTGGTCGAGTTGGTGGCTGCTTAGTTAGCCAGCTCAGAGCTAGATGAGATACAAGGATGGTTGTCTGAACCTCTAATACACCTCTCAGAAAAGGAAGGCGAGAGAACCCATGACTAGAGTGTTTTAGCGTTTTTTGAGAAGTCACCTTGTGGAATCATAACATGCCATAGATCACGATTATGAGGTCATCATATAAGGTGGTACTACCAATATGGTTAAAGTTGCAATATTACTTTGAATATATGAGATGAAGAAGTATATTGGGTTGCATGTGGATGGTTGCCATGCATGCAAGGAGGTGAAGGACAAACACCAATAACCCAGTGAGTTGCTATGGAGAATGAAGAGTCCCCGAGGGGGAATGGGAGTGGATCACCATGGACATTGTGGTTAGTCTCCCCAGACCGAGAGAGGTCATGTTGAAAATATGGGTTATGGTAGATCGCCTTACCAAGTTGACCTAATATCTTACCTAGGAGAGAGCACTGTCAGGGTGACAGATATGGTTGAACTATATATGAGAGAGAGATAGTTCAACTACACCATGATCTGAGTTCAAAGGTTCTTGAGTATGACCTCGAGTTCACTTCCATGTTGTAGATGTAAGTGTAAGAAGAACTCGATGCTAGATTGAAGTTGAGTACATCATATCACCCCTGATAGATAGACAGCCAAGAGGGTATGATCCAGACTTTAGAGGGTTTGATGAGGGCATGTGTGCTCGATCAAGGTGATATATGGGTGCAGTTCCTACCCTGATAGAGTTTGCATGTGATGATAGCCACCATAGCCAATATCGGGATGTGAGAAGCTTTGTAAGGGAGGTCGTGTCAGTCACCGCTTTACTAGGATGATGTCGGTGAAAGGACCTTGTGAAGGTTAGAGAGACCACAGTGTGTGCAGATGAATCGCTTTGATCGTGCGATGGCTGAGAAAGCCCATGGGTGACATGTGTCGTGAGTTGATGCAAAGAAGACTGCCATGCAGTTCACTGTGGGAGAATATGTGTTATGAAAATCCGACCCCTCTGAGATATAGCTGAGAAAGATGAGTCCCTGATACATGGATCCATTTGAGATGGATTGCTGGAGTTGCTTGTGTGTAGCCTTACCCCTCAGGATAACATGATGTAGGATGTGTTCCATGAGTCCGATCTAGATTACTATGTGAGGTACCCGAACCATGTACTGAGCCATGAACCTATTGAGCTTCTTGTGAGGCTAAAATATCCTAAGTCACCTACGAGGGTATGAGTTACCAAGGTGAGAGAGAACTCAAATGTAAGAATATAAGATGATAAAGGTTCTTTGGAAGCACCATGGAGAGGATGAAGCCACATGGGAGCTGATGATGAACATGAGAAAGTCTTATCCTATTTGTTTGTATGTTTGATGGAATATTGAGGACAAAATTCCTATAAGAGGGGAAGGAAGTTACAACCCCAATTTCCGGGTTCTTTTGGGTGGAAATGCAATTTCCCCAATAAATGTATGATTATGTAATATGTATTATTTATGTGTATTGAATAGATTTCCTTTTCAATATTTCCTTTGTGGATGTGATTTCGTGGATCATAAGATATTAATGAGTCCAATATGATTAAAAGAAAAAGAAGAAATCAATTAATGCATTATTAATAAGGAAGATTAAGATAATAATAAAAATATGAGAAATATGTATGGTTGAATCTAACAACTCTTTTAATTATCTAACACATCATATACTTGAAACACAATGTTTGGGACACTAAATAGTGTTACCTTGGTTTGCCTTTTTGGTATGTTTGAAAATAATAGGAGAAAGAGAGGGAGATTAATAAAAAGAAGATTTTGGATTACGCCATCTGGGAAAGGCAATGAACAATGATGGAAATAATATTTGTTTTATTGATGACTTTTAGGAGGGGAATATTAAACCATGGGAGTCTGTGGGTAATATATTTAGAATTTCCCATATTAGTAAATCATGAGCACAAAAATCTCTCAACCTGTATGCATAAAAAGGGAAACAAGTCCCATCCTTCGCACACCTCTCTGTTCCATCATCATCTTTCCACTAACCTTAGGGTTCCTACGAGGATCTATATAAAGTCCCAAGATCCATTGTTCTCAGGAGAACACCCAACGCGGGGGGACCAGTCACTAGATCTTCACCAAGATGATACCACAACCAAACCTGCATACCTTCGCTAGAAGTAGGTTCTAGGAGGGGATTCAGGTGCCTAGACCACCCTTTAAGAATGACACACTCCGCCTTGCACTCCTAATCTTCGTCGTCCAGGGGAAGGTGGCAAAAAACTAGGAGGAGGGTTGAGCGGCGCACATCTTTTCAAAATTGCAGGCAGCATTGCAAGCTGCAAGAAGAGGAGCAAGTTTCTCATTACAGTGGCGGCACCTGACAACCACAGATGAGATGAGTCACGAATAGGATGCCTATGTACGCTTTTGATTGTCGTTTCATATGGTTTTCCTGCAGTAACCCTAGCGAGGTAGGAACCCGTACAGTCACTATCGATCACTTGTAGCCACACGAAGTGTCTTCCAGGGTTCGACTAGGTTGGCCGAGGGTTTGCGTGCTTCCCCAGGCCGTGGCAACATAGGCCCTTGCTCGGAGATGGTACAACAGCAACCCTGTCCCGCGTACGTGAGTCGGGAGTGGGGAAGGAGATGACCGTCGGGAGAATGACTAAGATACCCCCGTCCGCATGATCACGCATGATCACTGCACAAGGGCACGTTGGTCATTCCAAGGCTAGTAATAAGAATATCTGTTTAATAATAAAAGGAAATAGTTTTACTGACATGTCAATAGGGATTTGCCCAGTTACCTTTATTTTGCAAAAATCATAGAATGTACTACGTAGCTCGAATGAAAAAAAGTTATATATGAAAATTTATCAAGAGAACACGTAGAATCTAAATAAAATATGTTTGAGACTTAATATGATCCCTATTATAAATGTAGTGCAAAGAAGGATTAAAGTGATGAATAATGCTTAAAAACCCTAGTTTTGGGTATTAAGATGTGGAATATGTTAAAAGTCTTTCTTTTATGATATTATTTGATCTTGTTGAGCATAATGATAATAAAATTAATCATGGTAATAATGACAAGGTATTTAGGATCTCTAATGTAGAAAATCTTTAATGTGTGGAGTTAAGTCTAAAGATCTTAACTTGCTATGTTATTAATGAACATATTTGATCTAAGTGATCTTAATGAGAGGATAAGATGGATTTAGTAACTAGGGTTCACCTAATGTTAAATATGTGATGGAAATAGGGTTAATGCCATTATTCCTTATCCAAAACCTAAACCCTAGATTAGGACCGAGTAGGGTGTAATGTATTTTATATGTTTAGTGACACTTTAGAATTTACGTAATGTAGATTATATGATGATTGCTTGATTTTCTTGCTTGCTTGGACAATATGATTGAAGTATGATTGAATAATCTGCATGGAAAAGGTATGTGGTTATTTATGAATAATCAATCTAGTTTCACAAAGTTTTCTCGAACATTTGATCGATTGGATGCAACCTAAACTGTTGAGTGTTTATTTATGCAATCCTATAAAGTCACTATGATTATCACAATTAAGTATATATGTGCATTCTTGAACCTACATGCCACCCTGATGTATGATGCATGACCAATCCCCAGAGCGAAGGTCTAATCCGTCATGCTCCGATGGGAAGACCATTGGGCACCATGAGAGGTGACCCCAGGCACCAAGCTCAGGATGGAGAAGGTAGCCTTATGTCCCTTGCAAGGACAAAACCCTAAGAGAGGGTAATCCAGGGTTTAGGACAAAAGCAGTTGAGAAAGTCACATTGAAAATGTAATTTGGACTGTTAATAACTTATTTGTGATAATTAGGTTGTTAGCAGTTATTTGTGAAATTGTGATTGTCCCCCCACATACTGGTATAGAAATATACTGACTGACTTTTTGATTGTTGGCATTTTAGGTACAATCGTTGAAAAGGACAATTAGTAAATTGAAACATTTTGAAGATATAAATAATCAGTTCAAGGAGGATTCGATAGATATACTCCATTTGTGGATGGAAGTCTAGAAATCCGAAATTTTTACAAGGTATGCAAGATATTTATTTTATTCCAGCTTTCCAATATAGTTTTAGTAGAATTTAATATTATTTTTGATTAAATGTTAAACCATGGATCCTGAGTTATTGGGATACCGGCTCTGACCTTTTGGTCTCCCTTGATTGGAGGCTACCGGGAGGCGGGTTCGTTACAGATATATTAAGGATATATAAGAAAGCTTGGTTTGAAAGTGAAAATACTTCATAAGGAATGGATTTCATCGGCTTCATTGCTTCCTATAATCCATTAATAGAAATGGCATAAATAATGTGATGAAAATTCAATAATAAAGGAATTACCAAAAGTAAGGGACAACACGAATTTTAAATATGGAATTATGTGGAATTTTTCTAGAAAAGCAATGTTGGAGTAAACTTATAGATTGGTTTTGGTCCATGTCGTGTTTAATGGGAATAGTTATCCCAATAAGAAGTCTAGCCAAGTTTGGAAGAGAAAAGAATCAATTTCATGCCTTAAATAAATCTAATAAAGGGGAGACATAGAGACAAAGAAAAAGACTTTTAACTCATGTATTTTGGTCTACAATCTCACCCACTACTGAATATAAGTTTGTAAGACTTTCCTATAAAATTTGGCATTAAAGGTTTAAAGGATAGAGATATTTAATTTAGTATATTTCCTAAAGTGAGAGGATTAATCGAAGTAAAGGTAATGTGTCATATTTAATGTGACTGAGATTGTATGGAAATAAGGTCTCCGATTCCCTTTATGTGTGTGTTTTATTGGTCATTTGATGCTAGGATCCATAGTTTAAAAGTCATCCTCTAGCTCACCCTTGAAAAAGGAAATGAGAAACATTATCTTGCTCTCTCAATGGTTCCTCTCTCCCTATAGAAACCATATTTACATTTAAAACTCCTTCAATGGGACTCGAGAGGGGAATTCACACCTTCCCATCCCAACTTATCCATGATTCTATATGGGAATGAGTTTTCCCCAAATTTTGGATGGAGTAGGAAACTCCATTAAATACCAGTCTGAAACCCTATCCATACTTCCATATATAAAGACTTGGGTATTCGATCCTGAAGTAGGAATTTCCTCCTAGAGATGAGTTAGAGTTCTAGTGGTTCGGGAGGAGCTGAGACTACCCTGATATCCACATCTATGGTCATCGTAACCTCCTATTGCTATTGATAAGCTTGACCTCCCCCTCTCTTTGGTTATGTCCTCCTCAATCAAAGATGATACCATCAATAGACTTAGTGGATCCCCTCAAGGGATGTGGCACCGGTAGTCGACCCTCAATCACCCAGGAGGTTGGGGTCAATGACTAGGTTGACCTTGCCACAACACTGGGTCATGAATAAAGGAGAATCAAGAGATAGAATATGAGGAAAAGGAAAAGTCTACCCTACCCACACACACCACATTAGTAGATTAAACTTGATTTCTTAGTTTGCTTGCTTGATTTTGATAATGTGATGCCCCGACATGCCACAAAGAGAGATTACTCAAAGCAAAACACGGAACTAATACTAATCAACTAGATTCCCAGAAAACATATGATACTAAAACATATTTTACATAAGAAAAAAAGCCAAAACTTATTACATTTGAGTCCACATGGAGCCACCTATATTATATATCTCATGCCAAAAGATGTGCACATATCAGTGTTCACTGGCTAACTGGCCACAACCTATTACAAGAGGTAACTTGTTCATATATAGATACAAACCATGTATGTACAACCATGGATTATTGCCAAAACTCATATCAGAATACATAACAACAAAGTCTCCCCCAAGGACCTATGGATGACACATAGGACTCTACTACAAAACACTAGCAACATGTCTAACATTTAACAACTACTGCTCCTCTTGCTACTCAGCCATAACTGCACAATATCTACCTCTTCATGCTCGACCCCCTAAAAGATATGGAAACCCATGGGGTGAGACCAAACGTCCCAGTGAGAGATATAACTCTCCTCCAACAACTATTATAAGCACAGATAAATTAAAGTAGCAAGATAACATTATTATCAGATTAAGAGGATTCATCTAAATGATATGAATAAAGAAGTTACCAAGCAATTTGGGAATCTACAATTGAGTAGTAGAACATTTTATATTTTAAGAAGGAATATGAAAAATATGCATAACATTTTATTTCTCTTACCGCATTATAATTCAAGAAATCAATACAAAGATAAGGCAAAGGGTCATCCAATGTGAGTTGTATTTAACCCTAAGAAATTATACTATATTAAGTCTTTTATTTGCCCTGAAGATTTGAGTTGTATCACCTCAAATCCAACTGATCACTATAGATTCAAAATCGATTCCATACAAGATCAATGGAAGAGGCGGAATCCATGATATCACCACACAACTCTGGTCAACATGGGAGACAATGCAGAGACATAACAGTCAACTGCTAATAGTGACATATAGTCCAGATGAAAAGAAATAACTACTTCGACCTGGGTACAAGTCATGACACTTGATAATAGGCTCACACATGGTTCAAAAAGAGGCAATCACATAGTTGAATTAATGCATTTCACCAATCACATAACCATGAGGCATGACTGCAGTCATCCCCCAATCTGTAATTGTAGATGCAAGGATATACCATTGACTTGCACCCCCGGATATTCAAAAATTTTACTCTGATTTTCCCTTAGGAATGACTCATTTCACCATCCAACATGTTTTGAAATTTCAATGGATCGATGGTATTGGGCATTGCACAATTAGGGTCTCACTTGATTAATTATGTCAATCAACATCTTAGTGCAACAATCAAGTTACAACATATAAACCCTAACAATTCATATAAAAATAGAGGTAAAGGTACAATTCCAGAAGATATAAAACATATTAAATGAAAGATGTCACTTAATCACATGATAGTTGTCTCACTTCCATTCACAAGGCCATCACCAACATCACATGTTACAACTGCCATACAAGGCCAACATCAATATCACATCACTATAGGATATCAATCCCTCAATCACATCTCTATACGATTTCACCTCAAACTAGGAACAAGGCTCTTGGTAGGTCATTAGACCCAATCACATAATTCTTGCACATTCAATATGACAATGTGCCTCAACAATGCACTTAATAACCACCCTATGTTATACAAGGATCACCATAGCATTCACAAAGCTAAGACATTTATTCCACATGCAAAGTTATGTTCACACAAGTAGGATAGAGAAAACACCATAATCATGCTAACATCTTTAAACAATATAAGAAAGTACATCATATGTTTCAAAATTAGGGTTAGGGTTTCATGTATACTCGATTAGGGTTTCCAATTAAACAATCACCACAAATCCCTAGATTCATCGATTCCCACTATCTTGGAGCATGTTAGGGTCAAGTTTCATAATCATCCAATCAAAACATCACAATGTTGTGACCAAAGCACATGATAACACATGTAGTGACTAAAATATCACATGTGACATGGGTGGCTAACACCTTGTTGTGACCACAACATTAGGTGTAGTGATCAACATTCATGGGTATGTGTCAACTATTCATCCAGGATGTTTTCCAACCAAAGCACATCTTCACTCAAGGACCAAAGCCTTCGAATTCAACATCAAACAAATGGAGTAGCGACCAAGCAAAATGTTACTACCAAAATAGTGGTAGTGACCATCACCATGTAGGGTTAAGGTTGTTGTGACCGCAACAACCTCACACATTCCATGACGATCGAAGCACTCACATAAGAAACAACCCAGGTAATGAACACAAGGGTGCAATGACCAAGGACAATAAGGAAACCAAGTGTTGACCAAAACCAGACCAACTAGAGGCTCTTCAATTGAAACAAGCCAACCTAATATCAACATGGCATGTAGACCGCAATAACAACTTAGGTAGCAACCAAATACATTAGTCACATATGAGTGTCATCCAAAAACACCAAGGGAAACATGCATCAACCAAAATAGGTGTAAAACACCCAGAATACCTAACATAACCATGTTCAATCCTCAAGGGAGCATGAACATCAAACCCTAGAAGAAAACTCCATCAAGAACAAGCAAGAAATGGAACTAGGAGAGATATGACCAAGCTTCAACCTCATGAAAACTGATCAAAACCTCAAGTAAAACATGATGGCCGAACCATATCATGATGATGAAACCAAGGTTCATGATGCATATAATCACTTCACCTCAATGTTACTTAGAAAAAAAATTAGGTACATGAAATTAGGGTTTAGGTGGGAGAGCAATATACTTGAGAATACTACAAAATATTAAACCCTAAATCATAATCACTTCATCTAGCATATTAGTAGCACATTTTAGAGATTATAACAAAATCATGCATGCAAGAAAAAGGTGCAACAATAGTAGGGAGAAGAGTTATATAACCCACATTATGTAGAGAATCAAGCTCCAAGATCATGATCTCCAAGAAGGATAAATAAGCTCCAACCAAGAGCAAATCCATGGCTAAAAGATCATCTCAAAAGAGAAGAACACCATGGTCACAGAAGAGCTCAAGAAAGAGGGTAAAAACCCTAGGTCGACAAGAAGAACAAAGAAGAGAGCATCTTCTCACTTGGGTTGCACCATGGTTAAAGCATAGTCTCTGACCCTTGCGAAGAGAATATGTTCAAATTAGTCACCATGGTTGCACCATAGTATCACGACCTAGAAGGAAGAGGTAGGGTGCAAAAGAAAATGAGATCAAGGGTTCAAAACCACTTACCAAGAAAGAAGATCACCAAAGATCACCACAAGGAAGATGATCAAGCTCAATATCACCACATACAATGTTGGTTGGGCACCAATTCTCCAAGATTAGTACTCTATTCTCCACAAAGCTTCCAAGGATGAACACAAGAGAGTGTAGAAGAATGTGGGCTGAAAAGGATACTTGCACGTGAAGGAGAGGGGTTATATACTCAAGGTAGGAGGGAAGCAAGGGGTTATGAGGTATCATCACATGAGAGACCAAAAGGACACTTGTCCACCAAGGAAACAACCCTGCAACCACTTAAAACATGCATGCATCAAAGGGTGATACAACCAAGGTGGTGTAGCGACCACTTAGGTTCACTCTGCACCTTGTTGCGGCCGAAACACAACAAAGAACACATGTAGAGACCACTACACAAGATCATCAACTCAACATGGTTGAAACACTCCACTAAAAGTATAACACCCCACTTTTCATCACATGTATAAATAACTGAGTGGAAGCACTTTACTCAAGGAGGTATCAGAGATGGTATTCTTTGCAATTTAAAGTAAATGAAGCACTATGCATTGATTGAAATCAGATTCATACATAGTTTGGTAAAAGAGAACTACATCAAGTTCATCTAATCTATTTTTATAAAAAGATTGTACATTGTGTAAAATATATCTAAAATTTGGATCATATTGGTAAAAGGCACCCTAGTAGGTCTTTTCTTCTTGGAGATTCCTTGACATATTCCTTGCATGTCAAAAAGCTTCTTCTTCCTAAGCTTGCTCCTTACCTGTGGGCATCACTCCCCTAGCCATGCATAAAACCAATGGTAAATGGAACTGAACATATTATAGTTTTAAATAAATCACATAAACTAAAAATAGATATTTTAACATTGAACATAAAAAATTAGAAGGGACACAAATTATTTTAATTAACTTATTTTATCTTGAGTTATATAAAAATCATCAAGTTTTGCACCAAAGTGCCTCTTCTCCTATGCACCAAAGTGCCTCTTAGGTTGCACCAAAGTACCTCTTGTATTGCACCAGAGTGCCTCTTGGGTTGCACTTAAGTGCCTCTTCTCTTATGCACTGAAGTGCCTCTTAGTTTTGCTCTGAGGAGCCTCTTGATGAGGATCTTATATAAGTTATCTTTCTCTTAGGACTCTTAACTTTCTATTAAATTTCTCTTAAATCTTAATATCAACTTTAATCTTTAATGTGCATGAATATGATACCATAATATGGATAGTAGACCATTATATATAATTCATCATAAATCCATTGACTTTAAGCAATTGGAATAGATAACACATTCAGAACTTTCATTGCATACATAGATTCATAAAAGCAAACATTACTTATGTTCAATTAACATGGACCACTTACCTTGCACTGAGAGGTGATCTAATATTCCTTCCTAAGCTCAGTAAACCATAATCATGTCCTTGGGGTTTGAAAACCCTAGACACCCTATTCATAACATTCAACATTTCAAATTGTATTCTAATTATCACCTAAAACCCTAATGTTCTATAATTCATGAATTATTGATCTTAAATTAAATGCAAGATGATATTTTTATCCAAAAAGGTCAGTCATTGATTATTAAGATCCTTTGAGCATATTAAGATCATCAAAACCTAGAAATTAGGTTTTTAATACATTAATCATATTAAAGTTAGCAACTTTAGGCACTTTTAATATTCTAGAAAGAATTAGGCCTCGAAAAGAATTTATACATATTTTTTATATTTTTCTGATCAAAATTCACTATTTATTTCCCATATTTTAATAATCCTACAATTTCTAGGATTTTTACAAATTAAAGTATTATGGGAAAATAAGATATTGCCACATAGACAGCTGACGAGGTATTGCCAGCGTGCAGTGGGGCCATGACTGAGCCAATCAGCCCGCGCCAAGCTGGCAGCTTGCACAGACGTGGCTAAGCAAGAAAGAAACACAAAAAGGCCAAAAATCCCATACCTCATTGTGGAGAATGCGGGGACAAATGTGTCATTTTGGCTGATGTTATCTTCAACCTCCGTCGTGCGAGCAGCCTACTTGGGCAGTCAAAATGGACAGTTGACTCCAGACTTGCAGGCCACCGGGTGGTGGGCAAGGGTGCTAACACCTCCACCTGGTCTCGCCAGATTCAACGGTGGCATCAATCACTCAGTTGCATTGCTGGATCAAGGTGAATGAGGGTTGAACTCCAACGGCAAAGAACAAGAGAACAAGTAGGAAGAATCGAGGGATAGAAAGGAAATTGTGGGAAAAGAAAATGAATCGAGTCTCATGGGGTCTCACGAAGGGGTTCTAGTGCTCATAGAAGGGTGGTAACCCCCCATTATATCCGATGTCTATGGAAGTTGGTCAAAGGGGAAAGTCTATGAATTAGGGGATTCCTTGATAACTTTCCAAAGTATGCACAACCTAGGATAGGTTGACTTGGAATTCTTTTCTGAGTCTAATAGGATATTTTTCAGCCACTCACACTAATCGTAGAGGGAGGGAGTCATGAGAGAAGTAAGAAGTGTTACAATATAGCTTTCCTAGTCTGACTCACGGTAGCGGATGACTAACGAGTCATTGGATCTTGATGCAATGGCCAATGGTTCGCATGATAAAGTAAAGGGTCCAAATATTGGTTTCCTAAATTGAGACATTTGAATGTAGTAATCCATTAATGATTTAACTTTAGGAAAATTAGATTAATTCATATTTGTCACTATTTTAATCATTTTAATCACAAATTTTGAATGAAAGTTCTTAATGACTTTATATAAGTGTGGAAATATTTGGGGACAAAATATGAAAGGTACTTATCCTTTTCTTGCCCCTTAAGTAATAGACTTGTTTGATTTATTTAATACATTAATCAACTTCTTTTTCCATCCAATCTTGTCAGACAATCCTATTTGAGTGTATATTTATCTTGGGTGCAAGTTAGGGTCGAATTATTCCCATTGGTTACTCTCAACCTACATTTTCTAAAATTTCCACACGATTCTTTAATAGTCATTTACCTGTGATGTAATTCATTAATACATTAGATATTTGGGGAAACACTTCCTCTTTGTGATCCTTTGAGTCAAAAATTCCATATAATAACTTATTTTCCACTCAAAAGTTAATTTATCTACCCTTTTATGCCTTTTAGAGTAATTTCTTTGAAGGAGAGAGAAAAGAAACCAACATGTATATATTTGAGTTAATTGTAATGCATAATGTACATGTAAAAGTGAAAAGTATATTGAGTCCTATATTACTCTTCTTATTTCATTATCTTTTAAGAAATTTCATTCATGGTCTTTTTGCATTAAGACCCTCAACTATTTTGTTTTAAGGAAAACCACATTCTAAGGTTTAAATTATTCTTGAAATTTTGGGATGTTACAACTCTACACATCTTAAATAAGTTTCATCCTCGACATTTTCCTTAGGATACTACTGACCTTAGGGTTTTTCTTACCTCTTCATTTAATGATAGTTAACATTTCACGATTCAGTTATGCTCACAATTTTGCTTAAAGGAAATATGTAGCATAAGGCATGTGATTTTATTATGATTATGTGGACATGAATTAACCATTACTTTACTCCTCATCTTCTCAACTTATACTTAGGACTAAGAAAACAACTCATAACTATACCTAGGGCATGACTTTCTAACATCAGGTCTATATGACAATCTATTTTAGGTCTTGAGTATTGCCCATCTTTTTGTCATCCCCAGGTAGGTGTTTATCATGCACATACCCAATGATAAGAGACCTTATTATGATACCCTTCACCAACCTAATAGTACACATTTCCCATACTACACATTCTATTATGAAGGGGAAAGATGCATAATAAGTCTAATGCTTATGGAATCCCTCTACATTCCTCACATGGCATGCACTAACCATTGAGATAAGAGACGATATGACACTAGCTAATATTAGGTCAATAGCTAAGATCTAAACTAGATATACACCTATCCCTAATATATATTTCTACTCTAGGGTGAAAACTCTTGTTATCTTAGGGTTTGATACTCTTCCTTGGAGTCCTTTCCTATACCTTAATCACATATCTTCATTCTAGGGTGACTATGTGAATCATGCTTTCCTCATGACCATTTACCAAATCACTCGAATACCATATTGTACTAAGCAGAAGCACTTTACTTAAGGAGGTGTCACAAGACGCTATTCTTTGCAATTTAAAGTAAATGAAACACTTTTCACTAATTGAAATCAGATTCATACATAGTTTGGAAAAAGAGAACGACATCAAGTGCATATAATCTATTTTGATAACAAGATTGTACATAGTGTAAAAGATAACTAAACTTTAGATCATATTTGTAAAAGGCACCTCAATAGGTCTTCTCTTCTTGAAGATTCCTTGAGCTATTCCTTGCATTTCAAAAAGATTCTTCTTCCTAAGCTTGTTCCTTACCTACAAGCATCACACCCCCAGCCATGCATAAAACTGATGGTAAGTGGAATTGAACATATTATAATTTTAAAGAAAGAATTTAAACTAAAAATAAATATTTACACATTAAACATTAAAAAGGGACACAATTTCTTTTCATTAACTTATTTTATCTTGACTTATATAAAAATACTCGAGTTTTGTGCTGAAGTGCATCTTCTCTTGTACACCGAAGTGCCTCTTGGATTGCACTTAAGTGCCTCTTGGGTTGCACCTAAGTGCCTCTTCTCTTATGCACTGAAATTCTTCTTAGTTTTGCTCTGAGGAGCCTCTTGATGGGGATCTTATATAAGTTATCTTTCAACATTATCTTTCTCTTAAACTTCTTTTAAATCTTAATATTGACTTTACTCTTTAGTGTGCATGAATATGGTACCATAATATGGACAGTAGAACATTACATTCAATTCATCATAAATTCAGTGACTTTAAGCAATTGGAATAGATAACACATTCATACCTTTCATTGCATACATACATTCATAAAATCAAACATTACTTATGTTCAATTAGCATGGACCACTTACCTTGCACTTAGAGGAGATCTGATCTTCCTTCCTAGGCTCAGTAAACCCTAATCATGTCCTTGGGGTTTAAACCCCAAACACCCTGTTCATAACATTCAACATATAAAATTGTATACCAATTATCACCAAAAACCCTAATTTTTTATAATGTATGAATTATTAATCTAGAATTATATCCAAGATGATATTTTTCTCCAAAAAGGACAATCCTTGATTATTAAGATCAATTGAGAAAATTAAGATCATGGTTTTAATATATTAATCATATTAAAGTTAGCAACTTTAGGTAAATTCAATAAAGAATTAGGCCTTAAAACAAATTTATATGGATTCCTTGTATTTTTATAATAAAAAATCACTATTTATTTGCCATATTTTGACAATCCTACGATTTTCTAGGATTGTTACAAATGAAAGTATTATTGGTCAATCAACTATTGTCACATAGGCAGTTGTCAAGGTATTGCTAGCGTGCAGTGGGGACATAGTTGAGCTAATCAGCCTATGCCAAGATGGAAGCCCTCACAAGCATAGCTAAGCGAGAACAAAATGCAAAAAGGCCAAAAAACCCATACCTTGCAGCAGAGAACAGGGGGCAGACGTGTTGTTCTGGTTGATGTTATATTCAACCTTCATCGAATGAGCAACCTGCTTGGGCGGTCAACATGGACAGTTGACTCCAAACTTCTAGGCCACCAGGCAGTGGGCAAGGGTGTCAGCACCTCTTTCTGGTCCCGCAAGATTCAATGGTGGCATCAATCACCCAGTTGTGTCGCTAGAGCACGGTGAACGAGGGTTCGACTTCTGTAGTGGAGAACCAGAGAATGAGCAGGAAGAATCGTGGGTTAGAAAGGAAACTGAGTGTAGAGGCAAATGAATTGAGTCTCGTGGGGTATCACGAAGGGGTTCAATCCTCACATAAGGGTGGCAACCCCCCATCCCCACAGATGTGGAGGTTGGTCGAAGGGGAAAGTATGTGAATTAGGGGATTCCTTGATAACTTTCCAAAGTATGCAAAAACTAGGATAGGATGACTCATAATTCCTTTTTGAGTCCAATAGGATAATTGTTATACTCTCACAGTGATCATAGAGGGAAGGAGTCTTGAGAGAAGCATGTAATGTTACTTTACAACTTTCTTAGTCTGACTCGGGGTAGAGGATGACTCGCGAGTCATTGGATCTTGATCCAATGACCAATGGTCCACATGAGAAAAAAAGAGTCCATATATTGGTTTCCTAAATTGGGACATTTAAATGCATTAATCCATTAATGACTTAACTTCAGGAAAACTATATTAATTCATATCTATCACTCTGTTAATCCTTTTAATCCAAAATTTTGAAGGAAAGTTCTTAATGACTTTATACAAGTGTGGGAAAGATTTAGGGACAAAATATGAAAGTTAGTTATTGTTTTATTGCCCCTTAAGTAATAGACTTGTTTGATTTATTTAATACATTAATCAACTTATTTTTCCATCCAAACTTGTCAGGCAATCCTATTTAAGTGTATATTTATCTTGGGTGCATGTTAGGGTCAAATTATGCCCATTGGTTACTCACAAACTGCCTTTTTTAGAAATTTCCACATATTTCCTTATTAGTCATTCAACTTTGATGTAATTTTTTTTTTTAATTAAGCCAGGGGACCATCTATTCACCCCACTCCCCTCGTGCGGGCACAACAAAACAAAGAGCTTACAGATCCTGCTAAATAGCAGGTCATACCCCCACAGACCCACAACATGGACACAAAACGTTCAAGATGATCAAAGATCAACACGACCGCCGTCGAAGACCACGATCGTGGTAAGGACACATCAGAAATGATCAAAGGTCTTCCCAGCTGAAGAAAATGTATGGAGTCTTGGATCTTTCAAGAGTATTCATACCACGAATCTGTAAAGGAATCGAATATTGATCAGTAGTAATGAAGCTCTCATTAGAGGTGCATCCCCATCTACCTAACTCTCTAGGAATCGAGTTGATGATCTTCGGGCATAAAGAACCCATGATGGCTTCAGTGTCCATGATTTCTCTAATCTCTCTGGTAATGTGAGAAATGTGCCAAGGCCCAGCATCATTGTGCCAAATGATCTTGTACACGTGAGGATCGTCCACCTCGACGTTGGAGATAGTGAGATTATGATCATCAGCAATCTTCAGCGTAACCAATATACCACTGATATACGCAGGAATGTGATCATTCGCATTGAGCCATGTTCTGAAGGCTAAATAGAATCTACATTGCCTATCTCTGACCACCCCAGCTACCCATCTCCTTGTGTATCCGTCGATCCACTTGTGCTTCCCAACTTTGATGTAATTCATTAATACATTAGATAATTGGGGAAATACTTCCCCTTTTTTATCCTTTGAGTAAAAAATTCGAGATAATAACTTTTTTTGCACTCAAAAGTTAATTCAACTACCCTTTTATGCCTTTTAGAGTAATTTCTTTGGAGGATAGAGAAAAGAAACCTACATGCATATATTTGAGTTAATTGTAATGCATAATGTGCATGTGAAAGTGAAAAGTATATTAAGTCCCATATTACTCTTCTTATTTCATTATCTTTTAGGAAATTTCATTCATGGTCTTTTTGCATTAAGACCCTCAACTATTTTATTTTAAGGAAAACCACATTCTAAGGTTTCAATTATTCTTGAAATTTTGGGATGTTACAAAAAGACAAACCCCTTTGACCAAACCACGCCTAGGACACCATGGTCGAAGAAAACAACACCTAGGGTAGGTGTTGCGGTCACAACACACATCCATGAGGGGTGTTGCGATCGCAACACACACAAACCCTAGGAAGGCACTCCTCACAACACACACAAACCCTAGGAAGGCACTCCTATGAATCTTTCTCTATCTCTCATGATGACAAGACATAGAAGTCACACTCTACATGTGACAAATTGCAAGATAACCCTCGGTCATGGGTAAATTTCAAATTGATCCAAAATAGGCATACATAGCTCAAACATCAACCAAACATGATCAAACTGAAAACATAAGACTGTCACATGTTATAAAAGCATCTCAAATGATTAGATTAAGGTTTAAGCATATTATTAAGCAAAAAAACAAGGTTAGCTAGAAATCCAGGTCTGAGGTCTTATAAATAATATGATTGAAGTATAATTGCATAATCTACATGCTCACCATCGAGGTACATGGTTACACTAATGACTACCTACATTATTTTTCTTATGTTTTTGGAGGATTTCTTGAGGATTGACTAAATAAATAGTTGAGTGGTTTTTTGAATTTTTTTTAATTATAATGCCACTATGAGTATTACCTAAAGGAAGATTATGTGAAGAAAATGCCAATTTTTATTTGCAAGTAATTTATGGAATATATGTTGTGTTGTACTTGCACACTTTTGCATGCACCCCGTGCACACAATGTATTTTGACTGATTCATGTTTTTGTTTGTCAGCGATTTAGGCACATGCATAGTATAAAGATGTTTAGAGACCCGATAAACCAAATGAAATTACATGAAGCATTAATATAAGTAAGGAGAATTAGCTAGTCACTTTTTCTCAATGTATAGTTTTGATAATAAAAATTTCATTTAACTTTCTAGAAGAGCATCTTGTAAATGATATTTGAATTAATGGATATTATTTACTATTGATTGTTATTTGTTTAAAATTTAGATCCTTGGGAAAAATTATGGATTATTATTCTCATCTTTAAGGCCTTCCTAAAACAGGGGTTGCGAAAAAGTGAGGTCATTACATCTCTAGTTATAGAAGATAGGGCATTGATCATGGAGAAAGAGGCAAAGAAGACACATTTATGTATGTGCAGACTTTACAAGGAAGAAAAATATAAGTAGACTATATTTATTTGATGGGATTATTTGATCAGGTGAACTAATTAATTTCTCTCTGTGCTAGGTTAAATTGGAGGAGAAAATAACTTCCAAATTATTGAAAATTGATAGGTTGACTAATTAAGGTTTGATGAATATGAATTTAGTATGTTCCTCATTCTAAAAACATTTTGTATTTTATTTCTCTACTAGTGTGATACATATATATTTAGTGCATTAATACTCTCTTTAAATAAATTTGATACATTTTTTATTATTATCTATTTCCTTTCATCAAATAGTCCTAGGGACAATTCACATTGTTGAAGTAAGTCAAGACCAATTAAACAATGAATTTATATTATTAACCCTTCAAGACACATAATTAGTTAATTGATTTTAACAAAACATATAAAGATATTTTATTTAATACATTATATCTTAGCACTACATATTCCAAATGTTAATTGAATTCATTGAAAAGTAGTCTATACAATATGATAGAGATAGGACTAGAAAAATTTAGCAACAATGTTTGAGTCTAGATTTGAGTTTGTTGCAACACTCCACACCTTAAAATGATATTCATCCTTGAGATCCACCCATTCTTAACCTAGATATCCAGTGTGCTTAACATCAACCAAATTATATAATTAGTTTCTACTTTATTCGTTATTTTAGAATTCATCAAGAATGGTTATTTGCTTCATTTTCCATCTCTTGAATTTGTTTATTACCATGTGGGGACATTATGAAAATTAATTATTTATATATTTATCAAGTGGTTTAACTTCATTTCCAAGGACTGGTATAGTGTTCAATTAGTAAGGACATGTAGATCAACTTTAAATATGCAGAGATATCAAATTATTTACCTCTATAAACACTCTATTTATATTATCAACCAATTGTGGTCGCTCAACCTAGAAACATACCTTGTTTTGACTAGAACAAATTTTGTATCAATATATTTTATGTTATCTAATTAATATCCATTGCATACATCTTAGCATGGTTGTATTATTTTAATTAGTGATTAATAATATTAATTGAGGAATGATTCCAAGTGTTACCTAGTGTTTAGTATTAATTTTAGACAATACTAAAGTCAAGTTACTCTAAAAATCCACTAAGGTAGATAACTTTGCCACTTAGAGGGTCAATCTATAAAGAGTTAGGTTGGATTAGATATACTAAGTCATATATATCCATTCATAGGCCTAGGGTTTTAGGATTGGCATAGCCTATCATGGTGATTCACTAAGGGATTCCTAACTAGTCTAACTATTATATAGTGGTGACTTGGTTCATGAAACCATATATTAAATCATGAACACATTTTGTGTTTGTAAGAAAAGTGCTATAGTGATAGTAGATTTGATGGAGAAAACATTTCAATGCAAATATGAAAATGGCGGCAAAATCAATTTGACCCAAGCCACCAACATTAGCCTCCTAAACCACAACATACTTTTACCAATAAAGACTAATTCCAAGCATGTAGAAGGGCATACCACAAGTAATTCTAACCTATATAATATAATTGAAGGATGGTATCTACTTATTGCACTATGTCAACTTCCACCATATCCTTATAATATCACTTCACCTTAATTTGTTGATTGTACAAGGGGAACATAACCTCATTATGGGGCATGAAGGGGAGTTTACTACTTATGAAAACTATTGTATGGAGATATTATGATTTTCAAAACCAAGGTAACTATATGAGAATTCAACACTTAGTTTTGTCAAATAATTATGTACCCATATGATTTAATGGGATCATGCATGCATGATGAAAGTGGTGTATCCAAGGCATGTTTAAAATACAACAAGCAAAAGGGTTTATGAAAAGCAATAGTGGTATACCTAGCTATGTGTTTTTAAGGTAGGCTAATCTCCAACATAGTTTAGCTAACTTCCCAAAAGTAGGTGATAAGATGTAATTACTAGAAGACTTAACTCTTGTGTGAAAAAATGTCCACTTCCATAGAGAGGGTAGGGTAATTAGGGTTACTCCAAAACTAGGTTTTAACCATGTAAGTGGTTTAGGGAGTGGTAATGATCAATTTAAAACCCTAGTTGGTGTTCCATGACTTAGGAAAGGTGCATCAACATACCATATTTGATCACCTGACTACTTAATTGATGTACTTGTATATGAACAACAGAGATAGCTTGAAGTAGTTAGATTCATTGCCTGTACTAGATTTGATACCATAGTATAAAGACGGAGACCTAATAGAGGATCCACCCATTTATTAATTGAGGAATAAGTACATCCAAGACAAACCCAATCATACATATAATAAAAAAAATGAATCTTGAAATTTTTATGTATAATGTAACAAACATGGTCATTATATATCAGCACAAAAATTAGATATTATAATATTATTCTCAATATAATTCATACATTGTTCATGACTAAGAGGGTGGCATCACAAACAAATAATGGTACATCTAATTATTATGATCAATAAATTGCAGTGGGGAACTTGTCTAACCTAAGCTATCCTTCTAAATCCATGGATCAAGATCCTCATGAATCATCATCATGTACATCATCAACACCTGGGTATTTTCTCAAAAAATACCAAGAAGAGGAAACAAAAGTTATGTGTCAGTAAGTAGTTCCTATGTCCATAACAAAATATTTGTGAATTGTAGGGTTCGTAAGTACAAAAGAGGGGGTTCCCATGCTAGTGAGGGTTTAACAACAAGTAGGTAATAGAATTAAAATAAAATAAGAAGATGATGTAATGAGTAACTGAGCATCAAAAAATGTCATAAATTGTCTTTACAATAATCAATTCATGATATTACAAATAAAACAATTGCATTCATATGTACAATAACACCATTCAATCATGACCTACATGTTTTGGTGGAAACACACACCCTAAGAAAAATTGATGCACCCTAGTACAAAACAATGATTGTTCCCAATAACTACTACTATACAGAAATGGTCTAACACCAATGCTACATATTAGATTAGAAAGATAGAGAGTTCAATCACTTTTGATTTCCAAATAGCAAAGCATGTGAGGTCATATACCCTATCTAAAACATATTCAGCAAACATAGAGATTACCAATATAGGAATTAAGAAATTCTAAATGGATTAATAAGAAGAATCAAACAAACAATAATTTTCTTATTGCAGGAAATGTCTATTTGATGGGCGTGATATTGGATCAGCAAATTAACTAGGGATGAAGTCCCTAAAGTTTACCTAAAGAAGTACAATCATCACCATCTCCAAGCGGATGGAACTTATTATTGAATAGTTCATGATCGAGCCTAAAGGACAGCATTTTAAAGAATTATCTAATTAAGGTAATCATGCAAGAACTAGTATTCAACACAAGATCTTAATGGTTGATTATTCAAATGTGCTAGGAACAAACTGCTGAATTAAAGATTAATTTATCAAATGGTGGGAACACTAGAGTGTAATGGGTTTCACCTGATGTTTTCATAACCGAACCGTTGGTCGGACCGGTACTGATTTAGACCGGATTGAGTCAGGTTCAACCAGAGTGGTTGAACCGGTTGGATCGGAAATGATGTCAGCATGACATAAAAAAATTTTGAACTGAAAAACTGAACCGGTCACCATGATAAAAGGAAAATAGCGGTCAGACCGGTCAAACTGGTTGAACCGGGCATGTATATATATTATATCAAGATATATATATATATATATATATATATATATATATATATATATATATATATATATATATATATATATATATATATATATATATATATATATATATATATATATATATTAATATATATATATATATATATTTTTGTATATATTTACATTGTATATATATGTATACACATATATTGTTGTGTAGATGTATATATTCATACATATATATATATATATATATTTCAATATATATACATTTATATTTATGTATATATATAAATATATATATGTATACAATATATTATTATGTAGATGTACACATACATACATACATATATATATGCATATATACAAATACACATATATTGCACATATATACATATATATGCATTCTACCTTATATTTATATTTTCTATATAAATAAATAAATAAATACATACATACATACATACATACATACATACATATGTACGTACATACATATATATTGCCGACAAGGAGTGGCTCAAGTGGACAAGCACGGTGTCCCTTGATAAAGGGACCCATGTTTGAATCCCAATTGCCTCCTTGATTTACCACCCTCTTGGGCATTCGACCTCTGCAACGGGTACGGGAGAGGGAGAGAGAATGCCTCTCTTAATCCCATACACACACAAATATATATATATATATATATATATATATATATATATATATATATATATATAGAGAGAGAGAGAGAGAGAGAGTGTCAGGCTAGAATACACTCGAGTGTACAGATCACATTGTACACCCCAATGGTGTTTTCCTATCTAGACTATTTTTCTAAAATATAATCCATTGATCTTCATGGTTACAATAATAATAGGCCACATATAAAATTTGAGCTCATTTGGATGAGTGTAAGTCACTCATCCAAGGACAACAAAATCAACGTACAAAACTAATTTGAAATGCATAATTTTTGTCTCCTTTAGATGTATGACCTTTAAGTGCCAAAATGAGATGAAATTTATTATATAGTATGTTCTAAAGATATTTAAGAAGATTAACAGTTTAGATTTTTCAAAAAATTACTACATCTTTGAAAATGACTGAGGTGTATGGTGTCTCTGGTACACTCGAGTGTACACTAGCCTGACTCTCTCTCTCTCTCTCTCTCTCTATATATATATATATATATATATATATATATATATATATACATATCTATAAATTCCTCTAGTTTTTTATTCTCTTTGAGCCACTGGTTCAATCCGATTCGGTCTGACTGACTGGTTGGACAGGTTAGACCGTATTTCTGACCGGTTCGACCGAAAATAGACACATAACTGGTTTTTCAATCTTCCAGACCGGTCAGTTACTAGTTCACCGGTCTAACCGGCCAGTCCAGTTCATTTTTAAAAACACTGGTTTCACCACCGCTACCTATCACTCACTCTCTCATTTTTAAACATGAATATATATATATATATATATATATATATATATATATATATACATATATATATATATACATATATATATATGTATATATAAATATATATATATATACCCATATATATATATGTATGTATATATATACCTATATATGTATATATACATGTATATATATATGTGTATATATATATGGTCATTCATTCACTATCCGTGCAGGTAACTAACTTTAGTTACCCATGGATCTATTTTGTAACAGAAAGGTACCTATTTGTAATGAGATAGAAACCACTTGTAATGAGATGACCAAATTTGTAATACATACACTCATTTTGGTTTACAACTTAAACTATTGTCATAAATATCATTTTTACGGTAATCAGACGTGTAATACAAAATGAGTGTTTGTATTACAATGTTAGTCATCTCATTACAAACATCGTCTATCTCATTACAAACATGTACCTTTCTATTACAAAATAGATCCACGGGTAGCTAAAGTTAGCTACTCGCATGGGTAGTGAATATATCCCTATATATATTTATATATATATATATATATATATATATATATTTATATTTATATATATATATATATATATTGTGACGCCTCGTTCAAATAAAACGTGATTAACTAATGTGGAAGCGTTCACTAAGTAACGGATTACCGAAAATCACTAAAAATTAAAACCTTTTTAATAAGAGATATGTGAAAGGAAACTTTTCTCAAATAGAACCAAAGTAACACATTTACATTCTATTTTGAAGGTACATGTACTGTATCATCTCTTTCTGCGAATTACAAGCATCAGTTGCCCTGTTAAACTAAGCACAGGCAGTATGAAAATCTCGAGGCACTGAGCCAAAATCTCGAAAGCACTAACTACTACTCTGAGGACCTGAGAGTACAGAGACGACACATAGGACTTCTATATACATCTAAACAAGGCACAACAGCTAGTGTCTCCACCTGAGACTTCACTTATGTCCCTGCTGCTGTTGTTACTGTCCTTCTCTTACTGAAGGATTCCTACCTCCTCGTCTGTGTCCACCTAAAAATGTGGTTCCCATGAGGGTGAGACAATTGTAAACTTCCCCAGTTAGAGATATAACTCTCTGCCGGAAATATTATTATTGCAGTTTAATAAGAATAAACTAAACAGAGGAATCATAATTGTTTGACAGCAGATACTCCATTTTCCAACAGATTAGAACATTATTCTTATTAAAAGAATTGCAGCTATAACTTGATAGAGCAATATGTCACTTATCCATTAAGGAATATGAAGAACATGTATAACATTTATTCACTATAGAATCATTTCCACAACATTAATTCTCTTCAGGCTTAGATCATATGTCTACTGCCTGGCATTGTCTTTATGGAGTCATGGCCTGTAGCCATACTCTTTTCATAAAGTATTTGGATCTTAATCCCTCAACTCATCAAGTACATTTCCACTTCTTAACAAGTTCATCATCATGATTATAGAATCTGGATATTTGAACCCATATCTCATCATAGGATACTTATTATCACTTATTAGGTAACTTAATACCTTCAGGTCATATGTCCAAGGACATTATGAATCTTGCTACACAAAGTATTACACATAGTTCACAAAGCTCATATCACCTTTTGTTACCCCTTAATAGGCAACAAGGCACATTATGGCTTATGAATCCATAACCAATTTCAATAAGTAAAACATCATATGGCACACAGGGCTCATAAATTTTTAGATTACTTCTCACTAAGCAATAAATCATATGAAGGCTTATAAGGCCTATGAAACATTTTCAGTATATAGTGCATTATAGCCCATAACTGGCTATGCTCATCATCTCAACATATCTACATGTTTAGTACTCATGATAACAATTATATATCAGTACCATGGAACACTAAGTAATACCACTACTCCCTCTTTAAGGTTCATGGTCTATCTTTCATATCAGCACCATACAAAACAAGGATTATCTTATTACATTCATAACTCATCAATCTGTATTAGAGCTTCACATAGGATTACTCTATTTTAAGACTTCACATAGCATTATCATGTATTAGGGTTTCACATAGCATTACCATGTATTAGGGTTCACATAGCATTAACTCATATTAGGGTTTCACATAGCAAAGAATCAATATGGATTACATAAGTATTCAATCATACTTATTTGTTCTCATCATTCATCCTTAAATGAATTATCAACACACAGTATGAGTTTCTCTCTCATCTTTTCCAGAACATGATTTCATCATAGTTTATAGGTTTGGATTAACCTTTTAATAAGGCATGTTAGACTAAATTCATCAAAGTGCATTACCTCTCAGTGTAGCAATTGACATGACACATTTCACATGTCACACATCCAATTATATTGGACTTAAAACACATCAAGGTATATCATTATTGGGGTGTTGGATGTGACATCTATCATATCTTGATGTATCACTTCCCTGAACACTTTTATCTTACTCGAGTTCATTCACTTAGCTTGTATTAGGGTATTCCCATCCTAATACTTTATTCACCATTTTATCACATTTATCATATAATGTATTGGGCATTAGTCACTCACTTAGAATATACAACCATTGCCAATGATATGGACTCATCTCGAGTTAAGGCATTGTTGATATAGGATTGACCATTATCAACAACTCTAGGCATTTCACCTATCAAGGTATTAGCCATACCATTACTTGGTGTTACACTCATCACTTCTAAGAGTGTCTTGCTCTTACCTTTACAAGGGGTATAGGGTTGAATCATGTGCATATATTCACCATATCGGGTTGGAGATGTATAAGCACTCACCATATCGGGCTAGAAGTACATGAAAATCATCCATATTAGGCTAGAGGTGTATGAACACCATCCATATCGGGTTAGGGTTGATTATGTCAAGAACATGGTACATATATGTGTCACCCATAATGTATAAGAGGTATTAACTCATCACCATGATGAGCTACCATGTTGTCTAGGGTTGTGTATCGTGCAACCCTATCATGCAACCATGTCGTACAACCATGTCATGCAACCATGTCGTGCAACCCTATCGTGCAACCATGTCGTGCAATAGCACTTGTTACACGTCACTTATACTGGGTTACCCAAATTATGGTATCTTGTCATCTTACAAGTATACGATTGACCTTGTATCGTACATGGAGTCAATAATAGACTTCCTATCATGCAAGAGGTGTATACTACACCTCCATATCATGCAAGAAGGTATACAATCATGTCCATATCATTTTAGTGAAATAGATACATCATCATATCGGATTAGAGCTATTTGTATATATGCTTGAGCCCGTTATGACTTTTACAAAGTGACACCATCTTCTTCAAGCTCTAGACCTTTTTTTAACTGATATAATTCATGGCAACAGGTCTAAGAAGTTACTAGAACTCATAATTTCATCCACTATTTCAGGAAATTTCAGAATTAAAATTATTTCACTAAGTATAGCAATTTAGGTGATGAATAATAACATGACTAAGTTCAAGTTATATAACCCACCTTAAGAACCACTTCAAAGCTCCAAGCTCCAAAGCTCCACGTTCCTAAGGTTGAAGATGACTTATGAAAAGTCCAAGGCTCGTTCACAACTCCTTCATATACAACGAATCACCATGGATAAGCAATTGGTGAAGAAAAGAAAGGTAGATCATAACCCTAGTTCCATGCTTCAATTCAAGCTTGAAGACAACTATGGCTCACCTTAGAGTTAAGATTTGAGCTCCTTAACACCTTTTCATGATACACTAGTGTCCTGGCACGATATTCCACCCCTATTGAACAATATGGCACTCACTTGCATGATATTCCACTCAACTCTTCACCCTATTGGCCGATATCACCTTATATGGCCAATTTCACCTACTTGGCCGATATGCTCTTGCCATGGGCGATATCCCAAGGCCTGTGCACGATACCACAACATCCCTTCATGATATGGGAGATCTATGCACGATACCTTAGGGTAGGAGGGTGGTAAGGGTCACAAAATTGCACCAAGGGGTGAAACTAGGGGTATATATACTTTTTGTTCATGAAGGAAGGTAAAAATGAGGTGTCAACATTTTGATCTAGTAGGTGCCACATGTCCATGCATGGTGACACGTGTACATGCATGCCTCAACATTTATATTGTCTATACCATATGAATAAATGCAGGTGTCATGCCTGCTTTTCCAGGTGGGTGCGTGGTTGCCTGCTTGTTAGCACTTCATTCAATTCGGTTGTTTTATCCATCAGCTACAGTGTCACGTTTAATCTGTAGAAAAAATAAGTTTGTGGTTCTCCAGTTGATTGATATTCTGGTTAGTTGTAATAAATAAGTTCAAACAGAAAAAGAAAAAATAGCACTCATCTCGGTACATTGTTTTCATGGTTTCCGCTACATATATTGTGTTGGCATGTGTACTACAACACAGATATATAATGTATATATCCTTCTTAAAATATTGATTAAATAGTTGATTGGTAAGGGGATTGTCTGTATATCAGTATAGTCAGTTTTTGTACTCTACCAATGTTATTGTGTGTCAACCAGTCTGTTATGTTTGTGTCCTTAATGTTGAAGGGATTTCTTTGCGAAATGTATATAAATTATTGTAGTTAGTTAGTATAGTAATCATGAACTTGAGCATAAAATAGGATCTAACAATATGTCTATCTAGTTATTGGTCCAGATATTCGAGCACCTATTATGTTTATTAATTGGTCATGTTAGTTTGTACTTCCAAATTAAAGTAATCTATGTGGGAGTAAACCGAGTTTCTCTTACTAATTGTATATAAATTATTTTCAATGTAGTGTTAGTCATGAGATTAAGGAAAAAGATAATTTTGAGTTTAGATTTTAGTATGCACTATAGGCTGGAAGGAATTAACTAAATCATATACCATATGAATAAGAGGCAGTCAAGTGTGTGTTTTTCCCACATTTGTGCATGTGTCATAGATTTTTCCTACCGTCATATTAGCTTTGTTATTTTAATATTTTCCAGCCAATAAGGACTACATAGTTAATATTCTGATCACAGTCGAGGGTTATTCAAGAGACGGATGTTGCATGGCCAAAGCACATTGCTAGCGAATTGTCACAGCACTTGCGTGTCATCAAGTGACTATATGTGTCTACATAGTAAATATTCTGACCACATGTTGTAGGCTTATAAATTATAAAGCTATTTGCTTCTCTTTCCACTTTTTCCCGATTTGTTTTTAGCTATTATTCTGTTTCGCTTCTCAATTTATTATAATTGTACATTCTGTCCAATTAGCATATGTCGACTAAGTAAAGAAAAATCACGTATGAATTTTCCAGGTTAGGCATATTACTTGTACTTTTTAGATACCGCAAAGGTAGGACTTGAGGTTATCTATATCCACAATCCATATAAAGAAGTACGAGGCACTATCTATATCCACAATCCATATGAAAAAGTATGAGGCATGAGTTTGAGGCTGCTGCCTACGTGTTATATATGAATATAGTTATTATATTAGTCTATGTACTATCTGTAATAATTTCTCATTTAAAAATAAATTGCATGCTCGAATACTAAATTTTTGTGGACTGTGATCTTAGGCAAACAATTAAGCTGGCGTGATGGATAAAGATTAGTTACAATTTTGTTGGAACCACCTTTTTTTCTTTCAATTTTTTTATTTTATGGAGTTGAATAAAAATATGGAAATGTTATATAAGTTTTAATTAGATATTAGGCATGTCTTTCCATTGGATTAGTCCATGTATGTTTTAATAATTTAGTTAATATTCATTATTCAAATCATTTTGTGTGCTCTAATAGTCTGTCTGCATAGTGCTCACTCCACTCTAATTATGTGGTTTACAACATCACTTTCTTCAAAGAGAGCTCCAGTAAATTATATGTGTTCACCGCCAGGTCAGAAAATGGATTCCTATTTAAAGAGTGCTTAACTATGCCTTTTCATCGAGGGAAGCCTGGTATGAAATTTTTAGGGGTGATTGTCGAAGCATGGGAAAAATATGATTGAAAGGCACCATGCGTTCAATATCAAAAATATGTGGAGAAGTAGAGACGACAAGAAGAGGATGGTCATGAGTCTAACAAAAAAAAATAATTTTAGCTTAAATTTTGATAATGACGCGTTAACAAATTGGAAGGAGTCAACTGGTCAATTGATGAATACATTTGTGTGTGCTCCAATAGCTTGACTATGTGCTCATTGATAATTTGTTATTTGTGTTCTAACAACCTGTGTGTGTGTAGTGTTAATTAATTCAACATATTTGTATGTTAATCAATTCAACATATTTGTGTACTTATAGATTGAAATGAGTCAGCTAAATGTTAATCGAGCTGTTGTCTCTCTTAATGGGTTAGTCAATCTTTTTTGTAATTCATAACTTTTTTTATTTTAATTTAATTTTGTTGTTGTACATACTCGAGAAAGTCAAATGGATATTAATCAAGTTATTCACTTTTGACAAGTTGTATGTAATAATAGACATTATAAATAATGAACTCAAACCCAAGAAACAAATCAATTCTTGAATTAAATTCGAATAATCATCAAGTAATTTTATAATGTTTAATAGTATACGTTAGATATTTTATTGTGCTAATTCAACTGCTATTCACGTTCTTAGCACGTGCATTTAGCTAGTCTTGCAAAACAGTTGAGGATCATCTAGGGATAAAGATTCATCCATTACATATCCCTTTGATTAAGACATATCAATAAAATCACCACTTTATTCACAACTCATCACAACTTTGCTAAGGAAGTTGTAACTCGACACACCTCACCTCCTTGAGGTTCTTTTCATGATATGGACTTTTCCAAGAGTCCAAAAGGTGATATGGGACACCTCCTTGGGTTCCTTGGCCGATAGGCACTCATATATAAGCTTTTCAACTTGATACAACTCAAGTTAAGCTTTCATATTCAACCCTTTTCTTGGTCATTTCATCACCAAGATTGCCATTATTCATAATGGAATCAAACATGGTGTATCATTTATTCTATCTCCTCTAAATGATACATAGAGGAAGTAGGGACACTGCCAAGGAACCCAAGGAGGTGTCCCATATAGCTTTTTGGATTCTTGGAAAAGTACATATCGTGCAAAGAACCTCAAGTAGGTGAGGTGTGTCGAGTTACAACTTCCTTAGCAAAGTTGTGATGAGTTGTGAATAAAGTGGTGATTTTATTGATATATCTTAAACAAAGGGATATGTAATGGACGAATCTTTATCCCTAGATGATCCTCAACCATTTTTCAAGACAATATAAATGTTTATGCATGCATGTACACGTGTCACCATGCATGGACACGTGGCACCTACTAGCTCAAAATGTTGACACCTCATTTCTACCTTCCTTCATGAACAACAAGTATATATACCCCTAGTTTCACCCCTTGGTGCAATTTTGCGACCCTTACCACCCTCCTACCCTAAGGTATCGTGCATAGATCTCCCATATCATGAAGAGATGTTGTGGTATCGTGCATAGGCCTTGGTATATCGCCCATGGAAAGAGCATATCGGCCAAGTAGGTGAAATTGGCCATATAAGGTGATATCGACCAATAGGGTGAAGAGTTGAGTGGCATATCGTGCAAGTGAGTGCCATATCGTTCAAGAGGGGTGGCATATCGTGCAAGGACACTAGTGTATCGTGCAAAGGTGTTAAGGAGCTCAAATCTTAACTCTAAGGTGAGCCATAGTTGTCTTCAAGCTTGAATTGAAGCATGGAACTAGGGTTATGATCTACCTTTCTTTTCTTCACCAATTGATTATCCATGGTGATTCCTTGTATATGAAGGAGTTGTGAACGAGCCTTGGACTTTTCATAAGTCATCTTCAACCTTAGGAACGTGGAGATTTGGAGCTTGGAGCTTGGAGTTTTGAAGTGGTTCTTAAGGCGGGTTATATAACTTGAACTCAGTCATGTTATTATTCATCACCTAAATTGCTATACTTAGTGAAATACTTTTAATTCTGAAATTTCCTGAAATAGTGGATGAAATTATGAGTTCTAGTAACTTCTTAGACCTGTTTCCATGAATTATATCAGTTAAAAACAAAGGTCCATATCTTAAATAAGATGGTGTCACTTTGTAAAAGTGATATCGAGCTCAAGCATATATACAAATAGCTCTAATCCAATATGATGATGTACCTACTTCACTAAAATGATATGGACATGATTGTATACCTTCTTGCATGATATGGAGGTGTAGTATACACCTCTTGCATGATAGGAAGTCTATTATAGACTCCATGGACGATACAAGGTCAATCATATACTTTTAAGATGACAACAAACCCTAATTTGGGTAACCCGATATAAGTGACGTGTAACAAGTGCTATTGCATGACATGGTTGCACGATAGGGTTGCACGATACACAACCCTAGACAACATGGTAGCCCGACATGGTGATGAGTTGATACCTCTTATACATCATGGGTGACACATATATGTACCATATTCTTGACATAATCAACCCTAACCCGACATGGATGGTGTTCGTACACCTCTAGCCCGATATGGATGATTTTCATGTACTTCTAGCCCGATATGGTGAGTTTTTAAACATCTCCAACCCGATATGGTGAATATATGCACATGATTCAACCCTATACACCTTGTAAAGGTGAGAGCAAGACACTCTTAGAAGTGATGAGTGTAACACCAAGTAATGGTATGGCTAATACCTTGATAGGTGAAATGCCTAGAGTGGTTGATAATGGTCAATCCAATATCAACAATGCCTTAACTCGATATGAGTCCATATCATTGGAAATGGTTGTATATTCTAAGTGAGTGACTAATGCCCAATACATTGCATGATAAATGTGATAAACTGGTGAATAAAGTATTAGGATGGGAATACCCTAATACAAGCTAAGTGGATGAACTCGAGTAAGATAAAGGTGTTGAGGGAAGTGATACATCAAGATATGATAGATGTTACATCCAACACCCCAATAATGATATACCTTGATGTGTTATAAGTTCAATATAATTGGATGTGTGACATGTGAAATGTGTCATGTCAATTGCTACACTGAGAGGTAATGCACTTTGATGAATTTAATCTAACATGCATTATGAAAAGGTTAATCCAAACCTATAAACTATGATGAAATCATGTTCTGGCAAAGATGAGAGAGAAACTCATACTGTGTGTTGATAATTCATTTAAGGATGAATGATGAGAACAAATAAGTATGATTGAATACTTATGTAATCCATATTGATTCTTTGCTTTGTGAAACCCTAATATGAGTTAATGTTATGTGAACCCTAATACATGGTAATGCTATGTGAGACCCTAATACAGGGTAATGCTATGTGAAGTCTTAAAACAAAGTAATCCTATGTGAAGTTATAATACAGATTGATGAGTTATGAATTTAATAAGATAATCCTTGTTTTGTATGGTGCTGATATGAAAGAGAGACCATGAACCTTAAAGAGGGAGTAGTGGTATTACTTAGTGTTGCATGGTACTGATATATAATTGTTATCATGAGTACTAAACATGTAGATATGTTGAGATGATGAGCATAGCCAGGTATGGGCTATAATGCACTATATACTGAAAATGTTTCATAGGCCTTACAAGCCTTCATATGCTTTATTGCTTAGTGAGAAGTAATCTGAAAATTTATGAGCCCTGTGTGCCATATGATGTTTTACTTATTGAAATTGGTTATGGCTTCATAAGCCATAATGTGACTTGTTGCCTATTAAGGGGTAACAAAAGGTGATATGAGCTTTGTGAACTATGTGTAATACTTTGTGTAGCAAGATTCATAATGTCCTTGGTTAGATGACCTAAAGGTATTAAGTTACCTAATAAGTGATAATAAGTATCCTATGATGAGATATGGGTTCAAATACCCAGATTCTGTAATCATGATGATGAACTTGTTAAGAAGTGGAAATGTACTTGATGAGTTGAGGGATTAAGATCCCAATACTTTGTGAAAACAGTATGGCTACAAGACATGACTCCATGAAGACAATGCCAGGAAGTAGACATATGATCTAAGCCTAAAGAGAATTAATGTTGTGGAAATGATTCTATAGTGAATAAATGTTATACATGTTCTTCATATTCCTTAATGGATAAGTGACATATTTCTCTATCAAGTTATAGCTGCAATGCTTTTAATAAGAATAATGTTCTAATCTGTTGGATAATGAAGTAACAGCTGTCAAACAATTATGATTCCTCTGTTCAGTTTATTCTTATTAAACTGCAATAATAATGTTTCTGGCAAAAAGTTATATCTCTCGCTGGGGAAATTTACAATTGTCTCACCCCCGTGGGAACCACATTTTTAGGTGGACACAGACGAGGAGGCAGGAATCCTTCAGTAAGAGAAGGACAACAACAGCAGCAGCAGGGACTGCAGTGAAGTCTCAGGTGGAGACACTGCATGTTATTCCTTGTTTAGATGTATATAGAAGTCCTATGTGTTGTCTATGTACTCTTAGGTCCTCAGAGTAGTAGTTAGTGCTTTCAAGATTTTGGCTCAGTGCCTCGAGATTTTCATACTTCCTGTGCTTAGTTTAACAGGACAGCTGATGCTTGAAATTCACAGAAAGAGATGGTACAGTACATGTACCTTCAAAGCAGAATGTAAATGTGTTACTTTGGTTCTATGTGAGAAAATTTTCCTTTGACGGATCTCTTGATAAAAAGGTTTTAATTTTTAGTGATTTTCGGTAATCCGCTGCTTAGTGAACCCTTCCGCATTTGTTAATCATGTTTTATTCGAACGAGGCATCACAATTAAGTGGTATCAGAGCTCTAGGTTTGCTGAGTCTACAGAGACATTGTACTAAGGTGTTGAGTCTGTGTTACTGTTCTCCAGTATACCCTATAGTGAATTTTTCTTATGTAGAGTAAAGGGTAAAGTTTATAAATGATTGGGGAATAAGAGGAACACATTGCTAAGGGCAATGATGTTGCACCAGGAGAGGGTGCAAGGGATCAGGTAAGAGGAGAACAAGTTCCTAAGAATTCCCATCTTGACCTAATTAGGATAGAAAATCCTATGATATGCTCTTGAAGGGCAGGTTAGGACAACAATGATGCATATAGAAGACTGGATACTAGTATTACAACCTAGGTTACCAGTCTTCAATATAGAAAATTTGAGCTTGGAAAGGGTTCCTGAGTGACATGGTCATGTTGGAACAGTAGAATGTGGGAAAGATTAACATATGGCAAGAAAGTAGACTCTACCATAAGTCTAGACAAATAGTACATATGTGATGGTAGTGCCCAAGGAGGGGCAATAAGCTGAGATTTAAGGTAAGGTGTCTATAATTTTAGAGACATTTTCCTAGTTATTATGAAAAGCCAAAGTTTTTAGTGTCACCAGTGCAATAAATGCCTAGTGCACCAGGGCAGTAGCCACTAAGTAAAGGCAAAAGCAGCAACATGATATAACTAGACACTATGTGTTGAGTCAACTTAAAGTGGTAGATAACCATGAGAGGTAATAGTCAAATGAAATATATTCATTCTGACATTTCATTTCATGATTCTATGTGTTAAAGATATAAAATTTTTTGTTTTTGAACTTCCTTTGACTAGTCCTATAAGGACACAAGGAAGATGAGAATCTACATTTTACTCAATATTTCCTTAAAATGCTTTATAATCTCTCTTACCTTTGTGATACAAAATGAAATATAGAAGTGATGCCTGGAGCAAATCTAGGAATGAAAAATCTTGTGTGTATAATTATATGAAAAGTGAGGAATATGGTAGCAAATAAAGTGCATACTACCTAATCTCAGTACTTATATACCCTGGCCTGGTATATGATTATTGTAGGTAAGGCAAGTATGTAACTCTTAGATTGTTATCTTTCTAATTACTCTGATCAAGTAATCATTTTGAAACAATCTAGAGATTATAATGAAATTAAATAGGAAGAGCTAAGTGAACTTTCCCAAATAAATTTCTCAGTAAACCTTCTCAGTGAAATTGCTTAGTGAAAACCTTCTCAGTGAAATTGCTTAGTGAAAACCTTCTCAGTGAAATTGCTTAGTAAAAACCTTCTCAGTGAAATTTCTTAGTGAAAACCTTCTCAGTGAAATTGCTTAGTGAAAACCTTCTCAGTGAAATTGCTTAGTGAAAACCTTCTCAATGAAATTGCTTAGTGAAAACCTTCTCAGTGAAATTTCTTAGTGAAACCTTCTCAGTGAAATTGCTTAGTGAAAACCTTCTCAGTGAAATTGCTTAGTGAAAACCTTCTCAGTGAAATTGCTTAGTGAAAACCTTCTCAGTGAAATTGCTTAGTGAAAACCTTCTCAGTGAAATTTCTTAGTGAAAACCTTCTAAGTGAAATTGCTTAGTGAAAACTTTCTCAGTGAAATTTCTTAGTGAAAACCTTCTCAGTGAAATTGCTTAGTGAAAACCTTCTCAGTGAAATTTCTTAGTGAAACCTTCTCAATGAAATTGCTTAGTGAAAACATTCTCAGTGAAATTGCTTAGTGAAAACCTTCTCAGTGAAATTGTTTAGTGAAAACCTTCTCAGTGAAATTGCTTAGAGAAAACCTTCTCAGTGAAATTGCTTAGTGAAAACCTTCTCAGTGAAATTGCTTAGTGAAAATCTTCTTAGTGAAATTGCTTAGTGAAACCTTCTCAGTGAAATTGCTTAGTGAAAACCTTCTAAGTGAAATTGCTTAGTGAAAACCTTCTCAGTGAAATTGCTTAGTGAAACCTTCTCAGTGAAATTGCTTAGTGAAAACCTTCTCAGTGAAATTGCTTAGTGAAAACCTTCTCTGTGAAATTGCTTAGTGAAAACCTTCTTAGTGAAATTGCCTAGTGAAAACCTTCTCAATGAAATTGCTTAGTGAAACCATCTCAATGAAATTTCTTAGTGAAAACCTTCTCAGTGAAATTGCTTAGTGAAAACCTTATCAGTAAAATTGCTTAGTGAAAACCTTCTCAGTAAAATTGCTTAGTGAAAACCTTCTCAGTGAAATTGCTTAGTGAAAACCTTCTCAGTGAAATTGCTTAGTGAAAACCTTCTCAGTGAAATTGCTTAGTGAAAACTTTCTTAGTGAAATTGCTTAGTGAAACTTTCTTAGTGAATTTTCCCAAATGAATTTCTCAGTGAACTTTTTCAATTAAAGTGCTAAGTGAACTTTCCCAAATGAATAAAGGATTGCTGAGTGAATTACCTTTGTTAGATATATATGTTTCTCTTTTGGAAAATATTCCTGTGTGATTGAAGTATGTTCTTTTATGCTTCTTCCTTTCAATAATATGGACATCATATGTTAGGGGTTTATGCTCTGCATAAACATAAACATTGATAAGGTTGAATTAGTGAAAGGAACTTTGTGTGAATTATAGATCTATGTTATCTCCATAACATTAAGATGTTATGTGGATACCTGATGGCATGATAAATGAGTAAGATCTGTCTCTCCTTTTACCTGGGATTTCAGGGACAAAATCCTTGTTAGGGGTTTATAACTTGTAACGAACCTGACCTGGGTTATGAGGTAACCCTATTTGTTTTGGCTAATAAAGTTGCTTATAACTTTAATATAATCCTCATAAGCTTTTCAACTTGATACAACTCAAGTTAAGCATTCATATTCAACCCTTTTCTTGGTCATTTCATCACCAAGACTACCATTATTCATAATGGAATCAAACATGGTGTATCATTAATTATCTCTCCTCTAAATTATACATAGAGGAATTAGGGACACTCTAGTGGTGGTAATTTGCATATCAACCCCACATTTTGGGTAAATTACAATTTGTACCAAAATTGGTGCACAATGCTCCAACATTGTTTAAACAAGTTCAAACTTGGAATTTAGGTTTCCACAAGCCACCACTTAGCATCATTCTCTCTCTTATGATTGTAAAACACATGTGGTACATTAAAAATGTGACATTTTGCATTATAACCCTTGAACTTGGGTAAATTGCACTTTGGTCCAAAATAAAGGAACATTGCTCAAACAACATTCAATCAGGACCAAACTTGAAACATAAGTGTGTTTCATGATAACAAAGCACCTTAGAGGATTTTATTAAAGTTATAAGCAAATTTATTATCCAAAACAAATAGGGTTACATCATAACCCAGGTCAGGGTCGTTACATATATATATATATATATATATATATATATATATATATATATATATATATATATATATATATATATATATATATATATATATATATATATGGGTATATCTTCACTACCCGTGCGGGTAACTAAGATTCACTACCCGTGCATCTATTTTGTAACAGGAAGACATGCATTTGTAATGAGATGGTCCAAATTGTAATGAGACGACCAAAATTGTAATACAAAGACTCGTTTTGTATTACAACGCTGTTACAGTCATATATATATATTTTACTGTTTCCAGATGGAAAATACAAACATCACGCTGTATTTACAAAATGAGTCTGCCTATTACAATTTGGACCGTCTCATTACAAATGCATGCATTCCTATTACAAAACAGATGCACGGGTAGCGAAGATATACCCTATACATATATATATATATATATATATATATATATATATATATATATATATATATATATATATATATATATATATATATATATATGGCCATTCATTAGCTACCCACATGGGTAACTAGTTACCTGTGGATCTATTTTGTAATAGAAAGATACCTATTTGTAATGAGATGACCAAATTTGTAAAACAAACACTCGTTTTGTATTATAGCGTAAACTACTATTATAAATATCATTTGTATTGTAATAAGACATGTAATACAAAATGAGTGTTTGTATTACAAATTTGGTCATCTCATTTCAAATTCTATCTATCTTATTACAAATAGGTACCTTTCTATTGCAAAATAGATCCACAGGTAACTAAAGTTGATTACCCATGCGAGTAGTGAATATATGCCCTATATATATATATATATAGTGTGTGACTGGGAAAATCCCCCTTTCTGCATGAGGATAAAATCCTAAACATATATCACTCTAAGATTGTTGTCATGTTAACTAGAGATCATTCATCAATCACCTCAAAAAACACTAATTTATAATTCTCATCAATGGTGTAACTAGAATCGATCGATATCCTAGAACTTGGGTTTTAAGTTTTGTGCATTTGCAATCTGATAGGCATGTAAACATGTTGATAACACTACCATACTTTTGGGTTTTAGGGGAGGCAGAGAAGGCAGCGGAAACAAAAATGTCTACCCCAAACCCGGAACAAGGAAACGCGTCAACGTCTATATAATAGGAAATGATGGTTTGTGGAATCATACCATGTCCCGAGGCTTGCTCAGAGACAATACCTCACGCCTTGCGCGGTCTTCAAATCTGGGCTTCGACGGTGTCTGTGCAGCTCCTGGTCGCACCGGGACTGACGACTCCTGATCGCACCGGACTGTCGGATGACAGTTGTCCTCCTAAGCGGCAGAAACCTCCCGCCTCTCAAGTAGTCCACACGGACCACCTGGAACTCCACACTCCTTGTCCCACAAGGAAGTGGAAGGAGTCGCACCCTCCTATTGATGTACTAGTCGCCAACACACTCTCCTGCTGCAAGTTGTAACTGCAGTTGTCCTTCCCTTGCTGCACCTCCCTTTGCGGGAAGCACTTGCTCGGGCTCTCTCTCGGTTACCAAAACCAGAGAGAACGACAACTTTGCAGAGCAACTGGTTGCACTGAGTTGTACTTTGAGAAGCCCCCAATACCCCTATTTATATAGGAGGGTCATGGGACAGGGTTCTCCATCCCGGGCAATGTGGGACTAAAAGCAGGAGTAGAAGGGTTCGAGATTTTCCACAAAAGCAACCAACTCGCAACCTGAACCGATCGGTTCACAAGTGAACCGGTCGGTTGGGGACCTGAACCGGTCGGTTGACACCTCAACCGATCGGTTGGGACCCTTGAACCGGTCGGTTCACAAGTGAACCGGTCGGTTGGTGGTCCTGGTCGGTTCCCGATTGACTTTCCTTCTTTTGTTTCTAATTGGTATCGAATACCAATCCTTGTTCCAATCAAATTGGGCAAGTGAAACGCAAGGAAAATTCTCACCGACCTGACTTTCCCAACATGCTCGGTTGCTCCAGTTGAACCGATCGGTTCAACACTTGAACCGCTCATTTCACTCTGGTCATGAGCCGATCGGTTCAGCAATCTCAGCCGACCGGTTCAACACTTGAGCCGATCGGTTGGGAATGCAGGTTGTGCAAAATCAGTCAATTGCAATTTCAATCAATCTGATACTCCAATCAACATGTCCAACACCTTGAACATTATGATATTGAGTTATCAATCAATTGAGTGTTTAATTGAACTACTAAACTCCTTTAGTAATCAATCTAAACATTGCTAGTGGATAAAACTCCTCTTCCAGGTTAAATCCTATGTGTGTGACCCTGCAGGTCCATTTCACGTTGGCAGTGAAAGTCCATAACACTTATGACTTCACAAGCAAAGAGCAGTGCCTAGTCACACATCAATGCTACCCAAGTGAAAGTAGAAAGTTGGAGAACAACTTTCATCCTACAATCCGTGAATGGTGTTACAGTGAATGTATAATTCCTTTGTCACTGATATCCCGAATGAACTCGAGGCATGGAACAGTCATCCTGTCAACGTTCATTCACTTTTTTTATCTCAGAGTAGACTGGAAGAGATATGTATGACATCAGTATCATATACTGACTCACACATGTGTGCACGCCTTTCTCAATCCTACTCATCAAGTGGCCATGGATATCAAACTCCCTCAGGAGGGACAAATCCCATATCAATCACTCACCCCTCAAAAGCCCCATGTGTCAAAGCCACCCAATCATCACCTTTATAACAACCCATGTTTCAGGATTGTGTTTGATGATGTCAAAGTGTGCCCAACAACATGTGTTGAGTGTAGTGATTTCAGGTCAAAGAATCACACTCACCACCATCACTGTGAGTACTGACTGTGACTACCATGTCATGGTTCCATGTGTCAAACTCACGGTGGGTCTGTCCGGTACCTTGTTCTCTAACAAGTACCTATGTGTTTGGTTTGATATCTCTATATCATGACTAATGAGATTCTATCATCAACCAACACCACAATCTAGTCTTGTGTGTCATTGCTGTCTATCTACCTTCCACAATGACATCCGACTAGGGACATAACAAGAATGTACAAACTCTTAGCATCCATATGATCTCATCGTTCAGGTCCTCAACCTGAAATCATACGTCATTCAGTACTGTCATTCTCTAGACATTCAATCTGTTCTATCACTATCTCATATGACTGAACCAGAAAGAATTGGAAGCTTGCCTTTATGGTTTATCAAATCAATCTTAATGTATCCCACCAATCATCTGATGATTGGCTCTCAGGGCCTACATACCAACAGACTCCCACTTGCACTGTGAGCCAATCACCATTGAATCATATTCATAGTGATCTTCAAACATGTCCCACATGTTACTGTTCCCTAGTGCCAACATAGTGAGTAATGGCAACACATTGCCAAAGTCAGTATAAATTGCATGTCTCTCATCTCTTCGTTGTACGTCACACATATGAGATGGAGTTGTCGTAATATGTGATCTAGTATTCCTTTGCTAACCTTTATCCACATTGCATGATCAAGGATTACATACTTGTCATCAATGAGCGGAATATCTATAAGTTCATCTCATGAGCTTCCAGATCCATATAGTATCTACTAATGTTCTCTAACACATAGATACTCGGCATTTCCTTTCAAATGGTTTTATTGGCACATTTCCAATTATCAACAAACTTTCACTTTTATATATCTTATATATGTTTTGCGATTAATTTTCTATCCTTTCAGAAGTTTGCATCAATGTAACTCTTTACATCGAACTCTTCCTTATCTCCATAGAACTAGTACTTCACAAGTACTTATCAAGTTCTCATGGTATTCCAGTAACCCTTACTGGAAGAAGACAGACATCCACCTGTCATGTCCCACATACGAGTTATCAGGATGAGCATATCATATTGTCATGTCGTACATACAAGATGATGAATGCATTTTGTTCTTGCCATGCAAGATAATGGGATGATTACATACATGATAGATCCATATCTATTCTTAGTGTTCACATTCTTCATAAGAATTGGACACTTGGCCTTGGGATACTAACTCCATGTAGCATAGGCAAGTTTTCTCCCACTTAATCTGTGCACACTGAACACTTCAGTACATATTGCCAATGTATGCTCTCTCTTTTTCAGGTCAAGAGATTTTTGAGAACTATCTCTATAGATCTCTATTCCTATCACATAGGAAACATTTCTATCTTCCTTAAAGATAATTTCCACTTTTGGATTTCCATTTTAGAACATTTCCATTTCACATCAACATGTGAAATGTGAATACGCTCCCACTAAATCACAGATCCCTTCTTTATCTTTGACATATCAGTCAAACTCTTTGACTATATCATCAAAGTAAAGATCCAATTCCGAGTTGCGTGTACTCAATCAATCACATTGATTAGTCCATTGTGACTTATAGACTTCATTTGCATTAATGGATTCATAAACCTTATAGATTGTGTCACGTACACATCCTTATTTTATTCCTCATAGGAATGTGGTTTTAGTATCCATATGCCAAATGCCTTAGTCCTTAAGTTACAATCAACAAGCATCATCCTTCTCAAAATGATATCCATGTATCTTAACCTTTAAGATTCATTTGCACTTATGGATTTCATCCAACGGGTGCTACCATCAAGGTCATACCTTATGGTTCACATGGATGTCATTTAGGATGTAATGGTCATATACCATAACTCAAAATTTGGTTCCTCATATTCATCTAGATAGTTGACTCATCACATGAACAACTCATCCATAGATAATTATGGTGTATCTGTTAAAGATATAAGAACTCACAACCCTTGTGATTCTTAATTTCTTTTATTAGTCTGGGGTATTCTTTTATTAAGAAGAATTCAGTTATTTGATAATCATTCTCTAACTCCTTAGAGTATGATTCCTTCTTGATTTAGACATCACCATGCCTTAATCATGAGTTCACTATGATACATTATCATAATCACTCATAAGGATCTCAAACATTTGGTCCAAGTATTTCATTCATTGATCCCATCAAGAATTAATACTTTACTAAATTTGTACTTCATCTATGATAATCTTGAACACTTCAAGATATTCATATTGGTATTTCTCTAAACACCATTTGAAGTATTAGCATTTTTTTCAATAGGTATGTAAATACATCACATGTATATACCTAATAGGATAATCATTCTCCCACTACCTTTAGTGAAGATTGATTAATCATGTCTAAGATATTAATGTCTCTTACTGGTTCTCTAACCAAAAGAGTCTAGGTTTATCCATCATATGGAAACTAGAAATGAATTTCTCATGATTGATGCTAATTTGATTGTTTGAGTTATCTATAACTTTTAGGTATCATTTTATCTCATGCATATCAAATACCACAATATAAACAAGGCATTGCCACAAAGATCATATCTTTTAAGATTGAAACATCAACTTTATTGATTGCCATCATTGTTATACAATATGCAAAATAAAGTGTTTCTATCTATTGGCAAAATGAAATAGCAGTTCATAACTGTATTACATGCCTTATAGGATGAAAATAAACTAAAGTACTCCTATCTATGGCTCCAACACTTGGCCCAATTATGAGTGCTTTACACTTTACATCTTGGTATCATATACCTCAAAAAGTGTTACAAGTTTACTTTCATGACACCTTTAAGTAGAGACGTCTGTAGCCTCCTTCTTCTTTTGTTCTTCCAGATAGAGAGGACAATTCCTTTTCCAATGTCCTGGCTTTTGACAATGGTGGCAATTTCCTTTCTTGGTCACGCCTCCCTTGGCCTTGAGAGCTGAAGACAGCTTGGACTCCTGGCTAGCATCAGAACCTTTCTTAGCTTTGCCCTTGCCCTTGCGCTTGGACTTGCCTTTCTTTCTCGTGATCACCATCACAGCCTTAGGCTTGTCCTTCTTCATCTGTATCTCGGATGTCCTCAACATGCCCAACAACTCTGACAGTGGCCTATCAAAGTTTTTCATGTTGTAGTTCATCACAAACTGACTGTATGATTCTGGTAACGATTGTAGTATCACGTCAGTAGCCAACTCTTGGCTCAGTGGAAATCCCAGTCTCTGCAAGTTCTCCACATACCCAATCATCTTGAGTGTGTGAGGACCAACTGGATCTCCTTCTGTCATGACGCACTTGAACAATGCCCTAGAAACATTGTATCTATCTTGCCTTGCTTGATCTTTGTACATGTTCCTGATATGCTGAATCATCTCTATGACACCCATGTTCTCATGTTGTCTCTGCAACTCATGGTTCATAGAACATAACATCAAGCACTTTGCATCAATGGCATCATCAACATGCTTCTTGTAAGCATCCCTTTCTGCTTTTGGTGCATTAGGAGTGGGTTCCTCTAGAATTGGAGTATCCAGGACATAGAGCTTTCGCTCTTGAGTGAGAACAATTCTCAATGTCCGATACCAATCGTGGAAGTTTGTCCCATTTAGCTTGTCCTTATCAAGGACCGATTGCAAAGAAAAGTTGTTGTTGTTTGTTGCCATTTGAACTACAAAAGGAAATATGCAATTTTAGTCCAAAAACTCATTTTTGACTTATTTGATTGATTTGAAAATTTGACGATATAATTAGGCCTTTAATTAATTATCGCTCCCACTATTTTACTTCAAATTGATAGCCCTCACCATCAATTCGGAAGATTGCAGCGTACAACCTTTTAGTGGGCAAGATCCTGAAATCCTCTAAGTCATGAGTCAGCTTTGGCTGATCGCCCACAACTTAGATCTCTCAGGTAGGCAACCCTTTCCAATTGCATCATATGCAACTCTTGTTGAATGAACTTGCACAACACCTTGCCATGAACATTCCTGGCCTCTTGGCTTAGACGCTCTAAGAATCACCAGTTAAGTCTAACCCAAAAGCCGACACGGTAGAACATGCACCCTACTTTGGAAGAACCTACATGTCTACCCTTCACACTTCCACAAGATAGACGGCGCACCACGCTTTGGCGTAACCTACGCTTGGTTGATCGAGTTTTTCATATGTGCTGCTAATGGAAGGCATATAAGACTTTATATTTTAATGAGGGATTTGGTTTTTATATACATATACATATCCAATCACCACAATACATAGTACGTATCATATACATGCTATATCCCACAGAAAAACATGCACAAATGACAAAAAGTGATGATTATGGCCATCCTAATGTGATTCCTCGAGCCAAGAGGAATCATGGTCATCTAGGTATACATCACATGCAACCTGTACAAAATGAAATTTGTGCCTTTGCCTTCCGAGTTGATCAAATCATCATAAGAATGATCTGCTCTCTCTGGGCGGTCGTCTGGGTGCCACCAGCCGATCGGTTGGCTCCTCCAACCGATCGGTTCGCCTGTTCATCGTGCATCTCGTCATGGCCGCCACCCGCTCGTCTCACTCCTCGAATCGGTCATCAACCAATTGGTTCACTCCTTGAACCGATCATCTGGAATGTCAACCGATCGGTTCACGCCTTGAACCGATCGTCTCATCTGTCGTCTGGATGTCCACCGTTCTTTGAAATAACAGGAAATAAAATCTATCCTAATATTACATTGCTTAAAAAGGGAAACCCCGAGTTACATTCGGGGGGAGAAAAGGTAGGAAAGAATCTCGAATTATTTCGAGTTACATCAGGAAAAGGAGAAGGAAGATCGGTGCGCAGACTGAGATGCAAGCAACCACACACAACCAATCACAGATAGGGTTTATTGGCCATAACCACACTATACATCCACCACAAAACTCGTTTAAGGGCGACACGTATCGAGTGCATTAATAATACATATCATATATGTAATTGGGATTTGTGGATTTAGGATTGGACATGCATAAAGCCAATTTTATTCGCATCATATGCAATAAATAAAGGCGACAAACCAAAATCGATCATATCGATATTCCTAAAATATAGAACAGTTGATGTGGCTCTGATACCACTGTTGGGTTTTAGGGGAGGCAGAGAAGGTAGCGGAAACAAAAATTTCTCCCCCAAACCCGAAACAAGGAAATGTGTTAACGTCTATATAATAGGAAAGGATGGTTTGTGGAATCATACCTTGTCCTGATGCTTGCTCAGTGACAATACCTCGCGCCTTGCGCGGTCTTCAAATCCGGGCTTCGACGGTGTCTGTGCAGCTCCTGGTTGCACCGGGACTGACGACTCCTGATCGCACCGGACTGTCGGATGACAGTTGTCCTCCTAAGCGGCAGAAACCTCCCGCCTCTGAAGTAGTCCACACGGACCACCTGGAACTCCACACTCCTTGTCCCACAAGGAAGTGGAAGGAGTCGCACCCTCTTATTGACGTACTAGTCGCCAACACACTCTCCTGCTGCCAGTTGCAACTGCAGTTGTCCTTCCCTTGCTGCACCTCCCTTCGCGGGAAGCACTTGCTCGGGCTCTCTCTCGGTTACCAAAACCAGAGAGAATGACAACTTTACAGAGCAACTGGTTGCACTGAGTTGTACTTTGAGAAGCCCCCAATACCCCTATATATAGGAGGGTCATGGGATAGGGTTCTCCATCCCGGGCAATGCGGGACTAAAAGCAGGAGTAGAAGGGTTCGAGATTTTCAACAAAAGCAACCAACTCGCAACCTGAACCAATCGGTTCACAAGTGAACCGGTCGGTTGGGGACCTGAACTGGTCGGTTGACACCTCAACTGATCGGTTGGGACCCTTGAACCGGTTGGTTGGTAGTCCTGGTCGGTTCCCGATTAACTTTCCTTCTTTTGTTTCTAATTGGTATCAAATACCAATCCTTGTTCCAATCAAATTGGGCAAGTGAAATGCAAGGAAAATTCTCACCGACCTGACTTTTCCAACATGCTCGGTTGCACCAGTTGAACCGATCGGTTCAACACTTGAACCGCTCACTCTGGTCATGAGCCGATCGGTTCAACACTTGAGCCGATCGGTTCAACAACCTCAGCCGACCGGTTCAACACTTGAGCCGATCGGTTGGGAATGCAGGTTGTGCAGAATCGATCAATTGCGATTTCAATCAATCCAATACTCCAATCAACATGTCCAACACCTTGAACATTATGATATTGAGCTATCAATCAATTGAGTGTTTAATTGAACTAATAAACTCCTTTAGTAATCAATCTAAACATTGCTAGTGGATAAAACTCCTCTTCCAGGTTAAATCCTATGTGTGTGACCCTGCAGGTCCATTTCACGTTGGCAGTGAAAGTCCATAACACTTATGACTTCACAAGCAAAGAGTGGTGCCTAGTCACACATCAATGCTACCCAAGTGAAAGTAGAAAGTTGGAGAACAACTTTCATCCTACAATCCGTGAATGGTGTTACAGTGAATGTATAATTCCTTTGTCACTGATATCCCGAATGAACTCGAGGCATGGAATAGTCATCTTGTCAACGTTCATTCACTTTCTTGATCTCAGAGTAGACTGGAAGATATATGTATGACATCAGTATCATATACTGACTCACACATGCGTGCACGCCTTTCTCAATCCTACTCATCAAGTGGCCATGGATATCAAACTCCCTCAGGAGGGACAAATCCCATATCTATCACTCACCCCTCAAAAGCCACATGTGTCAAAGCCACAAAATAATCACCTTTATAACAACCCATGTTTCAGGACTGCGTTTGATGATGTCAAAGTGTGCCCAACGACATGTGTTGAGTGTAGTGATTTCAGGTCAAAGAATCACACTCACTACCATCACTGTGAGTACTGACTGTGACTACCATGTCATGGTTCCATGTGTCAAACTCATGATGGGTCTGTCCGGTACCTTGTTCTCTTACAAGTACCTATGTGTTTGGTTTGATATCTCTATATCATGACTAATGAGATTCTGTCATCAACCAACACCACAATCTAGTCTTGTGTGTCATTGCTGTCTATCTACCTTCCACAATGACATCCGACTAGGTACATAACAAGAATGTACAAACTCTTAGCATCTGTATGATCTCATCGTTCAGGTGTTCAACCTGAAAGCATACGTCATTGAGTACTGTCATTCTCTAGACATTCAATCTGTTCTATCACTATCTCATATGACTGAACCAGAAAGAATTGGAAGCTTGCCTTTATGGTTTATCAAATCAATCTTAATGTATTTCACCAATCATCCCATGATTGGCTCTCAGGGCATACATACCAACACATACAAGCATAAAATGATTGAGAACATGCAATAGTTAATAAAAACTAGTTGTATATACCAGAGAAAAATTGGGTAGCGGGGCTATTCCCACACCCTAGCATGAGGATATATGGCTCATGCCAGTAGTAGAAGAAACAATAAAGGAATAGGTGAAGAAATCCATATTCATAGAAGAAGAAGGGGTTTTAGTCGTGGTCTGCTAAAGAAGCTCTTTAAACTCTAAAATGATGGCATCGATGGACAAGGAAGAACATCCCGTGGATGTTTGTCAGGGTTGGACCTAGGTCGTTGGCCTTCCTCACTTATGTTTTGGATCTATTGTTGTATCAAGAAGGTAGCATGTTGATGAAGGCAGAGGTCATCAATCAATGAGAATGAACTCTATTAAACAGACCTACTTCGACATTGGAGCATTGCCAGAGGTGGAAGGAGATTTGGTTGGTATTTGCAAACCAATTAAAGGGTCAATGATATATGGAGGTCAAAGGTCAGGAGCTATGGCAACAACCTTATGGCATAAAATCATGGATCCCTTTCTTGTAGGTCTTGGTCTTCTATTTTTAGGTTTAAGGTAGGGCTTGGAACCCTCCCTACCATCCTGGAGTGAAGTATTGGCTTCGATGGAGGTGAAATTTGGTGCTGGCATGATTGAGGTGATGAGTCATCAATTTGCAATAGTTTCAATGGTAGAAGAAGAGTTTCATGGCATTTTGATGAGCCATCCATAGAAAAATGGTCCCAGAAAGACCATGAGAAGAGAAAGTAGAACTATCATCAGAAGACCAAGCAATAATGCCATTGGTTGTTGCAAGTAGAACTTCCTATGGAAGGTAGACTTAGGACAACCATCCGTAGACAAAACATCAGGAGTATCATCAGAGATAATGTAGACCCACCATCGATTGTTATGTGTAGGATCTATTTCAGAAGGGATCAGAACAACCATCAAAAGAAAGCTTTTTCTTGGCATTAAAATGGTCATTGTATTACTGAAACGTATCCATACAATGGGGTGGATATAACACCCTCAGGAAATTTTCTAACATCAAGATTTCATTACATATTCCCAAACCCAAAGATGCGACATTATGGGAAGTCGTATTACTCTCTCTGAAAACATATGTTAGCTGGAAAGAAATAAACTGACCGCAGAGAGATAATTTCTGTGCAAAAATGCATGATAGGGCTATATCCCCCACCACCTTCATCTACTAGTTTGACGACATTTGAGGCATCAATTTCAATGATGATATGCTACAAATTCATAAACTTAGCAGCTCGATAGGCCATATGAACAACAAAACATTCCGCAGTAGAAGAGTCCCATTTGCCAAGAAGAGTCTTAGCCGCCACCGCAATAGTCTGTCCCTCAAGGTTCTTGAAAACTGCAGCAAAGGAGGTATTTTTGTTGTTGATGCATGCAATGTCCATATTGATTTTTGTGGTGCCAAACTCGGGATGCCTCCAGTTGTTGCATCTGCCACTATGATCATCGAGCACAAACGGGCATTTGTATCTTGTGTTGAGCTCCTGGAACTCTTTAACCCAATGCAACAGATTGTTTTTGTAGACAACAATGTTGGTATGTGTCTGGCTATAAATGTAACTGTTGCGGCTGTTCCAAATGGAAATACATGAGGCTATAAGTTCAGTCATTTCATTTTGATTTAGGACATTCAGGGCCCATGACTAGGCTGCCACCATCGATGTTCTAGGCATAGCAGCGAGTTTTGTATTGAGTGAACATGCCGTCCAGAGCTCAGCAGCATGATGACAGTCAAACAGAGCATGGAAAGTGTCCTCCTCGCTTCCTCCACATTTGAGGCAGTTCCTAGAGTTTATGATTCTTCTACGATGTAGCTGAGAGGCCGTTGCCATGTGGTCCTTGCAAGTATGCCAAACAAAATGTCTGAACTTTGGTGGAATCAGCAGACTCCAGAGTTTTATCCATAGAGCGTGCGGGTTCATCACTGAACACATATTTGTTTCTTTGATGCCAATCCAGTAGGCCGTCTTAATAGAAAAGATTCCATTTTTGGTTGGGTACCAGAACATGGCTTCCATACCTTCACTGCACACAGGTATTTTTAAAATACATTCAGTATCTTACGCATTAAACATAACCCCAATCAGGTCACTATTCCATCTGCTCTTAGACATATCCATGCCATCCCTAACCTTGTAGAAATTTGACTGGTAGGCCTCATCAATGCAAGTGCAGTACCCCTTCTCATTTGGAATCCAAGCATCTTTCGAGATATTTAAATTTGAGTTCTCGCAGACTTGCTCCCAAAGTCCCTCCTTCAGGACTCGGGCACCCCACAGACTACGCCACGTAAAACTAGGGTCGTAGCCTCTAAGGGCATCAATAAAAGAGGATCTCTTAAAGCACCTTCCCTGCAACACTTTATGGACTAAAGAGCTCGGATTATCGATGAGTCTCCAGTTCTGTGTTGCAAGGAGTGCGGCGTTGAACACTTTGAAATCTCTAAAGCCAAGGCCCCCATCTCTCTTTGATTTGCAGCGCTTTTCCCAAGTTGACCAGTGGATTTTACGTTTTCCATGTCCAGAACCCCACCAGAAATTTTCCACCAACTGGTTCATCTCATTTAAAATACCCAAAGGGAATTGGAAAAAGCTCATGAGATATGTAGGAACGGCTTGAATAACAGATTTGATTAGGACTTCTTTGCCCGCCTTGCTAAGGAACTTTTCTTTCCAATCAGTCATTTTCCCCCACATTCTGTTTTTTATGGCTTTGAAAATTTCCTTCTTTGATCTCCCCACACTGGTTGGTAGCCCCAGATATTTTTCATGCTTCAGCACCTATTTTATGTCCAAGATTATCTTCTGCCGCGTGCACTTGAACCCTATGCCTGAGATATATGCTCTGCACATTGCCTTTCTTTGTAGGACCCCTCTCCGCTCTTGAGCAGCCGTGCGACATCTAACACCGAGGAAGTAGCAATAAACATTGTTACTCTGTCCAGAAAACCAGAAGAATCTAATTGCTAAAAGTCATCGGCTGGATTCCTTGACAGAGATGGGCTCTCGTGTCCGTCAAAACAAATCTCGTGAAATTTATGGACTCTCTGTATCCTCTGCTGCGTGCACTTGAACCCTATGCCTGAGATATATGCTCTGCACATTGGCTTTCTTTGTAGGACCCCTCTCCGCTCTTGAGCAGCCGTGCCACATCTAACATAGAGGAAGTAGCAATAAACATGGTTACTCTGTCCAGAAAACCAGAAGAATCTAATCGCTAAAAGTCACCGGCTGGATTGAATCAAGGTTGTGCCATGTCCACAGACAGGAAGACACCACCAGAGGAAGCTTTCTAAACAACGCAGCCGAAGTGTTTACCGTGGGCACTGTAGTTCTGCCATGTTGGATTCAGCATAATCCTCAATTGTTTATGACGGCCACATCAGTCATTAGTTTATTAAGAGGGCAACTATGTTTGGTCAGGGAGTACAGGATCCATGAAGTTACGATTACCACGTCCTCAGGATCATTGCAGCATTACGGCATGACAATAGTTTTGAATGGAAGAATGTCCTTTTATGCCTAGTTTGGGCGGCAACTTCACAAATTCCGGTAGTCCGTAGTGTTTTTTTGCGTGTCAGGGGAGCTAGCCGCGGACTGATAGTTGTTCACTGTATCCGACAATGCTTGGCGCGGGCAGAAGCAATATGAAATCGGTGATGATACGGTAGTCATAACTACTTAAAATTCTGGCGTGATTGATAAATCGCACCGTTTATGTTTAGCTATTCATAGAACTGCAGTTAACACTTCCGCATAGTACAGAACGGGTTGTTATGATACACGTTGATTACCGAGATTCAGGAAGTGCCCATCCAAACTATACCTTAATGAATCTTCTATGGTTCGCTACATGGAGATATTTCAGTCCGAGGTGTTGATACTTTTTGTTCTAACATATTCCATAGAAGAACCTATGTCGACCGTCATTTGAAACACACAAGTTGAAAGACAACTTTTGTTATAACCCCAAATTTTGGGTTCAAGTGGTGAGAAATATAATTTCTCATATTAAAGATGTTTGAACAAATAATCATATATTTGGTTGAGAATAAATGGATTTCGTTTAAAATAGCCTTGTTATTTGATTTGTGGGCTTTATTGGCTATTGGGCCCAATAAAAAGGAAAATAACAAAGGAAATTCAATTAGTAAATGGATAATTGAATATTCGAGAAAAGAAATAATGGAAACCTCTAGAAGGAAAATCCAAAGAGGATTTCGTGCCTCTTGGATTCCTTGGGTTCCAAGGAGTCTAAAGTTGCAAAGAAAAGCAATAAGAAAAAGAAAAGATTAATTATGTTTTTCTTTATTAAGAAAGAAATTGAAAACATTGATTAAATGTGGAAATTAAGTGAAAAGGTGAATAATTGAGTACCCTTTATGGAATTTCGTATCCCAAGGATTTCTTATGATAAAAGGGATGCCAATGAGGAAAATAAAAGAGAAATAAAAAGAAATCCTCAAAAAGGAATATTTAAATGAGAAATAAACATGATAATGCAAAATGATGCATATTGATGCATTTAAGGATAATGAGTATCTTTAAAAAGCAATTTCGAAATATTTGAATCCCTTTGATTCCAAGGAGTCCCAAGAAAGAATAAGAAAGAGAAAAGGAAAATAAAACAAAATAATAGAATAATGTGATAAATCATTATAAGAATCAGCCCTTTATCGAAAAGGGAGATTATTTGCTTTAAGAAAAGAAGTTTTTATGCTATAATTTTAAGAGGGAAGTATAAAGAAAATAAAAGAAGTGTTTTTCATTTTTATGATTATCCAAGAGATAAGGAATATCTAAGAGAGAGAAAGAGAGAAGAATTGCTTCTCTCTGAAGGAAAACGATTCCCACTAGAAGAGGGACTTCGTCTCGTTAATGAAAGCCATCCTAGGGCTTCGTTGACTTCCTCTATATAAGGGGAGAAAGCTTGGGGGCGAATCCAGAAGAATTCCACGCAGTTATACCTCTCTTCTTCATCTTCTTCGTCAAAACCCTAAACTTGAGGGTAGGGTTCCATCCTTGTAGTAACGGGGGCGTTTATGACTTTGTTTGAAGCAGGAAACACCCACGATCAACCCCAGATAGTCGGCCACCCTTCCCATCCTCCTACACCCGCGAACTCCAGCAGCAGCAGATCGAGCGGCCGCAACACAGCAGAAGGTTGCGGCTCTTCCCCAGCCCAAACCAGCTGCGCTGGATGTGAGCCAGCTAGCGCCCCAAGGGCGGCGGGATGCTGCGGAGCCAGGGGTGGCATCGGCAGCAGCCATCGGGCTCCGAGGAGGAGGGTCTCGGCCGCGCGAGAACCCTAACCTAGCGGCTACAGGAGACGTGCGCGAGGAGGAAGATGACAGACTGCGTTGGACGTTTTTGCCCTTCCGGGCTCTATAAGGTCAAGGAGTCACGCAGGGGTAAAAACGAGATTTCGTTATGTTTTTAAAACAACCGGGTCGCGCAGCTAGGAAGCAATTGCATGGAGAGGGACACGTGGCACCCTTTCATTGGCCAAGTAAGTAAGATTTTGCAAAAATCATAACTAGTAAACCGTAACTCGGATTGAAACAAGTTATATACGAATTTTGATCAGGAGAATGAGAGGAATCCAATAAAAATGTTAATAAATATATATTTCGTTCCTGTTTGCAAAATTACTATAAGTTAATGAAAAGTGCATTAAAGTAAAGATAAAAACCCTATTTGTGAATTAAAGGTTGAATATATGATGCCTAATATGTTAGTTTGAATAATGTTACCTTGTTGAAGGATAATATCAGATGTGAATCTAATCTAGATGAGAAATTGCATGTTTTAAGGTTTTAAACCAAGATTACATGATAATGCATTTAGAAACCCTAACTTAGAGAAAAGGGGAAGATATCATGAGAATATGTTGTTAAATGATTGTTATAAGTTTTTGGTATACGAAAGTCCTTAATTCTGGATAAATACCTAAAAGTAGTAATTAAGGTCTTTTTATGAATAAAAGGTAGATATGATGGCAAAATGAGTTCCTATGTTAATTAGACCCTAATGAGATTTGAATTAATGATAGATGCACATAATGATCTTGTCATGAATTAAAAGGGATAAAAATAGTATCTTTAATGTAAAAGAAGTTTAATGAAATTAATTGATGAGTAATATGCCTTTAAATGTGGAAATAGGGTTATATGTTGTGGAAATAACCTTAGTATTGAAGAATAGATAAAATAACTAGGGTTTTTGAATAATCGCATAAAATTAGGGTTTAATGCGGTGAAAGATAAAGGGAAACCCTAATTGTATAATGAAACCCTAAGATAGACACAAAACCCTAGAAAGTGAATCCAAGTAAATAGAGTAGTTTTTGATGAAGAGTGTAACAATAGAGTACATATTCTTTTCAGGAAATATGTGATGATTGAATTACTTGCTTGGATATGTTGATTGGCTTGATTATATATACATGAAGTAAATGTTCAATAATCTGCATGACTCTTCAAATCAGGTATGTGGTTACTTATGGTTAACCGTTTAGGTTTCCCGGCGTTTTCCGAACGTTTTATCGCTTTGAATGCAACTAAACTGCTTGGATGTTCATATTGCAAATATAATGTGGCTATGACTATCACTTAATGTGTACACCTATAAACTCAGATCCTGGTTCTCTCTGTGGCAAAATAGCTAACCTAGTACATGGCTACTTATGGGTAGGTCATCAGGTTAGAGAAAGACCTAGTACATGGCTACCTATTGGGTAGGTCCATCAGGTCTATGGATGACCTAGTACATGGCTACCCATTGGGTAGGTCCATCAGGTCAATGGTTGACTTAGTACATGGCTACCATGGAGGTAGGACCATCAAGTCATAAAGAGTTAGAGATTGGGCTATCCTCGGATAGTGCCATGCGACTCTATACCTAAAAGAGAGGTGATATCCATGTCCACTGCAGGGACAGCCCAGAGTTGTGAATATGTATGGATTGAGTTATATGGTTTAAAACGTAATCTTGTTTGTTAAATCATTAATTGAATGATTATGTAGTTAATTTAGTTGAACAATTATCTGCTTCTCCCCCACATACCAGCTTCGGCTGACCGACGTTTTGTTTGTCGGCGTTTTAGGTACAATGAAAAGAACAAACAGTAAAGTGGCACATGTGATACTAAAAGAGAGTTAAAGTATAAAGGAGGATTAGATAGATTAGTATCGGTGTGGATAGAAGGTTAATCAACCAAGTTTTCAAAAGGTATGTAAAGAAAAATTTTATTACCATTTTCAGTATAGTCTGTTAGAATTTGATAATTGTTTATGGTTATATGCCGAACCTTTGATCCGGGATTAATGGATGCGGCTTCAACCTCTTGGTCTCCCTTAATTGGGGGTTACTGAAAGGTGAGGTCGTAACAACTTTCTATCTTCTGATCTGGTGGGAAAGTCAGTTAAGTGTGATTACTTTCTGATCTTACAACAATCCATATGCCTCGATTTAACAACCTTACTTCTTAATTTGCATGACTGTATAACTATTGCATGTGGTTTTTAGTGATTCACATATAGCATACGTATATAATATACAATTTGACTAGAACATATATTTGAGATATTCAATCACCAACATTAGATAGGAACATTTTAATATGTGAATCAAGTTTCACATATAACAAGATTGTCATGTCTTCTCAATATCCATTATGTCGACGAGTGTTAATTTCAGCCAAACACTGATGTTGTCGTAAATCCAAGATACACCTTTGAAAAGTAATGACAATACCTCTATATTTTGGCATACTTATTTCAAAATCTTGTGTTGGACAGATCGTAATATATCTCTTATGGTTGTAGTGGCTTATATCATTGCACGTACAGGTGCAAGAAGAAATCTATAACATTGAGTAACAGTGACACCACTATCTGGTGTATGTTCCAAGTTGTAAAGAAATTATCCTCATGTTATTTTGCAACACCCTCATCGTCTTTGAGACTACTTTATTTCTCTGGATCAATGTCTCTTCTTGTAGAGCATACAAAATCTCTGTAAGTTTATGGCAACCTCATGTTCTCTATTCATGCTTTATTCAGTTTATATTGTTGTCCATAAGAGTATTTCTTTTCTACTAAAATTTGATTGAATGCTTTGATTGGTATGGATGTCGTGTATATGCTTTTTAATTGGGGAAGAAGACGTTTCAATAGTTCTGTTTATTATTTATTATTATTTAATTTTCACGTTGTACAAGAGACTTGGAAATTTATCTAATGTTTAATCGCCAATGCCGCAATTTTATTCATACTTTTAGATCAATAACTAAAAATGCGTAAAAAATTTCTAAATGAAAAAAATGATTGTTTGAAAAAGATGTTTTGACATCCCATCAAGACTTCTTCTCAATCGTATTGTTAGTCATTGTAGATTGATCATTAGTGCAATGTTTATGGAAAATAACTATATGTCTATCAAACTAAATATTACTATGACATCTTCGGTATGTTTATACCTAGAGTAAATCAAATACATCTATAATAGTATATTTATATTCTATATTGAAATCATAGATATATGTCCTTATTTGATGAGAAATCCATTCAACATGACCTATCAAATAGTTGTAAACTGCTTATTTCAACATAAATGCCATGATTGTTAATTCAAACCAACATGGATTGGCTAGAAACCTAGGATTTGCACTCTAAAATAGACCTGCCAACCGCGGTTAGGAATTCCAATGTAATGCACATGCTCCATGTTTAGAAAAACCTAAAAATATGCATGTATAATATTCTTGCAAACTGTTAATGTATATTTATTTAGATTAGAAACTAGGTGATACCAATTTATCAAGCACACTACAAATAAAGACAAATTATCCCATAACATCAAAAACTGTATCCATATAGTTCTATAGTTGTGCACCTTGATTGTTTGAAGAAAATAATGGAAAAGACCGACATTATCTGCGAATCCACCTTCTACATTACACTATTCAACTACAAAACACATGACACCTAAAGAATCAACACAAGATAAGTGAAAATCCAACAAAATGAATATTATGTTGTGAGAATGTTGCATATATGTGTTTTATGTAACAATGTTGTTGCAATAACCTACAATACAAAATATTTTCTTTAAATACTAAAAAGACGCAATAATTTTGTGATTTATTTATAAAAGTATTAGTTATTTGGATTTATTCATGTTTATTTATATTTGACAAAATATCTACAGAAATAAAATACATACGGTTAGGTTATGCTATTATATGCATATTATCACATGAATCTTGGCTTTCTCTATTAAATAACAATGATGAAGGAAATCATAGTTTCAATTAAACCACTTTAGTAAAATCTCAAATCCTATGTAGTAGAAACTGGTTATTATAGTTTCACTCTATTTTCTATTTGTTCAAATTAAGTTATACTGATAGGGAAAAATCATATCTATGTTTTGACATCAAAAGATAATTAAAAATGAAAATGTTTATGTGATTTCCCTAATAAGATAACCTTTCCACATTAGTTCTTGAATAACTTGTATTTATACTTTTTTATTAGTTCATCATAAAACTTTGTTACTATATTTTTCCATATAAAATTTAATGAAATCATACTCTTTATGAAGACTTTATTTTCATTCAGTGAAGTAGGAGGTTGTACATATAAAACAAAGACCTATACTTATTTGTGAACTTTGGAAAATATCATTGGCACACAATAGGGAAGAATTACATTCTAATAAATAAACTTAGAATAATATAAATGGATAAGCTTCATAAGAATCTTGAAGGAACATACTAAATATATTTAACCCATCACTATATTATTTATATCATTATCACTATAACCTTTACACAATAAAAATACAATGATAGCGACTATACAAGAAATTTCTAATATACTTCTTGTCACACCCCGATCTCACACTAACCACTAATCACGAGATTAGGGCGCGACGGAGGGATTATCACATAAACAAATCACTGAAAACTTTTTCTTTTTAAAACCTCGTAATGATATCCGGATTATTGTTGTAATCTAAAACATAAATAACTATTGCGGAAGCATTTCAATTAAACTGGCTAGAGAACATAAACAGAGTTTACAACATGTAATATTGTTTAACAGAAAGTAAACATAACAGTTAATTTACATCTTTATACACATTCGCCATACATACTCTCTCTCACCCACTCCATGTCCCAAGGACCGAGGGGAAAGGACTAAGAGACCTCTAACTACTAACTACATACACCTTCTACAAACTAAGCGTTAGGATGAAAGGATCCTTCAGATTTCCTATTGCTGATGATGACCTGAAAATGTTTTGAGTAGAGGTATGAGCCTACTCGCTCAGTGAATAGCATTTCATTTAGCTATCACTAAACAACTCATCAGGTTTATAAATTGAAATTAAACATAAGTGCAATACTAAGCAGGGTAGTTCTATTAACATAACAGATTTGCAGAATATAATCACATTTCCATGCAATAACAAATAATTTGAACAGATAAACAGATATAAAGAAATAGCACAAAAGTTCGAATACTTAAATTTACTGTGATCCTATATGAGTACCAATTTATATTATTATTATGCCCTAATCATATGCAGTGTACCCTGCATATGAAGATCCGTAGTGAACTACGATCCCACTGTACAAGACTTAGCGACACACCCGGGAAATGCTAAGTCTGACGCCAGCCCTGCTCTGCCACAGGACCCCAGGCTCTCCGGCCTGACTCATAGGCTCTACGGCCTCAAGGCACTACTCTGAGTGCTCTAGACTCCTCCTCTAACCTGAGTACACAGGCGGAGAGTCTCACCGGGTTACCTCCGTGACACAAGCACGGATGATGTTGAATAACCCCCATTTTTCCTCCAGTGCCACCGTGACACAAGCACAGGTTGTTGTTGGACACTGCCTCTCTTTCCTCGTGTGTCCATGACACAAGCACGGATGATGTTGCAACACGAGTTTCACCCCTAAGAAGCAGATCTGTCAAAGGGGTTCTACGGTGTTAGGGCACCTAAGTCTATTAACTGATTAACATATAACCATTTAAACAGGAATATCACATTTACTGATTTCAGATCAAATCACAATACACTGTCATTCTAAAACTGTCAGAGCAATATATTTCAAATCATTGTAATTTCTGAGAAATTCTCATAACATGCATTCAGACAAATTAGAAATGCATAAATAACTTAACTTATTTCAATCTGGCACATACATAGCGAATTTAAGCAATTGAACATCTTATTGCACGAATTAAATAAATTTACTTCACATACGAGAATCATACTCAACATTTGTCAATTCTCTAAAATTCTCGAAAAACGTGCACATTAACCCAAATCTTGGTTTGTGCATCACTTAACTCAATTAAAAGTTAATTACCTATCACAACACAATTTAATAACAATACTTGAGAATTTCTGTTAATAATTCAGAGAAATGTGCCATTTCATGTAAATATAAATTTACACATATTAATGTTAAAAGATATATGCAATAAGGGTTTTATTGCATATTTTTATTTATTCATATCAACTTTGAATTCGTCTATCTGATAATTTATCAGAAATCCCTATTGTCTGGGTTCATACCCAAACCATACCATTTTCAGATATGAATCTCTAATTTTAACATTCAAATAAGCAATTTAGGTTCCAATGAACCATATAAATCTACTGATTCAATCCACACTGATCAATTGCTAAATTTAATCATATAACAGTGTCTAGAAGCAATTTATGAAATAAAAAGTCAGGTGACGCCAAACGCCGCCCTACGCCTGATAACACCTGTTATCAGCGTAATTCGCACACAAAACAGAAAATATTCAAACGCCTGAGTTATTTAATGATAAATGAATGAAATCCTACTCACATTGATTTGGACTATCCGGATTTGTCCGGAAATGCGTCCAAGGCCTGATTCCGGGCGATTTCTGGGTCTTCTTCTACCTTTGGATTACTCAAGAACAACATGCTTCACGCAGCAGGTGCACACTCTCACACACATGAAACAGGGGCTCAACAATCGTCACTGCCCGTAGCTTGTTGGCTATGGATTCGAGTTCTAGATTCATGGCCAAAGTCGGGGACGCTGCTTGAACTGTTGCTCACCCACGATTGTTTTTATATATGGCCGATATTTTGCAGTTGCTGCCGCTCCTTACTGGGGCGCCGCCCCTAGGGCACGCTTGGGCTGGAGAAGGTGAAGGGAAGGTAGAGGAAAGGAAATATGGGGGTAGAGATAGGAAGGAGGAAGGAGAAGGTAGAGGAGGGGTGGGTGTAGCCAAATCGGGGGTCATGGTCGAGAATCACCCGCCCAAGACCTCCTTCGCGGACCAACCTGTTGTGCGCCGCACTGCGGCTAATTTCTATTCTATTGATCGGGAAGGAAAAGATAAATGAAAGAGGTAACCGACCCCCAAAGGGAAAATAAAAGAAAATAAAAGATCCAATACTAGAAAAATTGCAACCAGGTCCAAGATTCTTGAAAATACCACAACTCCCTCCTCGAATGTCCGATTAAGATGATTCTTCTTGCAAAATTTTGAGCACAAGATTCTCTACATTATCAAGAAATAAAAACACAACAACTAAACCATCTTAGCTAGGTTAATCATTTTAGGTATTTAACTTAATGATTAACATTGAAATTATCATTAATTAGTTCAGATGAATCAATTTCAACTATTGATTCACATCATAACTTATCTTGATTAACCATGATATTTAACAGGACGCTTAACACTAATCAAGGTGTCTTACGCTAATCGAGATATTTATTGACTAACCCGAGTATGGGTTGTAACAATCTCCCTCCCTTATAAGAATTTCGTCCCGAAATTCCTAAAAAGGGAAAAAGAAGCTTGTTACGCATATCTGACTCAAGCTCCCACGTGGCTTCTTCTAAGTTGTGGTTTCTCCAAAAAACCTTCACTAACAGTATCTCGATTCTTGAGCTCCTTGATTTCTCCGATCAACTATCTGTACTGGTCCTTCAACATAGGACATGTCAAGTTTGAGCTGGACAGGTTCTGAGTTCACTATCTCCTCTGTACCAGGGTAACACTTCTTTAACATCGATACATGAAACACATCATGAAGATTAGCTAACTCGGATGGCAAATCCAACTTATAAGCTACAGGTCCAATCCTCTCAATAATAGGATATGAGCCCATAAACCTAGAAGTCAGTTTACCTCACCTACCAACCCTCATACTCCTTTCCAGTGAAATCTTCAAATACACTTCATCACCAACCTCAAACTCAAGAGGTCAATGCCTCTTCTCGGCATGAGTCTTCTGTCTATCATGTGCAGCTTTCAACTGTTCTTTAATTACAAAAAATCCTTTCAGTGGTCAAATCCAATATCTCTGGACCAAGAATCTGCTTTTCACCTACCTCATACCAACATATGGGTGATTACACTTTCTACCATACAGAGCTTCATACTGAGCCATACCAAGACTGAAATGGTGACTACTGTTGTATGCAGCTCTATAAGGCTCAAGTGTTCTTCCCAACTTCTACAGAAATGCAAGACACCTGCTCTCATCATGTCCTCAAGAGTCTGAATGGTCCTCTCAGACTGACCATCCGTCTGTGCATGGAAAGTTGTACAGAATCTCAACTTTGTGCCCAAAGCACGATGCAACTGATTCCAAAACCTAGATGTGAACTTAGGATACCGTGCAACCTAACTATCTCATCCATGAATATCTTATCCAACTTCAGAACATCAAAGGTTGACTTAACATGAAGAAAGTGAGCAGACTTAGTCAGTCTATCCACAATCACCATATCGAGTCACAACCTTTAGGTGTCTTGGGCAACCCTATCACAAAATATATTGTGATATGTTCCCATTCCCACTCAGGTATAGGAAGAGTTTGCAAGGTACTTGTAGGTTTCTGGTGCTCAGCCTTAACCTGCTGACACACATTGCACCTAACCACATACTCAGCTACATTCTTTCCACATCAGGTCACCAATACAACTCCTTGAGATTCATATACATCTTAGTGTTACCTGGAAGCATAGCATACATCGATGCATGCACTTCTACAAGAATCTCTTCTTTCAAATCATTATCTCGAGGTACATGCAACCTGTCATGCTGATACAACACATCATCATCTGAACACCTAAACTCTGGTCTCTATCCCCTGTCATGTCATGCATGATCTACTGCAACTCACTGTCACCCTACTGTTGTTTCTTGATCTGATCACAAAAAGTAGGTTTGACTTGCATCTGTGTAATCAAACCACTATGTGCTGTGACCCCTAAGTCTAAGTTCAACTTCCGCATTTCTATTAGCAGGTCTCTCTTGAGACATGCCATGGAAAATGCATCAGCTATTGAACTTGACTTACTGTTGAGGACATCAGCTACCACATTCGCCTTCTCAGGATGATAATCTATCATTATATCATAATCCTTAATCAATTCTAATCATCTCCGCTGTCTAAGATTCAGATCCTTCTAGGTAAAGATATATATCAAGCTCTTATGATCTATAAACACCTGGCACACCTCACCATAAAGATAGTAACGTCATGTCTTATGAGCATGAACTACAACAACTAATTCCAGATCATGTGACGAGTAATACTCCTCATTCTATGGTACTAACCTCTTATTACTACTGTAAGAATTTATTTCATAATGCACTTCACTTATTTTGTATTTCTTCTTTTGTTTCAAACACACTTATTACATTTCAAATTTATATTTTACTCTTTTCTCCGAGTCATTTTCATATTGTTTATCTACCTTTCAGATTGGCTACATTTAAACCCTGGATAACTATCAGTGTCAGTTTACTTTTCATAGAACAAATCTCATGATCTTATTTTATAGAGATGCTAGTACTCAAGGTCAAATCACTAGTGATATCCCTTGAACTACTACAACTCTAAACATTCTAGGGTTTAATCATTATCAATAACATAGTGTTATTGTGATGTGACTTTGCTTCCTTAGTTTGAAGTTCAAACTTTAGATCTCATAAGTTTTACTAAATTCTTCCTTATCTTATCACTGGAATTTCCTTTCTCTCATTTGTTCTGGACTTTGGTATTTCCATGATATCTCTTCAATTTAATGGAAACTTATAACGTAACATGAGTATCATTTCAAACTGGACAAGCCATATATTCAGGTATTGCAAATATCAAGAGATTCAACATAATAAGCATGCATGCAGATTTCAGATTCTTAAATAATCTAATTACATGTCCACTTGTAATTTACTGAGAAATCAATTTCAATATGCATGCAGGCAGACTGGAATTCTCAAATAAACAGAATGCATGTCAATTTGGCACTTTATACACTAAAATTGTGCAATTGAACTGTTAAGCATCACACATCTTATACTGAGAATTTTGATATCAAAATACTTGATTCATTGAACACCCTATCCTTAGGGTTTCGATTACCTCATTCACTTATTACATGGCAACACCCTATCCTTAGGGTTTCAGTTACCTCATTCATTTGATTGCAGTTCAACTCACAATATGATATCATTCTAGAACTGTCAAAACAGTGTACTTAAAATAATTGTAAATACTGAGAAATTCTTATATCATGCATTCATTTTCTAAGTTATGTGTTTGTTCTTTATTTTAAAAACTAGTTTGCCAGTCTTTAGAGACTTAGAATCCAAAGGTAGTATGTATGAATGTATTTAACTTTATAATAAAGATATGCATTCCATACTCTCAATTATGTCTTGTAATTCTCGTTCCTTAATCAAAGTCATCATTTCTAACATTTCTTTTGATTCAACTAAATTTCTTATCCTGGTCTTATGATTTACATAAAACTCTGTATTTCTATGTACTTATTGTATACTTAACTCTTTTCTTCTATTTTCTCTTTGCTTTGAAGTACATAAAAGTAATTTACTCCATTACATGATCCATTCCAAAGTTAATTCTTACGTCCTAGTCATTACATACTTTTCTCATTTCTTTTCCATATTCTCATATTCAGAGTTCATATAATACAAATCATTAAATTGAATCTGAACTTTATATCGTGTTTCTTTATTTCCAACTAAGAATTTCTCATATGAGGCTTCAACATTGGGCCTCTGATATCAGTTCCAGCTACTTCTTAGCTGCTCTAATCTTTCCCTTACATCTCAATATCTCAGCGTATGTACATTCTCACGATGATTCGGGTCCAAATTATCCAGAGTCTATTCTTATTATACTGTTAATAGGAGTCATTAAATTCCAGTAATGCATCCTGCCAGCCGGACCAGGCCGAACCTGTAGTCCTGAAGCCAAGAGCTACTCAGGATTAACCAACTCCTATGATTTCAAACATGTGGAATGAATATCCACTTAAGGCAAACTCATTTAAACATAACTTTTGGTCTACTTGATACAAAGAATTTAAACAATAAATAAATCATTTCATGACATACAACAACATAAAAGAATCATGTTTACTTTACAAACTGAAAATCTAATTTCATGCATATAAAAGCATTTCTAGTGATTTTCAATCAAATAAACAATAGAAATCAAGAATTATATCTCATCCTATATTTAATCTCTTACTATTACATTAATTTCCGATTCATTAACCCTAAAATTTCTAGGGTTTCTCTCTAGCCTATCCTTCCTCTGCATACCTGGCCAGGATATTCAGAGAAGAATAGATAGAGTAGCTTGATACTGGTCAATCTAAGTATCCAGACACCTGGCCAGGGTATCTAAACACTCAGACCTTCCAGAGCTAAAGACACGTCACTTTTTATGTACCTCACTTATAACTTTTATCTTTTGATCCTAATGATCTCTGATGACTCAGCTTAACTCTCAACTTGATTCTCGTGACCACATCATCTTCCTACCATCTGCAATAATATAACAGAACACTTCCTGTTATAAAAGTGCAGTTAGAAGGAAGACACCTAAGTCCTAATCCTATTGGTCTCTTATTGTCCCCTGACCTTGACTTAGAGTATTCATATACTCAACCTATGCTCTGATACCAAGATGTCACACCCCGATCTCACACTAACCACTAATCACGAGATTAGGGCACGACGGAGGGATTATCACATAAACAAATCACTGAAAACTTTTTCTTTTTAAAACCTCGTAATGATATCCGGATTATTGTTGTAATCTAAAACATAAATAACTATTGCGGAAGCATTTCAATTAAACTGGCTAGAGAACATAAACAGAGTTTCCAACATGTAATATTATTTAACAGAAAGTAAACATAACAGTTAATTTACATCTTTATACACATTCGCCATACATACTCTCTCTCACCCACTCCATGTCCCAAGGACCGAGGGGAAAGGACTAAGAGACCTCTAACTACTAACTACATACACCTTCTACAAACTAAGCGTTACGATGAAAGGATCCTTCAGATTTCCTGCTGCTGATGATGACCTGAAAATGTTTTGAGTAGAGGTATGAGACTACTCGCTCAGTGAATAGCATTTCATTTAGCTATCACTAAACAACTCATCAGGTTTATAAATTGAAATTAAACATAAGTGCAATACTAAGAAGGGTAGTTCTATTAACATAACAGATTTGCAGAATATAATCACATTTCCATGCAATAACAAATAATTTGAACAGATAAACAGATATAAAGAAATAGCACAAAAGTTCGAATACTTAAATTTACTGTGATCCTATATGAGTACCAATTTATATTATTATTATGCCCTAATCATATGCAGTGTACCCTGCATATGAAGATCCGTAGTGAACTACGATCCCACCGTACAAGACTTAGCAACACACCCGGGAAATGCTAAGTCTGACGCCAGCCCTGCTCTGCCACAGGACCCCAGGCTCTCCGGCCTGACTCATAGGCTCTACGGCCTCAAGGCACTACTCTGAGTGCTCTAGACTCCTCCTCTAACATGAGTACACAGGCGGAGAGTCTCACCGGGTTACCTCCGTGACACAAGCACGGATGATGTTGAATAACCCCCATTTTTCCTCCAGTGCCACCGTGACACAAGCACAAGTTGTTGTTGGACACTGCCTCTCTTTCCTTGTGTGTCCATGACACAAGCACGGATGATGTTGCAACACGAGCTTCACCCCTAAGAAGCAGATCTGTCAAAGGGGTTCTACGGTGTTAGGGCACCTAAGTCTATTAACTGATTAACATATAACCATTTAAACAGGAATATCACATTTACTGATTTCAGATCAAATCACAATACACTGTCATTCTAAAACTGTCAGAGCAATATATTTCAAATCATTGTAATTTCTGAGAAATTCTCATAACATGCATTCAGACAAATTAGAAATGCATAAATAACTTAACTTATTTCAATCTGGCACATACATAGAGAATTTAAGCAATTGAACATCTTATTGCACAAATTAAATAAATTTACTTCACATACGAGAATCATACTCAACATTTGTCAATTCTCTAAAATTCTCGAAAAACGTGCACATTAACCCAAATCTTGGTTTGTGCATCACTTAACTCAATTAAAAGTGAATCACCTATAACAACACAATTTAATAACAATACTTGAGAATTTCTGGTAATAATTCAGAGAAATGTGCCATTTCATGTAAATATAAATTTACACATATTAATGTCAAAAGATATATGCAATAAGGGTTTTATTGCATATTTTTATTTATTCATATGAACTTTGAATTCGTCTATCTGATAATTTATCAGAAATCCCTATTGTCTGGGTTCATACCCAAACCATACCATTTTCAGATATGAATCTCTAATTTTAACATTCAAATAAGCAATTTAGGTTCCAATGAACCATATAAATCTACCGATTCAATCCACACTGATCAATTGCTAAATTTAATCATATAACAGCGTCTAGAAGCAATTTATGAAATAAAAAGTCGGGCGACGCCAAACGCCGCCCTACGCCTGATAACGTCTGTTATCAGCGTAATTCGCGCACAAAATAGAAAATATTCAAATGCCTGAGTTATTTAATGATAAATGAATGAAATCCTACTCACATAGATTTGGACTATCCGGATTTGTCCGGAAATGCGTCCAAGGCCTGATTCCGGGCGATTTCTGGGTCTTCTTCTACCTTTGGATTACTCAAGAACAACATGCTTCACGCAGCAGGTGCACACTCTCACACACATGAAATAGGGGCTCAACAATCGTCACTGCCCGTAGCTTGTTGGCTATGGATTCGAGTTCTAGATTCATGGCCAAAGTCGGGGACGCTGCTTGAACTGCTGCTCACCCACGGTTGTTTTTATATATGGCCGATATTTTGCAGCTGCTGCCGCTCCTTACTGGGGCGCCGCCCCTAGGGCACGCTTGGGCTGGAGAAGGTGAAGGGAAGGTAGAGGAAAGGAAAGATGGGGGTAGAGATAGGAAGGAGAAGGTAGAGGAGGGGTGGGTGTAGGCAAATCGGGGGTCATGGCCGAGAATCACCCGCCCAAGACCTCCTTCGCGGACCAACCTGTTGTGCGCCGCACTGCGGCTAATTTCTATTCTATTGATCGGGAAGGAAAAGATAAATGAAAGAGGTAACCGACCCCCAAAGGGAAAATAAAAGAAAATAAAAGATCCAATACTAGAAAAATTGCAACCAGGTCCAAGATTCTTGAAAATACCACAACTCCCTCCTCGAATGTCCGATTAAGATGATTCTTCTTGCAAAATTTTGAGCACAAGATTCTCTACATTATCAAGAAATAAAAACACAACAACTAAACCATCTTAGCTAGGTTAATCATTTTAGGTATTTAACTTAATGATTAACATTGAAATTATCATTAATTAGTTCAGATGAATCAATTTCAACTATTGATTCACATCATAACTTATCTTGATTAACCATGATATTTAACAGGACGCTTAACACTAATCAAGGTGTCTTACGCTAATCGAGATATTTATTGACTAACCCGAGTATGGGTTGTAACACTTCTTTTCATAAATATGTTGAACACCCTATTGATACACATAGTTGTTGATTAACATTATTATCCAAATTTAGATTATTTATATATTATGGAAATATATCACAAATGTTCTTATGGTAATGAAAAAAAACAAACATAGTTGGATTAGTTAACTAAAAGCATATACCATGAAAGTTTACTCTATAACCAAGTTAGACAAAATACATAAATTATGCTCTTATTCAATACTAAACTTGAATCGACTTATGTGTATTTTTAACTGAAATATGTTTATAAATAATATAGCTTATGTATGCAACAATTAAACATTAATGTACACTAAAACATGTAGATTTCACAAAAAATATGGATTTAATGAAGTAATTGTTACATTATTCAAACCTTAAGAGGATGCTCTATCCTTAAATGGTTTTATATAAAAAATGGTACAATTTTTTCGAAGTACTTTGATGAAAATTTGAGAAAATGATTAATAAAAGCCTAATTTATGTAAAATCTATCACAATAAATTCTTAACATTATACGCTAAGATTTCCATTATTTGATTAAGATATTTCCCATAACTAAATATATTTATTATTTATATCTTCCAACACCACTTATTTTACTTCTACTACATAAGAATTAGCATTATTATTATTCAATTACATAACCATTTTAAAGGGTTAAGTCAATCACATCGGAAAAAAGATTTAGGCTTCCTCTCAAAACCCTCTTATCATTTCTTGCCATTTAGAATATATAAAAAGCATATTTTGATATAATTATTTGTAATGTACTAATTTGTTCCATCATCAATGTATTATTGACTAGAATTCATTTTTTTATTTTCATAACAACCTAAGTGTTTTGATTTTTTCCCAATAATTATTTAGTACTTTTTCACAAGTGAACAAATAAAAGGTAAACATATAAACTTGAAGTCACTAAAGACCACACTTTCACATTGCAAAGTGAATTGCAAATCGGCTTACTTGTATAGGTGATAAAAATAATATTGGACTACATATAGATTTTGACCCTGCCTAGAACTTATGTCTATAGATAGAACACTAAACCTATTCTAAAATTTATAAATATAATGAACTAATTTGTTAATGAAAATTCAACCAGTTCGATATTAATATATAAGCTACAAGATGCTATTGTCAATATAGCATCAAAAAAGTTAAACAAGTGTACAAAATGACAACTAATTTTTCCACAATGTGTAGAACAATAAATTGGTCACATTGGAAACCTTATGACTTCAAAGATAAAATCATGCATGTTATGCCAACCATTATTTCTTATTATATCGAAGAAGATATAGTGAAACAATGTCTAACGTTGACTCAATGGTATATTACAAAAGGATCAATATATTCCTTGTATGTTTAAAAAATAATCATTACTTTTTATCTTAATATATCATCAATTGAGTTTCAATAGTTTGTCTTCTTAGAATCAGTGCTACTTACCATACAAAACACATTATGCAATGATAATAACATGAAGTTGATGATCTTAAATAAAGTGATTGATGTAAGAAGAGCTATTTGAAAACTTGTAAAGATTTTTCCGTTATAGTTTACTGAATTAAGTCAATATATTATTCACTTTGTAAACTTATCATTTCTAATTATTCTGCTTTATAATTACATGTGGGGTATTAGGTTGAAAATTCCATATCAAATAAACTTGTAAAGAAACTAAACAATGGCCATTACTATACTTGTCAATTAAAATATTAGGGTGCTATTATTACTACTTCAATAAAATTTTTGGAGTTTTAATATTGATCATGAAACCAAGAAGAGAAGAGGAATATTATCATCATCTTGAGTTTTCAGTATGAAAACATATAATAAAATTTTATTGCAAATATGTTATGATAATTTTGCACCCTAAAGTCACATCCAAGTACATATGAATATGCCATATATAACCTCCATATCTTGCAAATTTGTCTATAAAATATTCAAGAATGGTTTATTGGGTTTGACAAATTGTCAGGATCCTTTTTCATTATCTTTATAACATACTAAAATGGGACCATTTAGATATAATCCCAAGTGTGAACATTCAATAATTAATAATAAATTCATCTAACACTATAAATATGAAATTTTTCTTGAATTGCATTTTCTTAAAAAGTTTAATACTAATACTATTTTGTCTTGAACAAAGACATTGACAATGAATTAGTTTGGTTGATGAAATTGATATGTTGAGAACTCCCTTTAGATATAAATTAAAGTGAATGTTAAATATCTTATTGTTACCTCATTAATTGTGATACAAGCATATTTTAAATGTCTTATAAAAGTTAGGAAAAATATCATTATTCTATTCAATTCTAAAACAACGACTACTATGCTCAGACAATCCACATTGTAATTCAAAATGGGGATGGTTATATAAAAAGGGTAAAATGCACAATGAAGGTGACTATTAATATAACATCAAAAACATGCATGAATTCAAGAATAGAATGTTAAATACATTGTTTTAATAGTTTTTCAAGTGAACACTGACAGAAATGGCACTTTAATGAAGTACCAGGATCAATTACATCTTAAATGAAGTTACGAGTCACATAATTGGTGAGAGTCAGGTACATCAACAAAGTTGATTAATGAAAATAAGATAAGACCAACTTCTAATCAACCAAATAGATAAGACAAGAAGACAATAGTATACACTATGTAGATGAGGGAGAAATAAATTAACAATAAAAAAAGAATTGAGTTACATCATGAACTTTCAATACTGGATGTATAGTAACTCCAACTTTCCTAAACATTTTGTTCTTAAACATCATGTGCAAAGTACATGCATTGTTTTGATAAGTTAAACATATATGGTATAAGTGTCATGCCCATGTATAAACATTTTTGTCAAATTTAATGGCTTAGGAACAATGTTGTAGAAAATCATACATTGTCAGTCAACTTCCAATTTTCCAAACGGTTTTATTTCAAATTCCTAATATTTTCTTCTATTTATATATCTCCATGTATTCTCTCTATGGTTAATTAAATGGTTAAATTTTATATTCTTTTTATATATTATTATGCTCGAGTGGTTTTGTTGACTCCTAATCAACATGTATTTCTAATTAATGGTGTGAATCATTTTCTTCATAGGGATATGAACATTTATTATAACAGTCTATGCAAAAAAAACATGATTGTCTTAAAGTTCAATATTGAACTTCAAAGAGCACAAACTCCTCTTTATAATAATAATATACCATATTTTGTACATATCGTTTGAAAAAACATGTCAAAGGAAGAACAACAATAACAAGTATACACTATCTTCAACGGTAACAAAAATGAATTACATATCATTGGTCTATATAATTACAAGGTAAAATGCAGAATGAATGTGACTATAAAGGGATTACTAATATATACAAATTTACATTACTAAGAACAGAAAAAATAAATGGAATCATCAAGGAAAATTTCACGACTTAATGTAGAGGAAGTTCAGTGAAATGCACAATGTCAAGGATATACATAAGAAAATAAATGTTAGTGAATATTATGCCACCAAAACAAACACTAATATAATTTGCAAAATAGTGACATTACAAAGGTAATACAAACTATCAAATAAGATCAAGGAAAATAATTTACCAGTCCATGATGTCATGCTTTTTCCTTCAATAAAATCCTAATCACCATTTTTTTATGGCAGTGATGTAATCTACATATATCATAATTATGGACTAATAATGGTTTCACATAGGTTTTTAATTATAGGACTCACGTGTTTTTTACACGTGCATTTACTAGTATATATATATATATATACATATATATATATATATACATATATATATATATATATATATATATATATATATATATATATATATATATATATATATATATACATACCATGTTCCATTATTTCAAATCTCATGGAACGCGAGGCGACAACACACATCCCATACAACAAGAACATGAAGAAGCGTCACATTTGTCCGGGATTAAATCTGTTGTGCCGAATGTTGTTCCAGGTTATGTTCCGGAAGCATCACAACCATCCACTTCTTCCACGGTCCTGCATCACTGCTCTCCGTCAGAGCTGTACACGGTGAAGATGGTCTACAACAGCATGCGGCACAACATTCTGAAAAAGCAAATTTGGTCGCCATTTGTTCACTCAAATGGAATGCTAAGAAGATATGCACCCATTTAAGGAAAAGAATCACGAGACTAACAAGTACCATATCGCGATATATTCAGGAGTTACGAAGTGAGTGGGCCTACTCCACATTGATAAAAAAAGATGGTAAATATTCATGGCGTTGACCTTAAGCAATGCAAAAAAACATGATTTGTTTTGTTATATAGAAAATCTAAGAGTAAAAGACACCAGCCCACCAATGTATCAACTAGAGAGCGTAGTGACGTGTGCTCGCACCCAGTGGCGGAACCAGAAAATTACACGAAGGGGGCTGAAATCATATATGTGTACATTTTAGCACAGGGAGGGCTGAGCCAAAAATGTTGTCCCCATTGAAAATGGAACCTGCATCATTTGCTTTAAAAACCAAGCTATATACCACTCCAGCTAGTTCAATTCTTTGAAATTTATACGTAATTAATGTATTTATTTATACTTTAAGCTATACTTAATACTAAAAAGATAACTATTTGTATTAGTTTTTTGGGGGGAGGGGGGGCTAAAGCCCCGACAGCCTCCCCCCTATTTCCGCCCCTGCTCACACCTGTACGTCTATATACGTATAACATACTTAATTCGGGTGTCCAATTTAAATATTGAGCTATGATTCATAATCTTCTAAAATTTTAAATCCTTTTTCTACTTTGGTCTCATATTTGCACCCATTCGAAATATTTTGAAAATGGATATCAAAATACAATTGTCCTTGTTTTGGCCTAAATATCCCACCTGGATCGCCTTTGATTAATTGGACCTCATTAGAATTTTTTATCTTTATAACTATATAAAAATATAATATGAGACTTAAACATTAATGCTTGGATTAACTATAAGAATAACTAATTTGACCACATCAAAAAGGGAGTTAGCATTTTTAAGGAATAGAGTAATTTAGATTAGATTAGTATTTGAAATTTCAAGGGAAACAGTTGAAGGAGTTGAGAGATATGAATTTAAGATGGAAAAGGGGGGTTTGTAAATTGAGAACTTTTTTACAAACCCCTGTTTGGTATGAGTGAAGTCAAATTCATGGGAACATAACATCACAGTTTGCGTTTGATTTTTCATTTGGTAGGATGAAGTAGAGTGCAGTTGGTTGAACCACAACTGCATCCAACTACACACTTGCCATTCAATTCCGTGAATTTTTACTGCGGCCTATTAGGGGGTGGTCGGGTGTAGACGGAGGGAGAAGAAACCTATCTGGCAGCTACAGTGCCTGCATGATGCGTGATTCACGACAATTTTTTTTCTGTTGGAGTCAATAGAAGCTGTTGATTCATCACGTGCGAGCTTATGTAACATTTTTCACAACCACATGCATTTTTCTCCGCAGCGTCATGCCGTTTCTTCTTATACCAGTTGTGTTCATCGTGCATGAATTGAGGAGCTGCAACTATTTAACCAAACGTTGCAAACAGTACCACTCACACCATACCAAACAAAATAGAAGGAAAGTCAAATACATGATTATCGTTGATTAGATTTTTAACTCCTCAAACTACACCGGACCACACCGTACCAAACAGGGGCATGTTTGCTACGGTGTTGTAGCGTGCAGTTTGATGAATATGAAAACATGGCAGATCTAATCATGTCTTTTGCGCTCCGTCATATTCGTTTGGTATAATATGGCCCGGTTTCAACACTATGAGTGGTAATCATTTGGTATAGGGCAGCTCGCGTAAACCTTTATCGGTGAGACGGCAGGTTACAGCTACAACACTACAACAGTGAAACTACACCCGACCGCGCTCAAAATGGGTGAGGTACAAACTCCGGGAATTTAGGCCAGAACCATACGTTTTTGTGAATTGAAAACCAGCGTTTTTATTTTCCGATCTGCTAACCAAATAAAAATCAGGTCCTAATTCCTGGAGTTCCAAAGTTATGAACTCATTCTACTCCCAACCAAACAGGGCCTAACTTAATGATCATAACCGGCCCTTGTCTGGCCCAAGACCGCTTAACATTCCGCGTCTCTCCCCCTCCCAGGGCGCCCTCACACGCATCTTACCCTGCGACAGCGGAACGACAGGGAGCAATAGCCTACCTCGAACCTCCCGGTTCCTTGATGCCCTACTCCTCTTCCTCACTGCCAATGGCCTCTCTTGCTGAAATTAACTGAAGAAATAAAACGGCCCCAGCCATTCAAGACCAGAGGCCTGCAGTAGAAACGACCGTGTGCCATTCTCCAGGCGCAATGCCATCCCAGCCTTTGCGCCGCCCCAGACTGGACGGAGAGCACCATGGGCTTCCTTTACATCCATGAACCCTAAACCATGGCCCTCGCTAAGCACTGCCTCCCCCCTGTCAACAAATCACAGCCACGACGGCGCCCCTCTCCTGATCCCTCTCCCGCGCCTCCGACCCCAGGGCACGCTGCCCGTCCTCCCTGGGGTTGTGCGACAGCCTGGGCAATTGCCTGATCCCGGCCTCCCTCTACAGTAGCACCGCCTACGACGACTCGACGAGATACTCACCACCAGACCACAGAGGCCACTTCAGTCAGGAAACCAGGAACCCGGTGGTGCTAGAGGATAACCGGACTGCCGGCTAGGATCACCTCCACCCCCTACGACCTCATCCAGGATTTCAATACCCTGACCGTTCCCTCTTATAAATATGATCACGCTTTGCAGCTTAGGGCCTGTTTGGTAGAGATGAAAATAAATTCATGACAAATGAATGTGTGTTTGATTTTTTGTTTGGTAGGGTGAAGTGCAGTGCAGTTGGTTGAATTCCAACTGCATCTAACTGCCCAGTTATTACCCAATTCTGAGAATATGTACCGCGCTCGTTTTCGGAGTAGTCGGGTGTAGATAGCAAGTCTGGTAGATGCAGGTACGCAACAGCTTTGAAAAAACTACTTCTCAGTTGCGCTGCAACCTATAAGAGCGTGGGCTCCACACTTTTTTCCGTCAGATACGTGCAACAGAAACACTGCCTCATGTTTTTTTCATTTCGAGCCAGCTGGATGGTCATGGTTGAACAGAGGACCACAGCTATTGCCACCAAACGCTGCCGACAAAAAAGATGACAAGTGTACCAAACAAAATAACAGGAAAACAAAAGATATGATTATCGTTGATTATATTTATAATTCAACAAAATGCACCTGATCACACCCTACCAAACAAGGCCTTAAGCTAATAGATACCAAAATAACTACAACGTAATAATTCATCTGAATATGTAAGAGTAATATATGTCACAGATTCAATAGACTTGCCCCCATGCATCCCTAGTATCATTACTAATAACAAGGAGATGGATCATCTAGATCAAAATACTTAATAGGATTAACTATTCTATTACTAGGTCACATAGAAGTAAATATACATATATTACTACATACATGCCAAATATCATGCAACTAAATATCTTTTAGTGTTTTGAGTCTATGATTAGTACATCGAACGTTAATAATACCTTAAATGATAATGAGAATCAACTAAGTCAATACACATTGGAACCTAGACACATTCCTCAAATTCATTGAAATAAATTCCTCATTCAAAACATATGAAATAATAGAACACTCAAAACTCACAATCCGTGACGATATTCTCTAATTGATCTCAAGATGAATATTCCTATGCATAAACTTTATTATGGGGAAGGTAGTAATCTAATAAAGAAAAAATATAAAATAAGGATATTAAGGAGCATAAATGGAGAAATCTAATTTCATAGATGGAAACCATAATTCTAGTTATATTAAGTCCTTTTGAAAATCATATAAGTTAATTGCCCTTAAATTATGTGTATGCATGTGAACCGTACTATTGTATTACCTAAGTGGGTATTATGTAATACATATATGTTACCTACTAGGAACATGAGTAATGAATACTATAATACTGGTGCATAAAGAGATAACCATAATAATAGGAAGGAACCTAATAATCCCATGGTAATACAATATCACTAAGATGTCCTACACATCAATGGGTACAATGGTAATTTCGCCTAATAAGAATCTAGGAGAAAATTTCAAAGTCAAGGATTGCCTAATGACCTAGGATATTTCCCCTTTTTCTAGGATTTGAAACTTCAAAGCCCATTAAACCCTAGCCGTGGAAATTGTTAGATTTTTCTTGTAATATAAGGCACTGGATCTACTATTTCGTTGTTGAATGATTTTCCCTCTTGACTCGAAAACATATATCTTGATTTATGGTGAATTCCAAATAGTTTTGAAAACCTTTATTTGTCTCTTGAAAGTTCACCATTCTCATTTTGAAACATTATTGATAATAATTTTGACACTGGACTTGATCTATTTGGAGTTTTGACACCCTATAGACTGTTGTCCTTTGAGCTTTGACCCTATAGAGCTTTGGCTCGCTTGAGTGGGCCAAGTATCCCACAATCATGTGCAATAGATAGAGATTAGTTATCCCCCAGTTAACTGGAACAACTAATAAGGCACTAGTACCATTGTCTCCTAGAGTGTGAGAATACAAGGTACTTTTCCCTTGAAAAGATATGATTTGAAGGTGCCAAATCCTCTTCGGATTGTTTGAAATTGATCCACTTTGAGAATAGATTGGATAAACTTGCATTGTAAATTTTGCTTAGTTGATGATTTTCCATCTTGAAATTGATATTTGAATTCCTACTTGTTAGCCTTTAGTCCTCCAAATAGTTCTTTCCTACTTTTATCATGCAACTAAATCCCATTTCACATATAGTTCAATAATATGGATGTAGTACCAACTTTTGTTGACCCATTTTTCTTTTGATACGTGTTGTGGTTTATTATCCTTCTGGGATATTGCATGGATAGAAGGACCTACTCGTGTAGAGCTTTCTACTATGGAATATTGAGATCAAGCTAGGAGCATGGCAAGGTGCCCTTTGTGTGGCACATAACTTTTATCTTTCTTAGAATGTTGATGTAGTCCGTTATGTGGACAATACTATTCTTTTCCTTTATCTTATGTAAGCCGACGAGCAAACACTATGTTACTTATTGTTAATTTTATTGAGAATTTTTATTATCATATTATGTTAGACATGGTTTGGAAACTATGTCGTCACAATACGCTTGCTCGGAATCCTTAATCTCGGAATCTCCATGCCACCACTACACTACCATGGTTGTGGTATATAGGTACATGCTTAGATGATAAAGTGTAATGACTGCCACCAAACAGACAGCCAAATCGTTACTAAAAATGTGAAATAATTATAAGAAGCGGATTAACAAAAATCACTAAAAATTAAAACTTTTTTGCAAAGAGATCCATTTCTAGGAAAACTCTTTAAGGAAGAACCAAAACCTGATATTCACATTGATCATATATTTTACATACATTGCACCATCTCTTCTCGAGAATAATATATAACAGTTGCTTTCTCAAAACATATATACAAAGCAACAACAAACCTCGATGCTTACAAGCCAAAATCTCAGATTATTCATAAAACCAACACGTACTAAATCCAAGGACCTGAGAGTACAGAGACGATACATAGGACTTCTATCTACAAGACACAACAGACAGTACACTCAACCTGAGCTGATACTTCTATCCCTATTGATGTTGTTCTTTCTCTACGTACGGTCTCAATCCCCCTCGTGCACATCAACCTAAAAAAATGTGGATCCCACGGGGTGAGATAATTGTCCCAGTGAGAGAAATAACTCTCTGCCAACAATGTTATTATCACAATTAAATAGTATTAAACTGAGCAGAGGATAAGCAGTTTAGAACATTCTCATCTTCTAAAGCATTGCAACTATATATGATAGAGTAGTAAATCATCTATTCTCTTTATAAGGAATATCAAGAACATGTATATCATTTACCCATCATACTATATCAACATCTCAAGCTTATCTTGTGATTCTCATTATCATGGTATGTCATCCATGAATCATTCTCATTTCTATCTGTTGGTCTCAGCCAATCTGCTTGCCAGGTGTTGGATTGTACCAGTCCTGTGAATATACATTATCATATTCTGTCCAGGTACTGGACTATGCCAATCCTGTGCAACTATTCTAGGTATTGGACTATGCCAATCTTGTACAACTATTCTAGGTATTGGACTATGTCAATCCTGTGCAATTATTCCAGGTATTGGGTTATGACCAATCCTGTGACATTATTCCAGGTATTGGATTATGTCAATCTTGTGAGTGTTGCATCCAGGCATTGGGTTATCTCAATCATGTAGTTTTATTCCAGGTATTAGACGATGCCAATCCTGTGACATTATTCCAGGTATTGGATTATGCCAATCATGTGAGTGTTGCATCCAGGCATTGGGTTATCCCAATCCTGTAGTTTTATTCTAGGTATTGGACTATGCCAATCATGTGACATTATTCCATGTATTGGATTATGCTAATCATGTGAGTGTTGCATCCATGCATCGAGTTATCCCAATCCTGTAGTTTTATTCTAGGTATTGGACTATGCCAATCCTGTGACATTATTCCAGGTATTAGATTATGCCAATCCTATGAGTGTTATATCCAGACATCAGGTTATCCCAATCTTGTAGTTTAATTCCAGGTATTGGACTATGCCAATCCTGTGACATTATTCTAGGTATTGGATTATACCAATCTTGTGAGTGTTGCATCCAGGCATCGGGTTATTCCAATCCTGTAGTTTTATTCCAGGTATTGGACTATACCAATCTTGTGACATTATTCCAGGTATTGGATTATGCCAATCATGTGAGTGTTGTATCTAGGCATCGGGTTATCCCAATCTTGTAGTTTTATTCCAGGTATTGGACTATGCCAATCCTGTGACATTATTCCTAGTATTCGATTCTGCCAATGCTGTGAGTGTTACATCCAGGAATCGGTTTATCCCAATCCTGTAGTTTTATTCCAGGTATTGGAGTATGCCAATACTATGCCAATCATGTGCAACTCATCACTGAATACCATATCACCTTTACTAGGCATTATACCTTTGTAACACCCCTGACCTGGGTTATACTTTAACCCTAGGTGTTTTGATTAAGAAAGGTGATTAAATGCTTAATATCATCTTGTGAAAAGTAATTAGGCCTCAAGAGGAACCTATGTTGCAATTCTAGTCCTTTTTGAACATTGTTGAAATCAATGTTTTGTTTGTTTTGGACTAAAGTGCAAATTACCCAAGTTGAGGGGTTTAAGTGCAAATTTTGCATGAGAATATGTTCCTCATGTGTTGAAGCATCATGATAATGAAGATGATTCAAAGTTATGGCTTATCGTAGCCTGAGTACCAAGAAAGAGCTGATAAAGCAAGGTTTGTGCATTAAAACCTAGTTTTGGTGTAAAGTGCAATTTACCAAAAACCCAGGGTTCAATATGTAAATTACCACTTCAATAAGGTCCCTAATGTTTATTGTCATCAAGTAGATCAAAGAAAATGAGAGGGGCGCCTCATTTTAATTAAGTTGGAAGAGAGAGAATCTTGATATTAAAATAATCAAGACTTAATCCTAATTGAAACCCTAATTTGATTTAGGGCAAAAATAAATGTATTAATGAAAGGGCCTTCAACCAAAATTAAAATGGTTAGATTCAGATGTATGTGTGACTTCCTTGAGCTTTGCAAGGACCACGAAAATATCTAAGGGAGTGGATAACTCACACACAATTTTATAATAAAAAGAAATATCCACTCACATATGGATATTAATATAAAATGATTTAAGGTGCTTAATTTGCTTTTCTTTAAATCATGGATAATTGAGATGAATAAGAGGAAAACAAGATAGCCTCGTCCCTAAGGAAGATAAGGGGGAATAGGAGGCCACATTTTTGGGATTGAGTGGATTTTTGCAAAGTACATTCTCTCTCATTGATTTTTTTATAAAAGAACCTTTTACAAGCCAAATGGAAGGCTTTTTCGACCCCACTTCTTCTCCTTGCTTGGTAAATGACCAAGGGAGCTTGTTAGGATCAGTAGGACGACCCCCAACCTGTTGGTAAGGTTATTGATCCATTTCACCTTGATTCCATGGTGGAAATCGAAAATAAATTATTGATTTCTTCCTATTTCGATCTCCTCTTCAATTCTAACCATTCCTTTTCACTCAAACCATGATGATGAGCCTTGGAATGGTGAAAGTAGTTGCATCCACCATTGTTGCCATGGATATGGAGCTTTGGAGCTCAATTGGAGGCGGGTTTTATAACTTGAACCCTTATTCATTGTTATTCAACCATTAATCTTGCAATTTCATTGATTCCTTCATTATCTTGATTAATTGCTGGTTGAAATTGATTAATTCATGAAATCAGAAGTTGTTAGAACTTCAGGGACGAAGGTAGATGATGATGACATCATCTTGGATACTTTTCCCAAAGAAATCTTGTTCCAATCGGTTTCAACATGTTTGCTCATGCGGTTTCACCAAACCGTTTGAGAGGAAACTGTTTGAAACCATTTGAGAGAAAACGGTTTCAAAACCATTTGAGATGGTTGAACAAGGGTTGAACGTTTGATATTCCTGTTCCTAATTATTTTGGTTAATAACCCACCAAATTTGGTTAATTAATTCCAAAGGAATCATGAGTTGAAGGCTAATCAATTAGGCAAAGCCTAATTGGATTAAGTGCTGATTTTCAACTTGATTAATTTGCCTTTTTGGGAAAACGGTTTCAAAACCGTTTGAGAGGGTTGACCGTTTGAGATTCCTGTTCCTAATGATGTTGGTTAATAACTCACCAAATGTTATGGATTATTTCCAAAGGAATCATGAGTTGAAGGCTAATCAATTGGGAAAACCCTAATTGAAATTAGTGCTGAAATTCCAATGAGTTGATTTGAGATTTTGGGTTGATTATCCCAAACGGTTTCAATAACTCACCAAATGTTATGGATTATTTCCAAAGGAATCATGAGTTGAACGCTAATCAATTGGACAAACCCTAATTGAAATTAGTGTTGAAATTCCAATGAGTTGATTTGAGATTTTGGGTTGATTATCCCAAACGGTTTCAAACCCGTTTGGGAATCACCCAAACGGTTTCAAGACCATTTGGGGATCACCCAAGACCGTTTGGAGGTCTAGGGTTAAGTATAGTTGACCATTTGAAGGTCTAAAGGTACCAAATCACTTTGCAGTTAAGTGCTGATTTGATGATCAACTCAATAGCTCAAACCCTAATGATTTTTCACTAGAATCCAAGGGTTGGATGAGCCAAACGGTCTCAAGACCGTTTAGAGCTCATCCAAACGGTCTGAAGACCGTTTGGGGGTCACCCAAGACCATTTGGAGGTCTAGGGGTGAGTATGGTTAAGCAATTGATGATCTAATGATACTAAGTTAAAGTGTAATCAATTGCTGATTTGGTGATCAATCCAATGATCCAAACCCTAATTGGTTGACTTGGATTTTGATGATGTGATGGGCAAACGGTCCCAAGACTGTTTGGTGGTCATCCAAATGACCTCAAGACCGTTTGGGGTTAGGTCATGTTCAATTTGTATGATGGTTCAATGGTTTCAAAGTAACTAATCTTGCCTTGATTAGTGTTGAAGGATCATCGACTCCAAACCCCAATTCAATTGATTCAAACCCTAATTGAGGACTAATCGAGGGTCAATTGAGGGTCAACTCAGTTGAAGGTTGACCTATTTGACCTATTTAACTCAATTGGAGCATGAGCGGTATATCTCATCTCCTCAGGGCATAAGTGTGTTTGTAAAATGAAATCAGTCGTATAGCATGTTTGCTTAAGGATTGAATACGGAAATTCATTGGATGATGTTACATTTCTGTTATATAACTGTAGTTCATTGATGTTGTTCATATCTATTGTATTCATTACAAGTAGATGGATGAACTATGAGTCTACCATGAGTAGATGCAACACTATCCTTGAAAAAGGAGATTACTTCACTTTGTTCATACAAGTGATTTACCTGCTATTATATATATATATATATATATATATATATATATATATATATATAAATCCTTCTGCTTAGTTTATTTTAATAAACTGCTATAACAATGTTTTGGCGGAGAGTTATATCTCCCGCTGGGGCAATTTACAATTGTCTCACCCCCGTGGGATCCAACTTTTTAGGTGGACGTGGACAAAGAAGCAGAATCTCATTACAGGAAATAGACAGTAGCAGTGACAACAAGGACAACAGTAATATCTCAGGTGGAGATACTGCCTGTCAAGTTATGTAGTTAGAATGTCCTATGTGTCGTCTCTGTACTCTCAGGTCCTCAGAGTTTTTAGTCAGTTTTTTATGAATCAATTTGAGGTTTTGGCTTGATGCCTCGAGATTCGTATACTGTCTGTATATAATGTTTATAAGACAGTTGATGATGTAATCTCTGAAAAGAGATGGTACAAGTTATGTACATTTGAACCAGAATGTAAATGTTATGTAATGGTTCTTATTGGAAAAGATTTCCTATGTGAGGATCTCTTTGCAAAAAGTTTTAATTTTTAGTGATTTTCAGTAATCCGCTGCAAATAATTCGCTTCTGTATTAGTTAATCCTATTTTTGCGAGATGGTTGATACAATTAGTGGTATCAGAGCTCTAGGTTCACTGAGTCTACAGAGACATAGGACTAAGATAGTAGAGTCTGTTCTGGTGTCATCCAGTGTATCTGATAGTGTCTTCTGCTCGTATAAGAGGAGAAGAACTTAAAGATGATTAGGTCACATGAGGAGGTTGCTACTGAGAACAACAATGTTGCACCAAGAAGAGGTGCATGGGAACATGCAAGAGAGAGACAATTGCCTAAGAATCCCCTAGCTGATCCAACTATAATAAGAAAATCCTTCTTTAAGTATTACTGTTGGAGAACTTAGGGCAACAGTAATGTATATAGTGGATCACGTTTTAGTAGTGTAACCTAGATTACCAGTCCTAATGATGATGTATTAGATGTCAACAGGATTTGTAATTAGCATCAGCAGGTTGAAGCAAAAGGAAATGATGAATTTCTGGACTTGAATTGAGTCTGTGCTCAACCATAGCCTGTTGAATCAACCTTTGAGGCAGAGTTAGCCTGAGGCAGTGAATAATTCATGAATTATGACAAGTTAGACAAGATAATGTCATTTAAACATGTCATCTTATGAATTCTTGGATTAACTGAGAAAGGAGTTGATTGATCTTTCGTTGCTTAGTCCTATGAGGACTTATGTTTTGCATAGTAAAACATTACAAATGTTTTATGTTGTTCTTACCTCTATGAGAGAAAAAGAGGTAGAGAAGAGATGCCTGAATGAAATTCAGGGATGATAAGTCTTATGCTTGTGATAATATGAAAAGAAGGAGTATGATAGAATACAAAGTGCATACCACTTGATCTCAATGTTTATATACCCTGGCCAGGTATACAACTATTGATGATAAAGTGGGTATGGAAACTCTTAGATTGTTGTCTTTTTTATTTCTCTGATCAAGTAGTTATTCTGAGACAATCTAATGAGTATCATGAATTAGGAATATGGAATGAATAAATGTGTCATATCCTATGCATAAGAAAGAGAAGTCTGAGATAATCTCAGATGAGCATGTTGTATGAGGAACTAAAAGTGTACTCCTCATAAGATAAGAATAAGAATATGGGAGATGAACCATGTTCAACAATCCTACAAGCATAATAAAGATCTTTTCCATAATGAGGAAATGGGAATTGTGATGAGATCATGAGATGATAAAAACATGCTAGATAATAATAAAGAAAGGGATAATGACATGTAATAATCCTTACAAATTCCAATGCTAAAGGCAAGGAACCTAGGATGAGATAAAGAGTAAATGGTTCAAGAATAATTGAAAATACATGAATTAATAAGAGGAATATGAATCCTTGTTTTCTTTCCTTTCAGGGACATGCCAATCAAGTGGGTCTTAGGACACTTGATGTGCATAAGATAAAGGTGTTCATGTGATGGATACTTAGAAAAGTATCAGTTATCTTGGACTTTGGTCCCAAGATGAGGACATATGAAACAATTAATGTTCCAAGATGAAAGGAAGAGATATATATGATGTGTTTCCAACACATGTGATAGATACCAAGGTGAAAGATTCTGGTAGCTAAGAGTTATCAGATGGGTTAGGTTGGCTACCTGGAGTGGTCAACTGTGAAATTAGTCTGAATATATAAAACAATATGAACATCCTATGTTAGGGGTTTATGCTCTGCATAAACATGATATTAATAAAGAATGCATGATGTTTCTCTGAACGAGAAAAGTGTTATTTGACATAAAGTTGACTTTATAGTCAATGATGAGGAATAGTGGAGCATGTTCCTTGTGTGTTGATTCTATGAGAATCTTTTATAGAAACACCCTGTTCTGATCAAAGTTTGAGGGTATATCCATAATAAGGAGGTGATATGTGAAGACTAGATAGTATGATGAATGAAATACATCTGTCTTCCTTTAGGGGTTTATAATTTGTAACACCCCTGACCTGGGTTATACTTTAACCCTAGGTGTTTTGATTAAGAAAGGTGATTAAATGCTTAATCTAATCTTGTGAAAAGTAATTAGGCCTCAAGAGGAACCTATGTTGCAATTCTAGTCCTTTTTGAACATTGTTGAAATCAATGTTTTGTTTGTTTTGGACTAAAGTGCAAATTACCCAAGTTGAGGGGTTTAAGTGCAAATTGTGCATGATAATATGTTCCTCATGTGTTGAAGCATCATGAGAATGAAGATGATGCAAAGGTATGGCTTATGGTAGCCTGAGTACCAAGAAAGAGCTGATAAATCAAGGTTTGTGCATTAAAACCTAGTTTTGGTGTAAAGTGCAATTTACCCAAAACCTAGGGTTCAATATGTAAATTACCACTTCAATAAAGTCCTTAATGTTTCTTGTCATCAAGTAGAGCAAGGAAAATGAGAGGGGCACCTCATTGGAATTAAGTTGGAGGAGAGAGAATCTTGATATTAAAATAATCAAGATTTAATCCTAATTGAAACCCTAATTTGATTTATGGCAAAAATAAATGTATTAATGAAAGGGCCTTCAACCAAAATTAAAATGGTTATATTCAGATGTATGTGTGACTTCCTTGAGCTTTGCAAGGACCACGAAAATATCCAAGGGAGTAGATAACTCACACACAATTTTATAAGAAAAAGAAATATCCACTCACATATACATATTAATATAATATGATTAAAGGTGCTTAATTTGCTTTTCTTTAAATCATGGATAATTGAGAGGAATAAGAGGCAAACAAGATAGCCTCGTCCCTAAAGAAGATAAGGGGGAAGAGGCGGCCACATTTTTGGGATTGAGTGGATTTTTGCAAAGTACATTCTCTCTCATTGATTTTTTTATAAAAGAACCTTTTACAAGCCAAATGGAAGGCTTTTTCGACCCCACTTCTTTCCCTTGCTTGGGAAACGACCAAGGGAGCTTGGTAGGATCAGGAGGACGACCCCCAACCTGTTGGTAAGGTTCTTGATCCATTTCACCTTGATTCCATGGTGGAAATCGAAAATAAATTATGGATTTCTTCCTATTTCGATCTCCTCTTCAATTCTAACCATTCCTTTTCACTCAAACCTTGAGGACGAGCCTAGAATGGTGAAAGGAGTTTCATCCACCATTTTTTCCGTGGATATGGAGCTTTGGAGCTCAATTGGAGGTGGGTTTTATAACTTGAACCCTTTTTCATTGTTATTCAACCATTAATCTTGCAATTTCATTGATTCCTTCATTATCTTGATTAATTGCTGGTTGAAATTGATTAATTCATGAAATCAGAAGTTGTTAGAACTTCAGGGATGAAGTTAGATGATGTTGACATCATCTTGGATACTTTTCCCAAATAAATCTTGTTCCAATCGGTTTCAACATGTTTGCTCATGCGGTTTCACCAAACCGTTTGAGAGGAAACGGTTTGAAACCGTTTGAGAGAAAACGGTTTCAAAACCGTTTGAGATGGTTGACCAATGGTTTACCGTTTGAGATTCCTGTTCCTAATTATGTTGGTTAATAACCCACCAAATTTGGTTAATTAATTCCAAATGAATCATGAGTTGAAGGCTAATCAATTAGGCAAAGCCTAATTGGATTAAGTGCTGATTTTCAACTTGATTAATTTGCCTTTTTGGGCAAACGGTTTCAGAACCGTTTGAGAGGGTTGACCAAGGGTTGACCGTTTGAGATTCCTGTTCCTAATGATGTTGGTTAATAACTCACCAAATTTTATGGATTATTTCCAAAGGAATCATGATTTGAAGGCTAATCAATTGGGCAAACCCTAATTGAAATTAGTGCTGAAATTCCAATGAGTTGATTTGAGATTTTGGGTTGATTAGCCCAAACGGTTTCAAAACCGTTTGGGAATCACCCAAACGGTTTGAAGACCGTTTGAGGATCACCCAAGACCGTTTGGAGGTCTGGGGTTAAGTATGGTTGACCAATTGAAGGTCTAAAGGTACCAAATCACTTTGCAATTAAGTGCTGATTTGATGATCAACTCAATAGCTCAAACCTTGATGATTTTTCACTAGAATCCAAGGGTTGGATGAGCCAAACGGTCTCAAGACCGTTTGGTGCTCATCCAAACGGTCTCAAGACCGTCTGGGGGTCACCCAAGAGCGTTTGGAGGTCTAGGGGTGAGTATGGTTGAGCAATTGATGATCCAATGATACTAAGTTAAAGTGTAATCAATTGCTGATTTGGTGATCAATCCAATGATCCAAATCCTAATTGGTTGAGTTGGATTTTGATGATGTGATGGTAAAATGGTCCCAAGACCATTTGGTGGTCATAAAAATGACCTCAAGACCGTTTGGGGTTAGGTCATGTTCAATTTGGATGATGGTTCAATGGTTTCAAAGTAACTAATCTTGCCTTGATTAGTGTTGATGGATCATCGACTCCAAACCCTAATTCAATTGATTCAAACCCTAATTGAGGACTAATTGAGGGTCAATTGAGGGTCAAATCAGTTTAAGGTTGACCTATTTAACTCAATTGAAGTATGAGGATAGGTCCAATTGATGATTGGTTCCATGAATTCAATGATTGAAGGAATCAATATTGAGAACCCTAAACCAATTGGTGTAGTTGAGACCATCTTTGGTCCATCCGGTTTTGAGGAGGTTTGGACCAAACAGTCTCAAGACCATTTTAGTCCAAACAGTCTCAAGACCTTTTGGGACCAAACGGTCTCAAGACCGTTTGGGACCAAATGATCCCAAACCGTTTGTGCCCATGCGGTTTCAAAAGTCAAGCTTGGGAAAACGGTCTTCACCTACTTGCTTGGGCAAACGGTCTCAAGGACCACCTTTACCAAACAGTTTCAAACCATTTGAACCTTGAAGGACCTAGACCGCTTGGGGCTCAAGTAGTCAAAGTTGATTTAGGACTCAATTGGTTAATCCACTTAGACACTTGTTGTAATTGAGGACTCAATTGATCAATTCAATTGGATACCTTATGTAATGGAGGTCCAAGGTGATTGAATATCTTGAGAATAGAGATGATGAATGATTCATTGATCCAATGATGATTAGTAATGATGATCATTGAAGGTACAAAGGTTGAAACCCTGATAGTACCTAAGTGATTAGTGCCAATTAAGGGATGAACCCTAATTTCCTATAGGATCAATGACTTGGTAGACGATGTCATTCATAGTTGTATGTACTTGATTGAAGGGATGATATGACCTTATCAAGTTGAGATGATGTTAGCATGAATTCTTAACATGAATATAATTCATGAGATGATTAAGGGTATGATACTTAAGTAGAGGGATCATGAAATCCTAATCATGAATATATACCCTAATTGGTAGGGTTATTGAATTCTAACCCTAATTGAGAGCAATTATAAATGTAACCCTAATCTAGGGTGAGGATATAACCCTAATCTAGGGTAGTGATGTGTGAAACTCCAATTTAGGGAAAAGAGATGTAAAACCCTAATTGGGATGAATAGTGAATCTCTAATTATGAATAATTGAATGAAATCCTAATGGAGATGAATTGTAAATCCAAATTGTGGGAGACTATAGTGGAAATCTTAATTAAGGACGATTCCATGTGAAATCCTATTCTAGGGTTATGTTATGAGAAACCCTAAGTTAGAACGAGGTATATGGAACATTGATGTGGTGATGTGATATGAGAATCAAACTTAAGGTGATGTCATGTAATGACATGTAAAACCCTAATTGAGGGTGAATCCATGAGAAACCCTAATTGAGGGTGAATCCATGTGAAACCCTAGTTGAGGGTGATTCTATGAGAAACCCTGATTAAGAACTAACATCACATAATGTTCTCATGTTATGTTGTGATGAGAGGCCCTAAGAAGGGTGAAGGAATATGAGACTCTAATGTAAGTCATTATACATAAAGCTCTAATCCTGGGCAATATGATAATGGATCATAATTCTAATTTTAAATAAGGATGCAAGGAAATCCTAATGAAGAGATAAAAGAAATGACCTTATAAAGGTGAAACATTTCATGTGGTTGATTATATGTAACCTAATTGTAAACAATGTCTTTAGCATTAGACAAGTCCATATCATTAAAGATAGATGGACAATTCTAATGTGTGTCCTATGCATTATATGCTAAAGGTGATAGTTTAATGATGGAATGTATTAAGAGGGAAATACCTTAATACAAGATAAGTTGGTTAACTCAAGAGAATCTGATATAATGATTAAGTGATATATCAGGATATGATAGTTATCACATTCAACACTTCAGGGTTTATATACCTTGATGTACTCCAAATCCAATATAATTGGGTAAGAAACATATGAAGTGTGTTATGCAACTATTACAATGTAATGTAATGAGTTGTTGCACTTGATGAGTGTTAATTAATGTACCTTGAGAATGGGGTTAAGCCCAAATGATGTGATGATATGAATAGTAAACCCTATTTCTGTGTTATGCTTTTAAGCATGTAACCCTATGAGTGATGTATGAAATGAGGAATTACTATTCCTAATTAAGATAAGGGTTGAATAACCCTAATTGGATTGAATAAGAATCCTAACCCTAGAAACCAACCGTGGTGATGTAACACGGTCGTGGTAATTTGTCAATAGCACGATCGTGCTAGGTAGCACGGCCGTGGTAGCTTCCCCTGCACGACCGTGCAAGATAGCACAACCATGGTGTTTTATATTTAATTTGAAAAGAACTTGTATTGTGCTGATATGGATACAATGTGCATGTTATCAATTGTGTTAACCATGCAGGTTTTTGTAAAGAATAGAACATAGCCAGGTAAGGGTTATGATGCCATATATATTGAAAGCACTTTATAAGCTTTGAGAGTAATGATATGCTATGTTGCCTTGTAAGTGGTAACATATGAAATGGATAGGCTGTATGAGCCATGAGAAATATCTGCATTGTTACAATCAAGGTCATGTTGTTAAATGACTTGATAATAATATGTTACTTGGTAACAAGTATCATGAATGCATTGGTCAGATGACCTGAAGGTGATAGTTACCTGAAAAAGGTGTAATAATGCTCAATGATGAGTTAAGGGTTTGAATACCCAGAACCATATAATTATGGTGATGAGAATGTGATGGGATGAGAATTCCCAGTTTTGAAATGAAGGACTGAGTCCTCAAGGTCTTTGAAAGACTGATAAATATCTGATGAAAGTAGTACATGTCTCTTTATAGCATTGTTGTAATAAGTTATGTTTGAGAACTTGACTAATGTTAAAAGAATGCCATAATGTACTTAAGTAATCAAGTATAATGATATCATGTAGAGCCCTGACCATAGATCCATCATTGTCAGAAGTTAAATGATGGTGAAACATGTTTTCGTAAGGGAACTCCTAGAGAGCATACTTTTGAGTATGTGGGGGTTATGGGCGTGAATATCCTTACGCCCTAATGGAGGAATTGATGTGAGATAAACATTAAATCTCTCAATCCTTCATTATATGTACCGGGATGGATGTATCACGAATCTCCCGATGATTGGGTTAGATGTCGTACACATCTCCCAATAATGTTAATGCCGGATCGGTGGAGATAAACACAAAATCTCACGATCATGAAGAGAGTGCAGCACGCCACTGTAACTCTGATAGCGAAGTTGCCAATATACTCTGGAAAACTATATTTAACAGAGACACAAGATGTCCTGCATGTGATCTCGCGCTGACCGAGATGTGGGAGGTCATGGGAATCCGGCTCTTCCATTGACCTTGTATGGTACTGATTTTGACTTCGCAGTGGTCGGTTGGAGCATGAGCGGTATATCTCATCTCCTCAGGGCATAAGTGTGTTTGTAAAATGAAATCAGCCATATAGCATGTTTGCTTAAGGATTGAATATAGAAATTCATTGGCTGATGTTACATTTCTGTTATATAACTGTAGTTCATTGATGTTGTTCATATTTGTTGTATTCATTACAAGTAGATGGATGAACTATGAGTCTACCATGAGTAGATGCAACGTTATCCTTGAAAAAGGAGATTACTTCACTTTGTTCATACAAGTGATTTACCTACTATTATTTATATATATATATATATATATATATATATATATATATATATATATATAATCCTTCTGCTTAGTTTTTATTAATAAACTGCTATAACAATGTTTTGGCGGAGAGTTATATCTCCCGCTGGGGAAATTTACAATTGTCTCACCCCCGTGGGATCCAACTTTTTAGGTGGACATGGACAAAGAAGCAGAATCTCATTACATGGAATAGGCAGTAGCAGTGACAGCAAGGACATCAGTAATATCTCAGGTGGAGATACTGCTTGTCAAGTTACATAGTTAGAAATTCCTATGTGTCCTCTCTGTACTCTCAGGTCCTCGGAGTTTTTAGTCAGTGTTTTATGAATCAATCTGAGGTTTTGGCTTGATGCCTCGAGATTCATATACTGTCTATATATAATGTTTATAAGACAGTTGATGATGTAATCTCTAAAAAGAGATGGTACATGTTATGTACGTTTGAACCAGAATGTAAATGTTATGCAATGGTTCTTATTGGAAAAGATTTCCTATGTGAGGATCTCTTTGCAAAAAGTTTTAATTTTCAGTGATTTTCAGTAATCCTCTGCAAATAATTCGCTTCTGCATTAGTTAATCCTGTTTTTGTGAGATGGTCTCTACGACCTTGGCCAAGCCATCATACTTATTCACATCCTTTGTATAATACAAGTATTCTTCTTATCTCCTTTAAGCATATTAGAAATACTATAGCCCTTATTTGGCTATAAGCATAAAACATGAATGATCAAGATTTCATTATTATTATTGTATCCATTTTTTTAATTATTATATTACTAAGTTTTTATTTCCTAGTTTATTTTGAACATTATCATTTCTTACATGAGACTTTTATAAACATCTTGTTACCTATCACTAGGAAACAACTATTCTCATGGCTCATAAGGCCCATTAAAAATCTTGTTACCTCTCACTAGGCAACAACTAATCACATGGCTCATAAGGCCCATAAAATTGTATTATATGCAACATCATAGCTCACACTTAGCTATGCTCATTATCTCATGATACCAACATGGTTTCAATATGGTTAATGTTTCCCCTTTATTAAACAATTAGAATTTCAACTCTTATCATTCCCCTTAATTAGGGTTAAGGTTTCCCTTTGAAAACCATCTAGGGTTTTCAAGTACATTCATCAAGAATCAAACCCTAATTAAATCTCCACACATATTAGGAATATCAATGTATACTCATTACATGAGTATAAAACAAGTATAAGTTTATCTCTCATCCTCACTAGGATATTGATTACTTCATACTTTATTAAGTTGGCTCAACCTTTCCTTCAAGGTACATTAGCCTACTTAATCAATATTCATTAAAATCCATACCTCTTATTGTATGACTTGATATAAGATACTTCATGTGTTACTCCATAAAGTACATTGCATCTAAGGTGCTTTCCTTCATATTGGTTTTGAGATGCTTCCACCATATCGGGTATGAGGTGTGTGCTTGCTACCCATATCACTTCAGAGGTGTATGTGTGCTTACCATATCACCCTTGAGGTGTATGCATGCTTCCATATCACTTTTGATGTGTGTGTGTGTGTTTCACACCATATCGGGCAAAGAGGTGTATGTGTGCTTCACACCATATGGGGCAAAGAGGTGTGCGTGCGTGCTTCACACCATATCGGACAAAGAGGTGTGTGTGTGTGATTAACCCAATATCGTTTTTGAGGTGTATGCTTGACCTGATATCGTCCAAGAGGTGTATACTACCTTACCATATCGTGCAAGAAAGTATAAACTCATATCCATATCATTTTAGTGGAGTAGGTGCATCACCATATCGGGTTACAAGTGCTTGCTTGTGTGTTTGAACCCGATATCACTTTATAAGGTGATACCATATTATTCAAGCTCTAGACCTTCGTTCTAACTGTTATAGTTCATGGAAACAGGTCTAAGAAATTACTAGAACTCATAATGTCATCAACTATTTCAGAAAATTTCAAAACTAAAAGTAGATCATTAAGTATAGCAATTTAGGTGATGAATAATAACATGGTAGAATTCAAGTTATATAACCCGCCTTAAGAACAACTTCAAAGCTCCACGTTCCTAAGGTTGAAGATCACTTATAAAAAGTCCAAGGGTCGTTCAAAACTCCTTCATATACAAGGAATCACCATGGATAAGAAATTGGTGAAGAAGAGAAGAAAGGAAGATCATAACCCTAAAATCATGCTTCAATCCAAGGTTGAAGATGATCATGGCCTCACCTTAGGGTTAAGTATGAGATCCTTATTGCTCCTTAGAACCTTGAAAGATACCTCACTACCCTTTCACTATATTCCATCACTTGTGTCTGATATCCCCTTCACTTATGATCAAAACACTTCACTATGGCCCATATCACCCCACTAGGCCGATATCACCCTACTTGGCCGATATGATCTTGCTATGGACGATACCCAATGCCCAATGCATGATACCACTTCACTCCTGAATGATACAAGGACCATATGAACTATATCTAAGAGCAAGGAGGTGTTAGGATTCGAAAAATTTCACTAAGGGGTGAAAGAAGGGGTATATATACTTGAGGTTCATGAAAAAGTGTGCAAATGAGGTGTCATCAATTTGAGCTACGAGGTGCCACATGTCTGTAACATCCCTGACCTGGGTTATGAACTAAACCTAGTTGTTTTTATTAAATCATGTGATTAGATGCTTGTGATTATCTTTTGATATGTAATTAAAGCTTCTGAGGAACATATATTTCCATTTCTGTCCTTTTTGAGCAATGTTGTAAAATTGTTTTGTTAAAAATGGACTAATGTGAAAATTACCCAATTAGAGGGATTAACTTACAAATTGCACATGTTAAGATTTTACTCTGATGTTAAGACATCATGAGAATGAATATGATGTAGTGATATAGATTCTCCAAGCTTGAGCACCAAGTTATAGCTTGTAGAGCAATCCTTGTGCTTTAAAACCTAGTTTTGGTGTAAAGTGCAATTTACCCAAAACATAGGGTGCAACATGTAAAAATACTATCTAGTGTATCCCTCATGACTCTTGGAATCAAGTAGAGTAAAGATAATGAGGAGGGAGCCTCATTTGAATAATCATATAAGAAAGATAACCTTTATATCTAAATAACCAAGTTTTATACAAAATGACCCTTTTATATGTGCAACTTAGTAAGGTGTTTGGCTTCTTTTCCTATAAACCTTGGATAAGGGAGAAGTTTTGCTTAAGGGAAGAAGGTAGAGACGTGTCCAAGAAGTGGAGAAGGGCTTGGTGGATATAGATGTTAAATAAAGGAAACAATTTTCCTTGCCTTGAAAATATACCCAAAGTATATAAGCACATCTCTTTTTCAAAGCAAGGGATCATTTCCCTTCATTACTCTTCTTATCTTCTTGCTTTGGCCAACATAGGAGAATCTCAGGAGAAGAGGAGAACGACCAAGCTGATTTAGGTAAGCTTTGACCATCATCTAACTCAAATTCATGGAGGAAATCTTGCTACAAGGTTGGTTTGTTAGTCTTTCTTACACCAACCTTCTTTCTAGTCATCTTCTCCATCCAAATCTTGAAGAACGGACCTTGTATGACCTGTGGAGATCAAGCCACCATTTAATCTACGAAGCGTGGAGCTCTGGATCAGTCCTAGAGGTGGGTTTTATAACTCTAAACCTTAAAGTTTTGTTTATGCATCTTCTTCCTATGAAAACGTTGCTTGTTCTCCTTTCTTAGACACTCCTATGTGTTCTTGCAACCAAATCCATGAAGAACAGTTCATGTTCTTGATGTAGAAGAAGGTGGCGTTAATTCCAAAGTTTTTCCTGATCTTAGTTTAGCAAATGGTCCTCCACCTCTTGGCCAAACGGTTTGCAAAACCGTTTGGAAGCAAACGGTTTCAAAACTGTTTGGAAGCAAACGGTTTCAAAACCGTTTGGAAGCAAACGGTTTCACAAGAACGTTTGGGAGAAAATGGTCCCAAGACCGTTTGGATGAGTTGACCAAGTATTGACCATTTGGAGGACTGTTTTACATAATGTGGACTAATCACTCACCAAAAATCATCATCTAATTCCAAGTAAATCATCAATATAAGGCACATTAGTCATCTAAACCCTAATCGGGTTTATTGCTGATTTCAATGGTGCAATCATGTTATAGTTTGGGTTGAGTGGCACAAACGGTTTCAAAACCATTTGGGGATCACCCAAATGGTCTCAAGTCCGTTTGGTGATCACCCAAGACCGTTTGGAGGTCTAGGGTTAAGTGGGGTTGATCAATTGAGGGTCCAATCACATCAAGTTGTTGAACAATCAAATGCTAATTTGTGACCTAAATTAGGGTTCAACCCTTAAGTGAATGACTTAGTTTTTGGTGTTGACATGGGAAAATGGTCTCAAGACCGTTTGGAGGATGTCCAAACGATCCCAAGACCTTTTGGGGTCAGGTCATGACCCAATTGAATGATGGTTCAATGGGTTCAACATCAATTAGACTCATGTTGATGCATGTTGTAGGGTAATCGATTCCAAACCCTAATCCAATCAATCCAAACCCTAATTGGTGACCAATTGAGGATCAAATCAGTAAGGATTAACCCAATTGATTCAATTGATGAGTGGATAACCAGGGCATGAACGTTTAGGGGGTTCTACATTGAAAACCCTAACTCAATTGGATAGGTTGAGGAACCTTTTGGTCCATGCGGTTTCAAGATTGTTTTGGTCATGCGGTTTCAAGACTGATTTGGTCATGTGGTTTCAAGATTGATTTGTCCATGCGGTCTTGAAAGTCAAAGAGACCAAATGGTCTTCACCTCACCTAGGGCAAACCGTTTTGATGGTGTACTTGGCCATGCGGTCTTGAAAGTCAAAGAGACCAAACGGTCTTCACCTCACTTAGGGCAAACGGTTTTAATGGTGTACTTGGCCATGCGGTCTTGAAAGTCAAAGGGACCAAACGGTCAACAAACCCATGCAGTTTCAAAACCGTTTGGAGGTTGAAAGTGCAAAACCGTTTGGGGTTTAATAGAGTCAAGAACGTTTGATGACTTAGTGGTCATGATGGTTTAGTAGTTGATTAACCTAAACCCTAAAGATACCTAAAGCCATTAAGGGGTTAAGTAATGAGTGGACTAATGCATGTATTATCAATGGTGAACATTACCAAAGTACCCTTGATCAAGCAAACCCTAATGACCATAAAGGGTGATGACATGACTTATGTTATCAAGGTTGATTTGACCTAACCTAATCATGAGAGATGTAAACATCATTTATTAATAAGAGGAGAGATATGACTCCTAATATGAATGAGAATCAAGTATAATACCTCCAATATGTGTGAATGCACATAATCAGGGTATTATCCTTCATAGTGAGATCATAGAAACCCTAATTATGGTGATTAATGAATCTTAACCTAGTTTGAAGGCATTAATGAAAGTAATCTTCATACATGATGATGGTATGATCTCAATTCACTGTAATGTGAATAGTAAATCCTAATTCTAGGGTAATATCATGTAATGTGAATAGTAAACCCTAATTCTAGGGTAATATCATGTAATGTGAATAGTAAACCCTAATCTAGGTGATATGATGAAATGAACAGTAAACCTTAGTTCTGAGTTATGCTGTTAAGCATGAAACACTTTTCCTAATTAAGATAAAGGGGTTGAATAACCCTAATTGAATGGAATAGGAAAAACCTAACCTTATTGAAGGCATAATGGTACAACCCTTGAATTGAAATATTATATCTATTTTGTAATATGCTGACATGGAGATAAATTGCCTATTATCAAATGTATTAACCATACATGTCTTTATAAAGAAGTGACTATAGCCAGGTAAGGGTTATGATGTCATATTCATTAAAAACATGTTATAAGCTTTACGAATAATGATATACTATGTTGCATGGTTTAAGAGGTAACATATGAGATTGATGGGCTGTAAGAGCCATGAACAATATCTACATTGATATAATCAAGGTCATGCTGTTAGATGACTTATGATGATCTAAGGGTTTGAACACCCATATCCTAAATTATAATGATGAGATGGTTAGGGTTTGACATCCCAATGATAACTGGATGTGAAATGAACTAAACTTGATACATTTAGTATTCTACCTTTATAGTAGTTGTTTCAATGGTTTATGTTTGAAAACATGCCTGATGCTAAAAGAATGCTATAATGTACTTAAATAATCAAGTATTATCATATCATGTAGAGCCCTGATCATAGATCCATCATTGTCAGTAGTTTAATGATGGTGAAATAGGTTTTCCTAAGGGAAATCCTGGAGAACATACTTTTGAGTATGTTGGGGTTATGGACTCGAATATCCTTACGTCTTAATGTAGGAATTGATGTAAGATGTACCTTTAATCCATCAATCCTTCTTTATATATTTTATGCCGGGATGATGTATCACTAATCTCCCGATGATGTTGTTAATGCCGCATCGGTGTGGGATAAACATGAAATCTCTCGATGGTGAAGAGAGTACATAATGCCACTATAGCTCTAATAGCGAAGTTGCTAGAATACCCTAGAAAGCTATTATAGCAGAGACACGAGATGTCCTGCATGTTGAATCCTCACACTGACTGAGGAAGATGAGGTCATAAGAATCTGGCTCTTTTGATGACCTATGTATGGTACCGATGCGATTTCGTAATGGTCGGTTGGAGTATGAGCGGTATACCTCATCTCCTCAGGGCATAATAATGTTTGAAAAACATAATCAGCCGTGTAGAATAACTGCTTAGATTGATCTACGAGAAACGATGATTGATGATACACCGTTTAGAATGTTCTAGTTAAATAACTAGTATACATATCCTTCATATTCTTTATTGAGCTATGCTTTGATATTCAATTAAGTTATAATTGAAATGATTGCTTAAGAATATGTTGCTTTACTTAATTATATAATGTTAAACCTACTGCTGAATGTTTAAAGTTATACTACTTATTGTTATTCCTTTATTGCAATAACAAAGCTTCTGGCAGAGAGTTATAACTCTCACTGGGACAATTATTCAATTGTCTCACCCCTGTGGGATTTGACTTTTTAGGTGGACACCGAGGACGTAGGAACCCATCTGAGGGTGGGCAGCAGCAGCAACAACATCAGGGACAACACTGATTCTCAGGTGGAGACACTGTCTGTCAAGTCTTATAGATAGTATGTCCTATGTGTCATCTCTGTACTCTCAGGTCCTAGGAGTCAATAGATGTTTAAAGTAGATCTGAGATTTTGGCTTAATGCCTCGACATTTTTGTATCTTGCTTTGTACAGGTAACAGAGCAATTGACGCGGTAATCACTCGAGATGTGATTTTACAGAGATGTAATGATGAAACATGTTGTAAACAACTTATTATGTTTCTTTATGAAAAGTTTTATCGTTTAAAGATCTCTTTACAAAAAGTTTTATTTTTTTGTGATTTTTAATAATCCCGCTACTAGTTAATCGCTTCCGCATTCGTTGATCTCATTTTTTTTAGACAAACGTCACAATTAAGTGGTATCAAAGCTCTAGGTTCTCCGAGTCTACAGAGACATAGGACTTAGGATGTTGAGTCTGTTCTAGTGTCTTCCAGTATATCTAATAGTGTCTCCTGCTCCTCAGGAGAAGAAGATAAGATTAAGGAAGTATGGACCACACGAGGAATATGTTGCAGAGAGTAGTGTCGCTGCACCCAAAGAAGGTGCAAGAAACCCAGAGATAGAGCAACCTATGCCTGAACCACCCCAGTTCAATCCAATTGACATGGGGAACCCAGCCGTCCAGACCATGTTTGGGAAGTTTATGACTTCCATGACACACATAAATGATAGGATGCCTATACCTGCACCTAGGGCACCTACTCACCCTGAAGGACAAGGAATCAACAAGACGTTTGAACGACTTCACTGAGTTGGAGCGACATAGTATTTTGGAATAGCTAATCCTGCAGATGTCGACTTATGGTTAACTGAACTAGAGAAGGCCTTTAGAATCTTGAACATCCCAGAAGCTGAGAAGGTTAAACATGTTGTATATCTTCTCAAAGGGAGTGCGGGTCATTGGTGGACCATGGAAGAACAGAAAAGACATGGTGTAGAGGTTGCATGGGAAGTCTTCCGACGAGAATTTATCAACAAATATTTCCCTAAGACATTCCTGGATAAGAAAATCTCCCAGTTTGAGAGGTTAAGGTAAGGTCCAATGAACATTAGCGAGTATGAGGCTAAGTTCATGGAGTTGTTGCGGTTCTGTCCGCACATGGCAGCTACAGATGAAGAAAGGATTAGGCATTTCGAGAAAGGTTAAACGTTGAGTTGACTACTCCTGTGTCTGCCCTAGAGAATAGAGAAAGGTTTGCTACCTTTTTAGAATATGTCATAAGGATAGAGAGGTATGTAGCAGAGAAGAGATAGACCCAGAACAAGAGGATGTATCCTCAGTTCCAAGGATCTTCATCCAGAGATTTCAAGAAACCTAGATTTTCTGTGCCTACACCACTACCTAGACCCAATACCCTGACACAGTGGACGTCGAATAGGGGTAGAGGACGAAGTCTACCACTAGAAGGAGCTCACAGTTCAGCATCTATGTCGGTTACAGGACCACCCAGACCACAACAACTGAACAAAAGTTGTTATATATGTGGGAAGATGGGACATTTGATGAAAGACTGCAGAGCCACATAGATTAGTGTAACTCAACCTCAGAGGCAGAGTCAGCAAGGATTGCAAAGGAGACAGTTTCCAGGAGGAGCTAGAGGATGTGGACAAGCATCCCAAGCTGGATCATCATCACCTAATCAACGAGCACCGAATCAACCACAGGTGATGACAAGATTCTATGCGTTGAATCCACCTGATGCAGTGATCAACCCTCAGGTTGTGGCAGGTCAGATGGAATTGTTATATTATGATATGTCTACATCTTGCGTTGTATTTGTTTTAATTGATCTGGGTGCTACACACTCCTTTATCACTCGAAAGGTGATTCATAACTGCAATATGACAGTCAGTCACAGGGCAAATAGTTTGTTGCTAGAAACTGCGTTGATGGGGTCTACTATGTTGCAGGAGGTATGTTCTCCCTGCATTCTCTTCTTTTCTGAACATCGCATTCAAGTGGATCTTATACCACTTGAGATGCAAGGATTTGATATAATCCTTGGGATGGATACCTTAGAAAGGTATAAGGTTGTCTTGGACTGTGAATCCAAGCAAGTTGTGTTTACTGATGATAGTCACACATGGATCTTTCAAGGAGAGAGAAAGATTCTACCCACTTGTGTTGTGTTAGCTATGGTTGCTGAGAAGCTGATGAGGCAAGGATGTTATGCATTCTTGTCCCATGTGGTAGATACTACCATGGATAGTCCTAACCCTACCGAAGTTCCTATAGTTAGGGAATTTGAAGATGTATTTCCTGAAGAACTTCCAGGTGTGCCACTGCCTCAGGAAATTGATTTTGAAATCAATTTGATCCCAGACACACAACCTATAGCACAGACACTATATAGGATGGCGCCTGATGAGATGGCAGAATGCAAGAAACAACTGCAAGAATTGCTTGAGAAGGGTTTCATTCGACCGAGTACTTCACCATGGGGTGCTTCGGTCCTCTTCATTAAAAAGAAAGACGGGTCAATGCGGTTGTGTATTGATTATAGACAGCTAAATAAAGTAACAATAAAGAATAAGTACCCTCTACAGAGGATTGATGATCTCTTCGACCAGTTGCGTGGTGCAACCGTCTTCTCAAAGATAGATTTGAGATCGGGATATCATCAACTCCGTATTAAGGATAGTGACATACCCAAGTCTGCCTCTAGGACAAGGTATGGTCACTATGAGTTCACACTTATGTCGTTTGGCCTAACCAATGCACCAGCTGCATTTATGGAGCTCATGAATAGAATCTTCTGACCTTTTCTCGATTAGTGTGTAGTTGTCTTTATAGATGACATTCTGATCTATAGTAGTGATGCTCAGCAGCATGAACGACATCTTCGTCAGACTCTAACTTTTCTAAGAGAACACAAGTTATATGCTATATTTAGCAAGTGTGAGTTCTAGTTACCAGAAGTTTCTTTCCTTGGACACGTAATATCTGCTTCGGGTATTCGTGTTGACCCTACAAAGGTAGAATCTGTCCTACTATGGGAACAACCGAAGACACCGATGGAGATCCGTAGTTTCTTAGGGTTGGCAGGTTACTACCGGAGGTTTATTAAGAACTTCAGTTCCATAGCTTTACCCTTGACTAAGTTGACTAGGAAGGATGTTCCTTTTGTTTGGAGTGATAAGTGTCAGCAGTCTTATCAAATGCTGAAGGAAAGACTGACAAGTGCACCTGTTCTTGTGTTACCTGACCAGGGCAAAGGATATATAGTTTTCTGTGATGCCTCCAAGAATGGAATTGGATGTGTGTTGATGCAGGATAAACAAGTGATTTCTTTTGCTTCCCAACAGCTTAAGAAACACGAGGAGAATTATCCGACAAATGATCTGGAGCTAGCTGCTGTGGTTCATGCCTTGAAAATATGGAGACACTATCTCTATGGAGAGACATTCTTGATTTTCACTGATCATAAAAACCTGAAGTACATCTTTTCTCAGCATGAGCTTAACATGAGGCAACGTCACTGGATGGAGTTAATCAAGGATTACGATTGTACAATTGATTACCATCTAGGGAAAGCCAATGTGGTTGCTGATGCTTTGAGTAGGAAATCTGCAACACCAGCCTTAGATAGAGCACAACTAAATTCCTTAGTATGCTCTAGGAGAGATATGCTTATCTCCTTAAGGCAAGACAATGTATAGTTGAAAGTATCATTGTTAGTCGGGTTGTTAGCTGAGATTCTTATAAAACCTACTCTGAGAGATCAGATCAAAGAGGCACAACAAGTTGATGTTGTAGTTCAACAGATCAGATCGGAGTATGGTTGATGCGATGATTTTGAGTCACATTTATAGGCATATTTTACTTGTGTTTTATGCATTTATTGGTCATTTTGGTGGTTAATATTGCATGATTCATCTACTTTGGTCTATTATCCTTCTCTATGTCAAATCTCCCTTATTTTGGTATTTTGAGCATAAATGATTACAATAATATGTTTTATTTCGGCTTATGTGGTTTTATGTTGCAATTTTAGGAAAAACACATATCTGCTGCTGTCGATACCATCGACAGTGGTCGATACCATCGATGAGACCACAGGAAGCTGACCGCAAGGAGCATTGCAGATTCGATACTATCGACAGGATAGTTGATGGTATCGAGATACCATCAGGTTGCTGGTGAGAAGATAGTCGATACTATCGACAAGTGGAGCTACAGCGATGGAAATGTTGGATAAATTGGATATTATGATAAATCCCTTTGTTTCGATGATGACAAACATTTCATTCTTATTAATCTAACTAGCTACTTAAGTGTGCAGGACTAAGCAGGATGACAAAGTAGCAAGGGAAAATCCAAGAGCTTACTTAGTTATATTTTCATGCAATATAATCAATGTTGTAAAACTTGTACAAATATATAATGTACAAGTACTTAGAATTGCATGTAAATCAAGCGTTAGATTTTCCCTAGCCAAACACCATAGTTAGACATGTCATCCCATTTAATTTGGATCACCTTTGCACACTCACATATATAATTAATGTTTAAATTGAAACCTTGAAACAGGATCATTCTCGGTCGACAAACTCCTCGACCGAGACACTCTCGGTCGACAAACTCCTCGACCGAGAAAGATCCAAAGTAGCCATTAGACACAACAGACAAAGTAGTTGGCAGTTGCAAATGAACGTTAATCCAGAGAGCCTGTCGGTCGACAAAACTTCGACCGAGTAGGTGTCTCGGTCGACCATTCCTCGACCGAGATGGTCTCTGACAGGAACTGCAGAATAAATTAATTAGCCGTTGTTAAAGCAACAACTTTGTACCTAACGGCTAGTTAAGCACTTAGAAACCCCTAGAAGTTGTCTAGAACGTCCTTAAGCATACTTAGGCCATTCCTATAAATAGGACAAGCCATAGGACACTAGAATTCACTTGATACACTTGCTATACTTGAGAAAATACTTGAGCCCTCTTGTGCAAACTGTTGTGAATTGAGCATTGTGATAAATTGGCCACTTTCCTCTTAGCTCAAGCTCGTCCTATAGGCTAGATTATCCTAACCCTAGCAATCACAAGTCCATCATCTTGGCTAGGAAAATCCAAACGCTTGATCTAGGCAAATCAAGCCTTGAGCTTCAAGGATAAGTTGTATTTTCTCTTATTTCTTTCTTGTTCCTAGTATTACTTGTACTCTCCTTGCTACTCCAGGTAGGAGGCTGCGGATTGGAGAGGGTGAAGCTCTTCGTGGTGAAGAGGAGGAACTTTGGACTACTTCAGAAGGCTGTCTTGACGGGAAGCTACTTCGGGAGGAAGGCTACTTCAAGGGGGAGCTTGAAGTTACTTCAAGGAAGGCTGCTTCGAGGTTGGCAAGACTACTTCAAGGCGAAGGCTGTCCAAAGGGTGTTTGGAAAGTATTGTAAATTTTATGTAATATCCTTGAGAGGTAATAAAATTTAGTACTTTCAAAATCCCGGTTGGGTAAGCAACCGGGTAGTGGACTGACTCCTTAGTATTTGCTAAGGTGGAACCACTCTAAACACCTGTGTTCCTCTTCTTAATCTTTACTTTGGTTGTTTGATTTTAAAATTACTTTAAAATATCTATAAAACTCTATTCACCCCCCCTCTAGTAGTTTTCAATTGGTATCAGAGCAGGCTTCAAGGAGCCCTAACAAGGTCTTGAAGAGATAAAGGGAGGAGGTGACTACAACCACAAGAAAAGGAGCATGGACCAATGTGCGACAAGTTGCAATTGGTGCTTAGGAACAAAGCACTCTACGTCTAGATGTCCATGGAGGTCAAAGAAAGAAGATACACATAAAGAATGTTTCGTTGCTACAATAGGTGAGGAAGAAGAAGAAGAGGTAAGCTTGCTTGATTTACCTAAAGAAGAGTTAGTTACTATTATTGAAGAAACACATAATAAATATGTTGAATGCAAAAAGAAATTAAAGAAATCAAATAAAGAAAATGATGATCTAAATGCTAGACTTCTTGAGCTTACATCAGAAAATGACGATTTATATGCTAAATTGAATACTCTTGGTTTTGAAAAAGATAGCATTATGTCTGACAATCGTACTTTGAAATCATCTCTAAGTAATAGTGAAGTGAAAATTTTCACTCTAGAGACTAACTATGATCTTCTATGTCAAGAAAAGACTGAATTGCTTGCAAAGTTAAATGATATTAAAAAACAACCTATATTGTGCACCCATGTAGATTATGACAATATAGTAAAAGAAAGAAATATGTTATCATCCAATCTAGACCAAGCAAAATTAGATATCAAGAAAAGAATGGATGAGATCGTTAAGTTGCAACAAGAAGTTAGTAAGTTAAGCAACAATGGAATCCTTGATAGAATATTAGAAAATTCCTATCATCAAATAGGGAGAAGAGGACTAGGTTATAAGCCTAAGGAGAAATCCTATCAACAACCTAGTTGGAGAAGGACACAAGCAAGTCAATCCATGAATGTACATAGAGGCAAATATACCTTTGTACCAAAGAACAACCTAGACCAAAATCATAGAAAGAGATATGAGGTTGATTCTATATGTTGCCACTATTGTTCACGTCTTGGACATTACTCCTTCTCATGCCCATACAGGAAAAAGAATGTTGAGATGGTATGGGTTCCAAAATCCCCAAATTGATTCGATTAGACTAAGTTGAGATATGACCAAAGTCTCAAATTTGCACATCTTTTTGTCTATCTCAACTTAACATATAGGGATAACAAATTTATAATAAATTTGATATCACTCTGATATCCATATGTTTTATCTCAAACTGATCTTCGAAATAATTGAATTAGATACAACCTTTATTGCATAGATTTCTGAAACAGTTTCCAGAAACATGGTCGGTCGAGCAGTTGTCGACCGAGAAAATGTCGGTCGAGCAATTGTAGACCGAGCATATCACTGTTTTTTTTGAGCTGATGTAAATTTTTTTTTACTGTATGAAAATTATTCTTGAAAGATTATATGGATCATGCTTAGATTAAAGAAAAATCCTATTTAATCATACTCTTATTGCAAATTTATCTCTTAGAAATACTTGCAATGAATAAAATGTTTCAAATCGACTTTTGAAAATACTCATTTTGCTAAGCATCACTTAATATGCTTCATCATATTTGATGCCCTTATTAAGTTCTCATAATTTGTACACTTTAATGAGCCTCATATTGATATTCATAAGCTATCTGCAGAACTTATTCTTCACGTATGAATATTTTTTTGGAAACCTGCAGAATATGCCTCTTGGTTAAAATAAAATTTGACCAAGGGGCGCCATGGTCGTAATCAAGGGCGACCTAAAATAAACTTTGATAAAAATTGTTTACTTGGACATTATTTTATTGAACTTAATCTTAGCATATTTTTAAATCAAAAATCATTTGTAGTAATTAGAAGCCTTAAATATTATTACTCCCTTGGAATATACATATATATGCTCTACAAAAATGTTCTATGATTTGCATTAAAATACAATCAAAAATTGAACTCAGTAAGTCTGTCGGTCGACGACTTCGTCGACCGAGAACCACTCGGTCAGCCCATCTCACTCGACCGACAAATTCTAAACAGACTCAGTATCGGACGAACTGTCGGTCGACGAGTGCTCGACCGAGACAATGTCAGTCGACAAGCGCTCGACCGAGAAATAGCCGTTGGATATGACCGTTGCAACCCGACCGTTATGACCGTTTTCTTTACCGTTGGAGGACCAAGTGGCGCATCTACAACTCGACCGTTGCGGACGCTCGGTCGACGAGTCGTCGACCGACCAGGTCGCTGGAATTCTATAAATAAGTGCAAAAACGAGCCACTTACTCACACTTGCATTTCCTTGCCTCCATAGTCCATCTCTAGTGCAATTTTGTGCAATCCTTCAGCATTCTTACCCTAAAATCTTCCTTGCTTCTTCTCCAAACACAATGGCCTCATCATCAGCTGTCCGTGGGAAGAAGAAAGTTGCTGGAAGAAAAAGAAGAGAAGATCGGGAAGCCACTCCGCCACTGACGATCATCAATGACATCGCCTTCGTCGACGGAGATGCTGGAGATAGATACTTTCGGCTTTCCTCTAAAGCTCCTCTTCCCCGACGCCCGGTCGAAGTGATGGACTTCATCAACATAGTCGACCTGGAGCATCTCTTTGGAGTACAAAAGCTGAAGGACTTCATCAATCCATCCTTTCCTTCCTATTCCATTAAGGTAGTCAACGAATTCTATGCCAATCTCTTATCCCACACCGAAAATGAAACCACATTCTTCTACACCATGGTCAATGGGCGTAGTTTTAAATTTTCCGAAGGGGATATTCTTGACATGCTAGAAATTGATATAGATGAATATCAAGATTTCCTTGACCTTACCACCGGCAATCCAATAAATTTATTTTCCCATGATGACCACTCCACTAGCCTTAGTGATATAAAAAGAGCCATATTTCAAGCCAATACCACTTGTCATGAAGATAGGGGAACCTATTATGCAATAAACCTAAAACCGGCATGTAGAATAGTAAACCTCATTGTTTCCACCAACATACATCCACGAGCCAATAAATCCGAGGTTCCTATTTTCCGTATGTGTCTAATTTATGCTATCATAAAAGAAATTCCCATCAACTTCATTCGCATAATACTTAAAAATATGCTTGAGTTTTCTGGCAATCCACCATATGCCGATTTTGTATGCCAGATTACTCAACATTGTCTTAAGTTAAACATTGAAGATATGGGATACATATGGGAGTGTAGACCACCAAAGATAAGTAAGAACACCGTAGAGAAGATGGGGATTGACTTTGGTCATAAAAGGGCTAGGGTAGAAGGAGAATCATCACATCAAGATATACCACCACCCCCTCCTCCTACTAATCTTTCTATTGATCCCATCCAAAATACTCTCACTTATCTTGTTGGCTCCCAATATCATCTCAGTAACCAACTCAACTATACCCATCATGCCATGACATACTTAAATCAAAGAATGCAAAATCTTTCTCCGGCTGAAACCGATGAATATCCGCATTCTTTAAATCCTGGCATGCTCAACCCATTTAACCCTTCATACAACTACTATCAACCTCCACCTCCACCATCAATGGATCTTGCACATACTCAATTTTCCTCCATACAATTGCAAGATATAGCTGCTCACTTCCGATTTGACCGAGTTCCCACATTTCTGGAAGCATATGCATTAGCTATGACAGGTGCTTTAGATTGGCAAACTCTGGTCAAATATTATGGAGCCGAGCCATTCCTTGGGAAAGATCCGGACATCGATGTAATTCTTAAATCTTTCCTGTGAAGTGTTGGAGTTGTACTAGTTGTAATAAAAATGATTAGTCAAATTCTATATGATTGTAATCTTCTTCATGCTATTGAATGAAATTTGCCATTTTTATTTGATTCACATGGTTATTTTTTTGGCATCTTCAAAATATGGATCATAAGTTCATTATTGTAGAGCATAACAAATGAAGGGAATAATAATTAAAACAGGCAACTATTACAATTGTAATTGCATTTCCAAATGCAAAACAGTTCTCCAGAAACATTCTCGGTCGAGCAACTAGTCGACCGAGAACATTGTCGGTCGAGCAATTGTCGACCGACTGGGTTTCTGTTTTTCCAGATTGACATAAATTGCATACATCTTTATTAAATCTTGGACATTTTATATATTTGCTTAGTATTCAAACTTTCATTTGAGATATCTATCCAAGGGGGAGCAAAGCATAAGAAAAAGGGGGAGATCATCAAAACTTTGACCATTTGATTGAAGAAGCTTACAAAAATATTGTAATCACCATGTGTAGCTGAAAATTTTCAAGAAATTTATGAATTTATTGAAAATGGTATCTTGTATTTACAGGAATTCTCTACCCAAAATAGGGCTTTTGGATGGAGACATTTTTATGTACTCTAAGCTTAGAGGATTCTCATTTAATCTAGGGCTTAACATCCTTTGATACATGAGAAATCAATATACATTCATCATATGCTTAAGGGAATCTCATATCATTTCAAGGCTTAACATCCTTTGCGAATGATTGAGAAACAAATTGTGGATAAATTAGATAAAAATCCATGTTCCTAATAGGATATCTAATTAAGGGGGAGCATTATCTTAAGGGGGAGAAGAAAAATAAAACATTCAACTTGGATATCTTTTTGAAATGACAAAGGGGGAGAAAGAATATAAAAATATAAATGAGTTTCATCACATCTTGGCTACAAAAGGAAAATTTTCAGGTATGAAACTCACATGCTTTATATTTCCTTATTTCATATTTAGGAAATGTTTGTCATCTTCAAAAAGGGGGAGATTGTTGGATAAATTGGATATTATGATAAATCCCTTTGTTTCGATGATGACAAACATTTCATTCTTATTAATCTAACTAGCTACTTAAGTGTGCAGGACTAAGCAGGATGACAAAGTAGCAAGGGAAAATCCAAGAGCTTACTTAGTTATATTTTCATGCAATATAATCAATGTTGTAAAACTTGTACAAATATATAATGTACAAGTACTTAGAATTGCATGTAAATCAAGTGTTAGATTTTCCCTAGCCAAACACCATAGTTAGACATGTCATCCCATTTAATTTGGATCACCTTTGCACACTCACATATATAATTAATGTTTAAATTGAAACCTTGAAACAGGATCATTCTCGGTCGACAAACTCCTCGACCGAGACACTCTCAGTCGACAAACTCCTCGACCGAGAAAGATCCAAAGTAGCCGTTAGACACAACAGACAAAGTAGTTGGCAGTTGCAAATGAACGTTAATCCAGAGAGCCTGTCGGTCGACAAAACTTCGACCGAGTAGGTGTCTCGGTCGACCATTCCTCGACCGAGATGGTCTCTGACAGGAACTGCAGAATAAATTAATTAGCCGTTGTTAAAGCAACAACTTTGTACCTAACAGCTAGTTAAGCACTTAGAAACCCCTAGAAGTTGTCTAGAACGTCCTTAAGCATACTTAGGCCATTCCTATAAATAGGACAAGCCATAGGACACTAGAATTCACTTGATACACTTGCTATACTTGAGAAAATACTTGAGCCCTCTTGTGCAAACTGTTGTGAATTGAGCATTGTGATAAATTGGCCATTTTCCTCTTAGCTCAAGCTCGTCCTATAGGCTAGATTATCCTAACCCTAGCAATCACAAGTCCATCATCTTGGCTAGGAAAATCCAAACGCTTGATCTAGGCAAATCAAGCCTTGAGCTTCAAGGATAAGTTGTATTTTCTCTTATTTCTTTCTTGTTCCTAGTATTACTTGTACTCGCCTTGCTACTCCAGGTAGGAGGCTGCGGATTGGAGAGGGTGAAGCTCTTCGTGGTGAAGAGGAGGAACTTTGGACTACTTCAGAAGGCTGTCTTGACGGGAAGCTACTTCGGGAGGAAGGCTACTTCAAGGGGGAGCTTGAAGTTACTTCAAGGAAGGCTGCTTCGAGGTTGGCAAGACTACTTCAAGGCGAAGGCTGTCCAAAGGGTGTTTGGAAAGTATTGTAAATTTTATGTAATATCCTTGAGAGGTAATAAAATTTAGTACTTTCAAAATCCCGGTTGGGTAAGCAACCGGGTAGTGGACTGACTCCTTAGTATTTGCTAAGGTGGAACCACTCTAAACACCTGTGTTCCTCTTCTTAATCTTTACTTTGGTTGTTTGATTTTAAAATTACTTTAAAATATCTATAAAACTCTATTCACCCCCCCTCTAGTAGTTTTCAGGAAAAGGACAAAAACTGACGCCTAAGAGAGTCGATACCATCGACCCTTGTCGATGGTATCGAGTTAGCATCAGTCGTGACAAAGAAAAGAAAAGAAGACCAATTGATACCGTGCAGGGTCGATACCGTCGACTCGTGTCGATGGTATCGACACCGTCAGATACAAGTTTTCTTCAGATCGATCTAAATCTGATGGCTGTGATAATTTGGCGACCTAACTCGGTGATTATACCTAATGACGGCGGCCAAGAGCAATCTATCACGGCATTAGCCGCTGCACACATCCCGAGAAGGAGTAGAGAGAAGAACGGAGCCCAGAAGCACGCCCCATCCATTTCGGAGGCCGAAGAAGACATTTTCCACCGCCGAAAGTCCGGAGATCGTGCATTCTACGCCAAGGAACGCTTGGATCTTCTCCGTTCAGGGGTTTCACTACTTAATCACGTTTTTCTCCATGTTTCCCCTTTTCGCTACCATGTTTTGCTTTGAGATGAACATGCGGGGCTAATCCCCTTTATCTTTAGGACCGGGAGTAGCCCGGGGAATCATTGTATGATGTTTTTACCATAGTAATTCATCATTTATCTCTTAATTTTGTGGTATGAATTCATTTTCTCAATTATATTGTTATGCTTGATCACCATAATAATAATCTAATGCCCTTAATTGCTTTGAAAGAAGAATTAATGGTTGAAAAGAGACGAAATTCACATTAATTAACAAATCCCTTGAACAAGGCGGTGTAAGGTTAATGGTGGATACCCATAGGTCGATTCTAATGCACCTAGTTTAGGGTATAGGTTACTACGACGGTGGAACCGACCTAGACATAGGTAGTGAATTGTACCACGACAGTGGGAAATTCTGACTACATGCCACTACTCAGAAAAAGTGATAAATCTGATCTTCTATATAGAAATTCATACAATGATGACCCGCGGTGAAACCACAATCCTAAAGATCTTCACCTGAATTGATCAAATTAAACCTTTAATCGATTGTTTTGTTTTATTTTATTTTATTTTAATTTTACAACAACTTCCAAATCTTTAACTAGTCTAGCTGATTGCAAGTAGTTAGTAGTAGTCTCCGATAATTTAGTGTCCCTGAGTTTGACTCGGGCCTCACAAAGGCCTATATTACATTGACGCGTACACTTGCGTTCGACACACATAAAAAGCGTGTCAAGTTTTTGGCGCCGTTGCCGGGGACACGACAATTGTCGGCACTACAAGTGCTGCAAGTGGCCACTCTAGGTCGCTTTTTATTTTTATTAGTTAGAAATCACTTCAAAAATATTCATAGTTTATCTTTCCAATTTTTTGTAATCATCTAGCACGATACTGAACTCAAATTTTCATTTTGCAGGTATTGTGCATGGTGCAGACGCGTAGCACCGACTACACACAACATGCACCAGAGGTTCCACTGTCGGGACCTTACGACGAGGAGGATTACAATCAAGACCACTTGGAAGAAACAGATTCCGAATCCAAAAAAGAAGAAATGGCAGAGGAACAGACGATATGGGAGAAGATAAAGGCGTCTTCCTCATATGCTTCAAAGGGGCCAATCAAGAAGCAAGCGATCAACATTCCGACGTACAAGATTGATCCTGCACTAATTAATTTGGTCAAGTCAAATGCATTCCATGGGCTAAAGAATGAAGACCCAGTCACTCATATAAGAGAATTCGTGGAGAACTGTGATATGATTAAAATTGACAGATTTCCACAGGAGACGCTCTACCTGAAGCTGTTCCTGAGTTCTCTAGCAGGAAACGCCCGAGAATGGCTGCACAATCTTGACGATGAATATGTGGAATCATGGAACCACATGGTGGAGGTATTCTTTAAAAGGTTCTTTCTGCTCGAGAAGACCAATGATCTGATTAGAAAAATTCACAATTTCAGCCAGAAGGCAGGGGAGACATATTCTGAAACCTGGGAGCGATTTCAGATAATGCTTAGGAGGTGCCCACACCATGGTTTAGATAAGGCAAAATAGGTTAAAATCTTCTATTTTGCTCTTTCCGAGCATGATAGAAGTAACCTAGATTCAGTAGGTTCAGGATTTTTCTTGAACAACACAGACACAAGGTGTTGGGAGATTTTGAAAAATATGGCAAAGAAGCAGTCTTGGGGTGATAGGGATGCACCAGAACAAGTCAAAGTTGCAGGTGAGTCTAGGGCCATCAAGGAGCTTAATGATAAATTAGACCTTCTAGCCAAGAAATTGCTTGCCAAAGAGGATGCAGAATCTGACGAGGTAGCCCAGGTCAAATTTATGCAACAACAGGGCTATAGAAATAATGATTATGCTTGGAGGAAGGATAGGAAGTTCTCTTGGAAGGATCCAAACAACTTCCTACAAGATCCAGATGCAAAGCCACAACCAAGAGCTGAAGATAAAAGCACCGAGCTGCTTAGTCAAGTGGTGCAGCAAAATCAGGAGATGATGAGCATGTTTAGTAAGTAGCTGCAGTCCCAGGGTGATATTTTGACTAAGTTTGGACAAACACTGCAAAGTCATGGAGCACAAATGAGGGCACTAGAGACGATCGTGACCCAAATTTCCAATGAAGTGGTGGCCATAAAGCATGCCAATCAACAGAGACAGGCAGGGAATGTAGAAGTTGCTCAAGAACATCATCAAGTGAAATATATATCGGTGATTAATGAAGCAGAACCCCTAGTGGTAGAGGTCCAAGACAAAGGCAAAATGATTTTTGATACGGAGGCTACCCCGAAAATATCGTATCCTCGCAGTCATTATGGACTACCAGGCAGATATCATCCATTCAGAAAAGCCCGCCAAGAGCCCATCATGGTCGCACCCACACCTAGGCAAGAAGAGCAGGTGAAGGCCATGCATCATGGTGAAGTTACGGTCATTGAGGGAGAGGAGCCGCCACACATTGCACCTGTTGCAAATGATGTACCAAAGTCTATGCCAGAGGGAGTCATTGAAACAAGCTTAGGGGAGCTTGCCCCGAAAAGCCCATATGTGGCACCTCATAAACATCTAAAAGAGGCAGTTGTGTCTTGTCCGGACAGTCCGAGATCGAAGAAAGTACATAGACATTACATGAAGTTCTTGGAGATGTTTAGAAAACTCCATATCAATATTCTGTTAGTGGAAATGATAGAGCAGATTCCTGCATATGGGAGGTTTATCAAAGAAATTATCACCAAGAAAAGGCGAATTAAAGACGTAGACATTTGCCGGGTGAATGAGATGGTGAGTTCAATTATCCATGGGAGTGTACCACAGAAGAGGAAAGACCCAGGAGGCTTCTATATTCCATGTTCTATAGGCGATCAAAAGTTTCCACAAGCACAGTGTGATTCGGGCGCCATCATTAATCTTATGCCACTATCTACATTTCAAAATCTTAGGTTGAAGGAACTAAAGAAGTCTAGTATGACTATCGAGCTGGCGGATGGGTCCATTGTGAAGCCATACAGAGTGTGCGAGGATGTACTTGTCAAAGTAGACAAGTTTATCTTTCCGATGGATTTCATTGTTATGGAGGTGCCACAACTCAAGGGTTGTGAAATGCTCTTAGGAAGGCCGTTCCAAGCGACGACCGATGTTGTCACTACCATTGGGAGATGTACTTTGACCTTGGGGATTGGCCAGGATCGAGTTGAGTTCAAACTTCCGCATGATCCCCTGGGAACACTCTCCAAAGATCCAAAGTGATGAGCTTTATTTTGTCTAGCCTAAGACGTTAAACAAGGGCGCTTGTTGGGAGGCAACCCAGCCATCGGTAGCTTAGTTAGTTTCTTTCACATTTTGTACTTTGATTTGAATTGACTTTGTTTTTAGTGTAAAAAAGGCACCGAGATCGTTTACTTTATGTGCAGGACTGAGGCAGGGTCGATACCATTGACCCTTGTGTCGATGGTATCGAGATGGGTACAGGTTGGCGGCTGCAAAAATCACTCTGTGTTGATACTATCGACGGCCTCATCGATGGTATCGACACACCAACAGGTTGATCGCAAAGTCGAGGTCGATAGTATCGACATGCATGTCGATACTATCGAGATCTCTGGAGATATTTAGACACAAATTGTCTCAATGAAGTCGACACCATCGACAGGCCTGTCGATGGTATTGACCAAGTTACAGGAAGAAAGTGACGGTCGGGCTTCGCGAGGGTGTTGCCCTAGCTAGAAGTCGATACTATCGACTTGCGTCGATAGTATCGACGCTACACGTCATCGATCAGTGAGTGGAAATCAACGGCGATCGCTGCATCAAGAGAGTCGATCCGTGGGATGGGTCGATACCATCGACACCTGTGGATAGTATCGACAGGTCATCAATTCGGGTTCCCCACATCAAGCCATTGACGACCATCGATACCAGTGGCAGACAGATTGTACTACAGGATTCGATACCATCGACTCGCGTCGATGGTATCGACGGGCATACAACAGTGCCGACCACAGCTATATAAGGGATGGATTGTCGTCATATGACGTCACAACTTTAGAGCAATCCTTCTCCACTTATGCCATGCATCTTTGCGAGCGATCAGAGCCCGACTATGAGCATCCACGGCGTGCGTTCTTCACCGAGCCTTCATCGAGCGGAGATAATCTTCTCTGACCTTCTCCGAGCTCCATCTTCTAATCTTTCTTCTTCTACGACAATGGTGCATGTTGCCGACACAACCTCTTCACGTGCGAATCCGATGGAGATTCCCGAGTTCGTTCCTCCACCAACTGCTTCTATTCCGCGTCTGTGGATCGTTCATCCTTCCGCAGAGGTTTGGAAGGTCTACGAGGAGATCATGAAAAGAAATATTGAGCCGACCCGTTACATCGACCGCGACATGATCTGTAATCTGGGGTTCAAGGCTAATCTGGCCTACGTGCTCAAGGGGCAGGCAATGCATACGGGCAGGAGGCCCGACGAGTTGGAATTCCATGTCGATGGCCAACCGTTCTTCGGTGAATGGCCGACATACAAGGAGCTAGTTGCAGAATTCATGGCGTCGCTGAACATATGTGATGTGCCAAACGACATCATCTCCATAGATCATGAATGGATCAAGGGTCGTGTTTCTTTACGGATGTACACTAATGTATACACTCTCACCCTCAAGCAGTTCAATGCAATCTATAACTGGAACCATGGGCGAGATCAGTACCAGAGGCCAGACTATCAGACTGATTATGATGCTATCTTTGCCGAGCTAGTGACTGTGCCGCCGGGCAAATCTGTGAGCTACCACAACGCGGCGGTAGCGGATTTCGAGCATCCGTTCATGAGAATTCTTCACTGCATGTTGTGCACCACTCTCTTTGCTCGTGGTGATCTGTCTCTTAGCAAGTTCTAGGAGATAGACCTATTTTTCCTACACAAGTTACTGAAGCGGGAAGAGTGTAACTGGGGAGCATTTTTCTTGCAGCGTGTGTTGGATGTAAAGAGTAGTGCGCGGAAGGCTCCAATTCACTTTGGAGGGCTCATCACACCACTGGCCTCCTATCTTGGGTTGAATTTCTCCCAGCTGAATCCTCTCTCCAACAAGAGCAAGGTCAACTTGCAACATCTACACTGCTCCAACCTCATCCTGCTTCGTGATGGATTAGCGTATGCACACTGCCACGTTAATCACGCTTATCAGGAGTGTTCGCTCCCCGACCCTGTCTTCCACATCGAGGGTGCTCAGCATTTTTGATGGCCGGTTATCGCCATTGATGATTCAGATGAAGACGGTGACAACGATGACAACAACAATGATGGTGACGAGGCTGGAGAGGAAGAGGAGGCTTTCACTCCTCTTTGCGTACGAGAGGCACCTAGGAAGCGTCCCCATATGCATCCAAGTGCATCTTCTTCTTACCAGCCTCTGCCGCCGCAGCCACCACAACCCTCGCAGCAAAGCGAGGATGTCTACTCCATGCAAGGGATGTATGCAATGCTGCAGGATGTTCATCAAATGCAGCCTCATATGCCGGTATTCAGGATACGATGAACCGGTTGCTAGATAATCAGAGGGCCATTTTTGAAAATGAGCACCTCCTCCTCGACAACCAACAACACATTCACGACAGGTTGCATATGATGGAGATGCAGCAGCAACCCTTCTATGATCATTACTGGAGCCAGAACTACTTTGGGGGATATCGACAACCTCCGCCCATGCCCCAGTATGATCTAAGCTTTTAGGGGCAGTACCCATCTTGGGACCCCACGGCCCCGCAGTACCCGCCTCCGCCGGAAGAATGATCGGTATCACTGTTCCACCTTTTAAGGTTGTTTTTGACTATGAGGCCATAGTCGAATTCAAGCTTGGGGGGGGGAGTTGGAACAACTCTATCCTTTAGTTTTCTCAGTTTTTTAGTTTTTATTGTTTTGTTTCTTGTCATTTATTTCTTGCAATCTTAGTTTGTTTGTAGGATCCACATTCTATCTAGTGTAATTGTGGATGTCTTAATTCATGTGTCATCTCATTTGCTTGTACATGGAAATTAAGGGAAAATTTAAAAAAATTTAGTGTTTGCAAGCTTGTGTTGTTCAACTTTGAGCACATAACTTAAGAAAATGATTGGGTTTGTCAACTTTAAAACACAAAATCACAACTGTACATGCCTAGGATTCATGAAAAGTGGACGGAATTTGTTGTTTGATCCTAAACTGACCAAATGATAATGAGACTTTAATTTGAAGTAAGAGAGAGAAACCTCTTAATTACCACACAGGTCAATAAGGAGGGACACATAATAATTTGCAAAGGTTCAGTCAATTAGTCTTGTGATCTTTCCACCCCCATTGTTTTCATATTCTACCTTAAGAACTGGAAGTACATTACGATTTTAACTTCTTTGAGTGCATCTCATGTAGATAGGACTTGCATTGCAAGTATTTTCACATATTTTGCATGAAAATAAAAAAATTAGATTAGTTATACATGCAAATTCTCCTTAGGTGCATGTCATTTAGATGCATGACTATCATTTTGTAGCTGCATTCATATTTTCATACATATAGACTACATCATGTATCTTATATCTTCTGAAACATTAAAGCTGATAAACTTGTTCCATACCTTCTGAATTGCTTCAAGTATATAGTTATGCAACAAGAAGTGAGCCCGACAAATACTTCATTGTCATTTATGGATGTAAGGGCCTTGGAAAAAGAAAAAAAAAAGAAAAATATGAAAAATGAAAATGAAAAAAAAAGAATTGAGAAGTAAATAGGATGAGAGGGAGAAAGGAACATGTTTTTCACTGCATATTAAGAAGAATAAGAACATGATGTTGTTCTCTTAGATATTCCATCTCAGCTTGAGACAGAATGATAGTGCATGCATCATTCCACCCAAATGTAGGCATTAGGGCATTTACTCTTGCATATGCATCATTTAGGTCATTTTTTCTTTGTGCATGTTGAAACTGTATAATGCTTCCATTTCTTCCATGAGCCACCCATTTCATCCACCCGTTGCTCGAATTGGTAGGCCATCGTGATTTTCTCCTCACTTGTGAATAGCAGGAGAGTTGCTTCTATGTAGATGGTAGCTAGGGCAAGCAACGTAGAATAAGAGATCACAAGATGCACTGAGTCTGAACTGGCAAATTTAATTATGTTAACTGCCTTATATGATAGTGTGCATCAATTTTGAGGTAGATATCTTTTATGGATGATTATTGTCGCTTTTAGGGTAATTATCATTATGTGGTTAGTGAGGGCCGGAATGTGAATGTCTGGTGGGGATCATATGGTGATGTTTGTTGTGATGATCTGTTCTTTAGTTGACCCTCGCAATTCTATTCTAAGGTTTAGTTGCTCGAGGGTGAGTAATGTTCAAGCTTAGGGGAGTTTGATGCGATGATTTTGAGTCACATTTATAGACATATTTTACTTGTGTTTTATGCATTTATTGGTCATTTTGGTGGTTAATATTGCATGATTCATCTACTTTGGTCTATGATCCTTCTCTATGTCAAATCTCCCTTAATTTGGTATTTTGAGCATAAATGATTACAATAATATGTTTTATTTCGGCTTATGTGGTTTTGTGTTGCAATTTCAGGAAAAACGCATATCTGCTGCTGTCGATACCATCGACGAAAAACACAGGCAGCCGACCGCAAGGAGCATTGAAGAGTCGATACTATCGACAGGATAGTCGATGGTATCGAGATACCATCAGGTTGCTAGTGAGAAGATAGTCGATACTATCGAACCAGAAGTCGATACTATCGACAAGTGGAGCTACAATGACGGAAAAGGACAAAAAACGATGCTTAAGAGAGTCAATACCATCGACCGTTGTTGATGGCATTGAGTTAGCATCAGTCACAACAAAGAAAAGAAAAGAAGACCGGCCCATACCGTGCAGGGCGTGTCGATGGTATCGACACCGTCAGATACAAGTTTGCTTCAGATCAATCTAAATCTGATGGTTGTGATAAGTTGGCAACCTAACTCGGTGATTATACCTAATGACGGCGGCCGAGAGAAATCTATCACGTCATTAGCCGCTGCACACGTCCCGAGAAGGAGTAGAGAGAAGAATAGAGCCCATAAGCATGCCCCAGCCATTCCAAAGGCCGAAGAAGACGTTTTCCACCGCCGAAAGGCCGGAGATCGCGCATTCTATGCCAAGGAACGCTTGGATCTTCTCCGTTCAGGGATTTCACTACTTAATCACAATTATCTCCATGTTTCCCCTTTTCTCTACCATGTTTTGCTCTGAGATGAATATGCAGGGCTAATCCCCTTTATCTTTAGGACCGGGAGTAGCCCGGGGAATCATTGTATGATGTTTTTACCATAGTAATTCATCATTTATCTCTTAATTCCGGGGTATGAATTCGTTTTCTCAATTATATTGTTATGTTTGATCACCATAATAATAATCTAATGCCCTTAATTGCTTTGAAAGAAGAATTAATGGTTGAAAAGAGACAAAATTCACATTAATTAACAAATCCCTTGAACAAGGCGGTGTAAGGTTAATGGTGGATACCCAGAGGTCGATTCTAATGCACCTAGTTTAGGGTATAGGTTACTACGACGGTGGAATCGACCTAGACATAGGTAGTGAATTATACCAAGACAGTGGGAAATTCTGACTATAGGCCACTACCCGGAAAAAGAGATAAAACTGATATGCTATATAGAAATTCATACAATGATGACCCGCGGTGAAACCACAATCCTAAAGATCTTCACCTGAATTGATTAAATTAAACCTTTAATCGATTGTTTTGTTTTATTTTATTTTCTTTTAATTTTACAACAACTTCCAAATCTTTAACCGGTCTAGCTAATTGTAAGTAGTTAGTAGTACTCTCCGATAATTCAGTGTCCCTGAGTTCGACTCGGGCCTCACAAAGGCCTATATTACATTGACGTGTACACTTGCGTTCGACGCACGTAAAAAGCGTGTTAATGGTGATGAGAAATGAGATGGTTTCCATGAATCTGATGACCAAGTATCCTGTTATCATGGGAGGATGATAGTGTCAGATGTGGATAACTTGAGAAAGTTAGTCCTGGAAGAAGCTCATTCTTCGATGTATACTATGCATCCAGGAAGCACCAAGATGTATCAAAACTTGAAAGATATGTAATGGTGGCCTGGTTTGAAGAAAGACGTTGCTGAGTTTGTTATGCGGTGTCTTGTGTGTCAGCAAGTTAAAGCTGAACACCAGAAGCCTGCAGGAACAATGCAACCTTTGCCCATACCACAGTGGAAGTGGGATCATGTAACCATGGACTTTGTTATTGTCCTACCCAAGACAAGCAAAGGACATGATTCCATTTGGGTATTAGTTGATAGGTTGACAAAGACAACACATTTCTTGCCTGTCAAAATGACCTATTCTACTGAGAAGCTAGCACAGTTGTATGTTGAAGAGATAGTGCGGTTGCACGGAGTCCTAGTCACCATTGTTTCGGATAGAGGTCCCCAGTTTACGTGTCGTTTTTGGGAGCGACTTCATAAAGCTTTAGGCACACAGTTAAGGTTTAGTACAACCTTTCATCCTCAGACTGATGGACAGTCAGAAAGGACTATACAGACCTTGGAAGACTTGCTTAGAGCATGTGTTCTTTAGTTTACGGGGAGTTGGGATCTACACCTAAGCCTAATAGAGTTTTCCTACAACAATAGCTATCAACATAGCATTGACATGGCACCTTATGAAGCTTTGTATGGTAGACATTGTAGATCACCCCTATGTTGGTATGAAACCGGTGAATACCAACTTTTAGGTCCTGATCTTGTGCAACAGACCATAGAAAAGATTAAAGTAATACAACAACAGATTAAGACTGCACAGGATAGACAGAAGTCATATGATGATAAACGTCATATACCCTTAGAATTCTAGGTTGGAGACAGAGTGTATCTCAAAGTCTCACCTTGGAAGGGAGTTCTGAGATTTGGAAGGAAAGGGAAGTTAGCTCCTAGGTTTATGGGGCCTTATTCAATCATTAAACAGATTGGATGGGTAGCCTATAAACTAGAGTTGCCACCAGAGTTACAGAAGTTACTCCCTGTGTTTCACATTTCCATGCTGAGGAAATGTCACCCTGATACAGAATCAGTTCTGCAACCTATGGATGTAGAATTGAATGATGATATATCTTATGAGGAAGGACCAGTGTCAATCCTTGATAACATAATTAAACAGTTGAAAAAGAAAGACATAAGTCTTGTAAAAGTCCTCTGGAATCATCATGGTGTTGAAGAAGACACATGGGAACTAGAGGAAGAGATGCGAAGGAATACCCTGCTCTTTTCTCTTAATATGTTTTGTTGATTTCGGGGACGAAATCCTTGTAAGGGGTGGATAATTTGTAACATCCCTGACCTGGGTTATGAACTAACCCTAGGTGTTTTGCTTAAATCATGTGATTAGATGCTTGTGATTATCTTTTGATATGTAATTAAAGCTTCTGAGGAACATATATTTCCATTTCTGTCCTTTTTGAGCAATGTTGTAAAATTGTTTTGTTAAAAATGGACTAATGTGCAAATTACCCAATTAGAGGGATTAACTTACAAATTGCACATGTTAAGATGTTCCTCTGATGTTAAGACATCATGAGAATGAATATGATGTAGTGATATGGATTCTCCAAGCTTGGGTACCAAGTTATATCTTGTAGAGCAATCCTTGTGCTTTAAAACCTAGTTTTAGTGTAAAGTGCAATTTACCCAAAACATAGGGTGCAACATGTAAAATATACCATCTAGAGAATCCCCCATGACTCTTGGCATCAAGTAGAGTAAAAATAATGAGGAGGGAGCCTGATTTGAATAATCATATAAGAAAGATAACCTTTATATCTAAATAACCAAGTTTTATACAAAATGACCCTTTTATATGTGCAACTTAGTAAGGTATTTGGCTTCTTTTCCTCTAAACATTGGATAAGGGAGTATTTTTTCTTAAGGGAAGAAGGTAGAGACGTGGCCAATAAGTGGAGAAGGGCTTGGTGGATATATATGTTAAATAAAGGAAACAATTTTCCTTGCCTTGAAAATATACCCAAAGTATATAAGCACATCTCTTTTTCAAAGCAAGGGATCATTTTCCTTCATTCCTCTTCTTATCTTCTTGCTTTGGCCGACTTAGGAGAAGCTCAGGAGCAGAGGAGAATGACCAAGCTGATTTAGGTAAGCTTTGACCATCATCTAACTCGAATTCATGGAGGAAATCTTGCTACAAGATTGGTTTGTTAATCTTTCTTACACCAATCTTCTTTCTAGTCATCTTCTCCATCCAAATCTTGAAGAACAGACCTTGTACGATCTATGGAGCTCAAGCCACCATTAAAGCTACGAAGCTTGGAGCTTAGGATCAGTCCTAGAGGCGGGTTTTATAACTCTAAACCTTAAAGTTTTGTTTATGCATCTTCTTCCTATGAAAACGTTGCTTGTTCTCCTTTCTTAGACACTCCTATGTGTTCTTGCAACCAAATCCATGAAGAACAATTCATGTTCTTGAGGTAGAAGAAGGTGTTGTTAATTCCAAAGTTTATCCTAATCTTACTTTAGCAAACGGTCCTCCACCTCTTGCCCAAACAGTTTCAAAACTGTTTGAAGAGCAAATGGTTTCACAAGAACGTTTGGGAGCAAACGGTCCCAAGACCATTTGGATGAGTTGACCAAGCGTTGAACGTTTGGAGGACTGTTGTACATAATGTGTACTAATCACTCACCAAAAATCATCATCTAATTCTAAGTAAATCATCAATGGAAGGCACTTTAGTCATCTAAACCCTAATCAGGTTTATTGTTGATTTCAATGGTGCAATCATGTTGTAGTTTGGGTTGAGTGGCCCAAACGGTTTCAAAACCGTTTGGGGATCACCCAAACGGTCTCAAGACCGTTTGGTGATCACCCAAGACCATTTGGAGGTCTAGGGTTAAGTGGGGTTGATCAATTGAGGGTCCAATCACATCAAGTTGTTGAACAATCAAATGCTGATTTTGCGACCTAAATTAGGATTCAACCCTTAAGTGAATGACTTAGTTTTTGGTATTGACATGGGAAAACGGTCTCAAGACCATTTGGAGGATGTCCAAATGATCCCAAGACCGTTTGGGGTCAGGTCATGACCAAATTGAATGATGGTTCAATGGGTTCAACATCAATTAGACTCATGTTGATGCATGTTGTAGGGTAATCGATTCCAAACCCTAATCCAATCAATACAAACCCTAATTGGTGACCAATTGAGGATCAAATCAGTAAGGATTAACCCAATTGATTCAATTGATGAGTGGATAACCAGGGCATGAACGTTTGGGGGGTTCAACATTGAAAACCCTAACTTAATTGGATAGGTTGAGGCACCTTTTGGTCCATGCGGTTTCAAGATTGTTTTGGTCATGCAGTTTCAAGACTAATTTGGACATGCGGTTTCAAGATTGATTTGTCCATGCGGTCTTGAAAGTCAAAGAGACCAAATGGTCTTCACCTCACCTAGGGAAAATGGTTTTGATGGTGTACTTGGCCATGCGGTCTTGAAAGTCAAAGAGACCAAACATTCTTCACCTCACTTAGGGAAAACGGTTTTGATGGTGTACTTGGCCATGCGGTCTTGAAAGTCAAAGGGACCAAACAATCAACAACCCCATGCGGTTTCAAAACCGTTTGGAGGATGAAAGTGCAAAACCGTTTGGGGTTTAATAGAGTCAAGAACGTTTGATGACTTAGTGGTCATGATGGTTTAGTAGTTGATTAACCTAAACCTAAAGATACCCAAAGCCATTAAGGGGTTAAGTAATGAGTGTAATAATGCATGTATGATCAATGGTGAACATTACCAAAGTACCCTTGATCAAGAAAACCCTAATGACAACAAAGGGTGATGACATGACTTATGTTATCAAGTTTGATTTGACCTAACCTAATCATGAGAGATGTATACATCATTTATTAATAAGAGGAGAGAGATGACTCCTAATATGAATAAGAATCAAGTATAATACCTCCAATATGTGTGAATGCACATAATCAGGGTATGATCCTTCATAGTGAGATCATGGAAACCCTAATTATGGTGATTAATGAATCTTAACCTAGTTTGAAGGCATTAATGAAAGTAATCTTCATACATGATGATGGTATGATCTCAATTCACAGTAATGTGAATAGTAAACCCTAATTCTAGGGTAATATCATGTAATGTGAATAGTAAACCCTAATTCTAGGGTAATATCATGTAATGTGAATAGTAAACCCTAATCTAGGTGATATGATGAAATGAACAGTAAACCCTAGTTCTGAGTTATGATTTTAAGCATGAAACTTCATGATTGAAGTATGAAATGCGGAATCACTTTTCCTAATTAAGATAAAGGGGTTGAATAACCCTAATTGAATGGAATAGGAAAAACCTAACCTTATTGAAGGCATAATGGTACAACCCTTGAATTTAAATATTATCTCTATTTTGTAATATGCTGACATAGAGATAAATTGCCTATTATCAAATGTATTAACCATGCAAGTCTTTATAAAGAAGTGATTATAGCCAGGTAAGGGTTATGATGTCATATTCATTAAAAACATGTTATAAGCTTTATGAATAATGATATACTATGTTGCCTGGTTTAAGAGGTAACATATGAGATTGATGGGCTGTAAGAGCCATGAACAATATCTACATTGATATAATCAAGGTCATGTTGTTAGATGACTTATGATGATCTAAGGGTTTGAACACCCATATCCTGAATTATAATGATGAGATGGTTAGGGATTGACATCCCAATGATAACTGGATGTGAAATGAACTAAACTTGATACATTTAGTATTCTTCCTTTATAACAGTTGTTTCAATGGTTTATGTTTGAAAGCATGCCTGATGCTAAAAGAATGCTATAATGTACTTAAATAATCAAGTATAATCATATCATGTAGAGCCCTGATCATAGATACATCATTGTTAGTAGTTTAATGATGGTGAAACATGTTTTCCTAAGGGAACTCCTGGAGAACATACTTTTGAGTATGTTGGGGTTATGCACGCGAATATCCTTACGTCCTAATGTAGGAACTGATGTAAGATGTACATTTAATCCATCAATCCTTCTTTATATATTTTATGCCGGGATGATGTATCAATAATCTCCCGATGATGTTGTTAATGCCGCATCAGTGTGGGATAAACATGAAATCCCTCGATGGCAAAGAGAGTACAGAATGCCACTGTAGCTCTAATAGCGAAGTTGCCAGAATACCCTAGAAAACTATTATAGCAGAGACACGAGATGTCCTACATGTTGAATCCTCACACTGACTGAGGAACATGAGGTCATAAGAATTTGGCTCTTTTGATGACCTATGTATGGTACCGATGCAATTTCATAATGGTCGGTTGGAGTATGAGCGGTATACCTCATCTCCTCAGGGCATAATAATGTTTGAAAAACATAATTATCCGTGTAGCATAACTTCTTAGATTGATCTACGAGAAATAATGATTGATGATACACCATTTAGAATGTTCTAGTTAAATAACTAGTATACATATCCTTCATATTCTTTATTGAGCTATGCTTTGATATTCAATTAAGTTATAATTGAAATGATTGCTTAAGAAGATGTTGCTTTACTTAATTATATAATGTTAAACCTACTGCTGAATGTTTAAAGTTATACTACTTATTGTTATTCCTTTATTGCAATAACAAAGCTTCTAGCGGAGAGTTATAACTCTCGCTGGGACAATTATTCAATTGTCTCACCCCCGTGGGATTCGACTTTTTAGGTGGATGCTGAGGACGGAGGAACCCATCCGAGGGTGGGCAGTAACAACAACAACATCATGGACATTAGTGATTCTCAGGTGGAGACACTGTCTGTCAAGTATTATAGATAGTATGTCCTATGTATCGCCTCTATACTCTCAGGGCCTAGGAGTCAGTAGATGTTTAAAGTAGATCTAAGATTTTGGCTTAATGCCTCGAGATTTTTGTATCTTGCATTGTACAGGTAACAGAGCAATTGATGTGGTAATCACTCGAGATGTGATTTTACAGATATGTAATGATGAAACATGTTGTAAACAACTTATTATGTTTCTTTATGAAAACTTTATCATTTACAGATATCTTTACAAAAAGTTTTAGTTTTTTTGTGATTTTTAATAATCCCACTGCTAGTTAATCGCTTCCGCATTCGTTGATCTCATTTTTTAAGACAGACGTCACAGTGTCCATGCATGGGTCACACGTGTACATGCATGCATTAACATTTATCTTGACATGAAAAACATTTGAGGATAATCTAGGGATGAAATTTCATCCATTACTTATCTCTTTGTATAAAATATATCAACTAAATCACCACTTTATTCATAACCCGATACAACTTTTCTAAGGAAGTTGTAAACCAATACACTTCAATTCCTTGAAGTTCTTTGCACGTCATGGCCTTTTCCAAGAGTCTAAAAACCGATATGAGGCTCCTTGGCCAATTGGCACTCATATATAAGCTTTTCAGCTTGATATAACTCAAGTTAAGGTTTCATATTCAACCCTTTTCTTGGTCATTTCATCACCAAGATTACCATCACTCATAATTGATTCAAACATGGTATATACTTCTTTATCTCTCCTCTAAATGATACATAGAGGAAGTAGGAACAGTCTATAGATAGTAATTTGCATATCAACCCCACATTTTGGGTAAATTACTATTTGTACCAAAATTGGTGCACAAGGTACTAGCATTATTCAAACAAGTTCAAACTTGGAATTTAGGCTTTCCACAAGCCACCACTTAGCATCATTCACTCTCTTATGATGCTAAAGAACTTAATTCACATTCAACATGTGACATATTTCAATATAACCCCTCATCTGGGGTAAATTGCACTTTGGTCCAAAACGAAGGAACACTGCTCAAACATCATTCAATCAGGACCAAACTTAGAACATAAGTGTGTCACATGATAACAAAACACCTTAGAGGATTATATTAAATTTCTAAGAAACTTACTTAGCTAAAACAAAAGGGTTACCTCATAACCCTGGTCAGGGTCATTACAAGTTATAAACCCCTAACAAGGATTTCGTCCCCAAAATCCCAAGTAAAGGGAGACATATATTATTCATTCATTATATCATCAAGTGTCCACATAACATCTTAATGTCATGGAGATTCCATAGAACTTTGATCAACACAAAGTTCTTCCACACATGATTATCATAGAATCTATCATACATGACACATACTCCATTGTCCTTTTCATTATTGACTGTAGAGTCAACTTTATGTCAGGTAACACTTGTCTTTATTAGAGAAACATTATACATACCTTATTTAACTCAGGTGTCAAACCTCACGGATTTGTCACCTTTCTCAACTTACGACTTTATGTGACAAGATTCTTGATTCTGGGGAGTTTTCCATACTCCTTGTTTAGTTTAGCGTTTCTCTTCCAAGAAAAGACCAGAGTTACGTTCTGTCACCCACTTGGGATTACAAGTCTTATCATGCATCTTCTGTGCCACTCAAATCTACTAACACAACACTAAAGTCTCTTATGACTTGTATCAACTATCCCTTTAGCTATTTATTTTTATTCTCATTAGGAGAGGCTATTTATTAAAGAAGAACTATTTCAAAGGTATCTCTAGATGTGATGTATAAGTTGCCTCAATAAATCTAAATAGAGATATTCTAAGGAATTATTTTTAGCTTAATAAGCTTCTCCCAAAATGATTCCACAATTGTTCCTTCAATCCATTCATCCTTGCTGAAGGCATGTTTATGCGGGGCATAAACCCCTAACATGTGGTGTCCATAGTATATAACTAGACTATTCTCAAAGTTGGCCTCTTCTAGGAAACCAAACATTACTCCTTGTCAGGAATCATGTTCTCATATTCTTATATCATTGAAAGTTCTTGGATACTAGGATTCTTTACCTTGGTAACCAATATATGTGCCAAAAACACATCACATCATCATCATTTCCATCCTTTGTTATTATTACCAAAACTAAACGTATAATAGGACCTTTCTTTAATCTTGGGTTATTACTTAACACATATACTTTGTCTTGGAACTAAGATCCAAGACTAGATGATACTTTTCAAAGTATCCATCTATAGATTTCTTCTAATCCATGTACATCAAGTATCATAAGACTCACTTGATTGTCATGTCCCGAAAGGGAAAGAGCACAAGGAAACATAGTCTTTTTTATCACCCCATCATTATCCAAGGTTGTTTATTTAAAGAAAAGATATTATCACCTTCTTCGAGTATTACATGAACTTTCAATTATTCATGTGTCATTCAATCTTATTTCCTCTTAGGTTCCTTACCTTCAGCATAGGAATTATAGAGATGATTACATGTCACCACCTCTCAATTTTATCATCATCATGATTACTAGATCTGGGTATTCAAAGCCTTAGTTCATCACTAAACATTGTTACCTCTAGGTCCTCAGACCATGGTATACATTATACTAATCATCTTCTTTTGTTTATAAGTTGATCTATGATTAACTCAGATTTTACCATATACCAATTAGGATGTGGTAGAAATATCCATGCCACATCTTTTACTTCATTATGCTCTTTAGGTTGTCTCAAAATGACTACTTGATCAGAGTAATCAGAAAGATAGAAATCTAAGAGTTCCATACTTACCGTGCCTTCAATAGATTAAGACTTGGCAAGGGTATTCAATAACTAAAATTAGGTAGTATGCATTTTTTATATTTTGTTTCATCTCTTTAGGTTTTATTACTTAATATATCAAATTTTCTCTAGGTGTTTCTTTTACATCTCTTCCCTTTCTACATGAACAGAGAGATTTCAAAACATATAAGAGAATATTGGACTGAATATAAGTTCTCATCCTTCTTATGTCTTCCTCATGTCCTCATAGGACTAATTAAAGGAAGCTCAACAACAACTACCTTCTTATGATTATCAGATAAAATCAAGAGAAGACCAATCAGAATGAAAAATCTATGTCTGACTATCACCCCTCACGGTCATCTACCACTTCAGGTTGACTCAAACATAGAGTCAAGCTGTTTCATATTGTTACTTTTGCATTTTTACACTTTTTGGCTGTAACTTTCGTAAGCCCTAACGAGTCTGCCTCAGTTCTTGGGTCATTTTGTAAGGACCCTGACCCAAGTTTTGAACTAACCCTCTTTGATTTTCTTAATGAAAGGTTCTTAGAACCCTAATCTAATCTCTTAAGATGTTTTGATATCATGTGACAAGCTCATGTTTCCAGTTTGATCCCGTTTAGATGATGTTTGAGCAATGTTTGCTTGTTTTGGACCAAAGTGCAATTTACCCAAAGTAAGGGGTTATATTGCAATATGTCACATGTAGAGCATGCCTTTAGTTCTCTAGAATCATGAAAAAGAGAATGATGTTGTGGGGTTCCTTGTGGAGGACCTATGTTCCAAGTTTGAGCTTGGTTGGTTGATGCTTGTGCTTTGTGTGCTAGTTTTGGTGTAAATTGCAAATTACCCAAAGTGGAGGGTCAATATGAAATCTTAGAGTGCTTCCTCCTTGATTACTCTGATCAAGTAGTCATTCTGGAGCAATCTAAAGAGCATAGAAAATAGGAATATGATGCTAATACCTTCATCTTGATATAAAGGGAGTGAATGAATGCACCATAACCTCTTAGTACATGGATGCTTGATAATCAAAAGAGGAAGTAATGGTTCTATGAAACCTAAATCTGTATAAGAATATGATGAGATAAGTTCTTGAAACCATAATCTCAAGAAATATACGTGACAAAAGACAGATTAACCTATGATCACAAGGTAAGTAAAAGCGTAAAACTCACACATGATGAAGAAAATACCTGAAAGAAAAGATAAAGTTAGAGGAAAGAGAAGAACAAGTGGTGAGTAAATAAGATGGAACCTGAGATAATCTCAGGCCAACCAATAAACGTAAGTAGAAATGAGAAAGTATAAAGTGCCAATTCATGATAAGAAAAAAGAGAACAAGGGAGATGATCCCCGTTCAATAAAGAATATGTGAATAGTAATGATCTTTTTCACAAAAATAAAATAAAAATCTGATATAATCAACGATTATGATGAAACGACGACAAAAGAAAAAGAACAATAACATGTAATGGTCTTGATGCTTCCTGTGTTGAGTGCAAGGAGACTAAGAAGAAACGGGATAAAACCAGAGGGAACACAGTTTAATGTTGCATAAACGGTTGAAAACTCATGTAAGGATCAAAGAAAGTGATAATATCCTCCCCTTTGATATGAAAACCTTGGTGTTGATGAGGTGATGGGATGATTTTGTTCCTTTGTGTTCCTTCCTTCTGAGGGAATGGCTGTCAAGTGGACCTTGTTTTACTTGATATGTATGCTTTTGGAGTGATCTCTAGTTGGATACTTCAAAAAGTATCAATTAATGTTGGACTTTAGTTTCCAAGATAGAGATATATGTGATAGATGATGATGGTAGGATCCTCTTGACATGTTTTGAATCGGTGGCAATGGTAGAATATGAAGGCGATACTAGAAGTGATGAGTTTTGACTCAAGAGATGGATACCAAGTAAGGAAAACTAGTATATGAGAAGTGCCAAGCATATGGGAACATGAGAATATGCCTTCTGGTAATGGGTTGAGAATCAAGATGCCTAGACCGTGGAGGTATGGTGGTTAACCATCCTGATATATCATCCTTGACCTTGAACCCACAAGATGGAAGGTTGTGTTGGAGTTTGGATCTATGTGGTGACCCTCGAGGCAACAAATCAGCATCACAAAGGAATGCTGATAAGGATAAGCAAGTGAGGACTGAATGGTTTGACCAGGCAGTAGATGGCAACATGCAACAGTTAGATCTTGAGGCAAGAGCTGACCAGAAATGGTGAGATGACCAGGGTGTGCTGGCAGGTCGGATGGAGTTAATCCCTTTTGCTTTGTCTTCTTATTTCCTCTTACATGTTTATGTTGATCCAGTTTAGGGTGCACCCTCCTTTGAACACTTGTACTGTGTTTGGAAGATGATTTCCTCTTGTTAGCCAGGAGAGAGATAACCTTTTGTCAAAAAAACCCTTTTAGATGACCTGGTTGTGTTGGATGAAGTATATCCTATTCGTATGACAGTCAAGCGAATCTCTTTCCACTTGACATATCGAGGGTCGAGATAACCCTAGGAATGGATCTCCTTGGAAAGGTTTGAAGTGGTCTCAGATGGATAAGTTGGCTTTGGATTAGACTTGGCTAAGTGTTCATAGTATGGATATCACCTATTAGGGGTTTATGCTCCGCCTAAACATGACATTGGATATGCACCCAAGGAAAGAAGCTGAGGATAGGTTGTCATGGGAAAAGTTCATCAAGTTAAGCTTGATTCCTTAGAATACTCCTAGATAAGTATTGAGTAAAAGAAGGTCCAGGCAGGATGTGCATCGATTAGAGACGAATGAATAAGGTTTGTGATTCCTATCCAGATCAGTTGAGATAATGTGTACATGTTATAACCGTGGTGACACATGTTGTGCCCTTGGGAGCTGACATGAAGACATGACAAGATTGAAACTGAGATGATGTGGTTGTTGTTAACAAAGAGGTTTGGCTCCTTTTGTGTTAAGCCTTAAGTGATACATAGTTAGGTGCCTTATGAGCCCTGTCATGTGCATACATGTTGTAAGGACACTGACCTCCATTTAGTGCTTATCCTGTTTGCTTTTCTTAACCTTGATGTTTAGTTGCTTGCTAATCACCTTTAGTGATGATTAGGGTTTGTTGGTGTTTTGTTGAGAGCTGGAGGTGCTACTTGCAATTAACCCAAGTCTAGGGTTTGTGGGCAAGTTTGTCACCTTGTGAGGTGTTCCTCCCTCTGTTTTCTTCCTCTAGTGTTGAGAGGAAGGGTTGGGCTCGTTGCTTGAGTCCCTTTGGGCTTCGTTGAGCTTGTTGGGCTTTGTGGTGCCTTGCCTTTGTTTCCTTGGACCTTGTGTCGGACAAGAGAGCTTGTGTCATCCAGTGGTGTGTCGGCCATGCTTGTGTCACCCAGGGTGTGTCGCCCATGGACCTCTTTGACTCTCTTTGACCTCGTTTGTGTCACCACTTGTGGACACTTGGAGCTTGATGCTTGCATGTGGCGATGGCCTTGGACATGTGTTTAGGACATGTTAGAGTGGTGGCTTTGCACATGGACAAGTGTCCCTAGGTGGGCGACACCTTGCTTTGTTTTACCTTGGTTTCTCCTCCATCCCCTTCTATATATGTGTTTCCTTTCCCTTTATAAGGATCCCTTTAGTTCCTTAGTCTCCTTCTCCCTTGGTGCATGGCATCCCCTTCCTTTGCACGCTTGGTGGACGATCCTTGCCTTGGAGTCTCCTTCTTCCTCTAGTGGTGACCGAACCCTAGAGTTCCTTACTCTCCTTCTTGTGGTGGTGCGTGGAGCTAGGAGATTGGAGCTTTCTTAAGGCGGGTTACATAACTCCTAACCCTAACTACACTACCTTCTTTTATGTTCGTATATGTTGTTATGATCATATTGGCTATGTGTGTTGCTAGTTTAGTTTCTTGATTCGTTACCCCTTGTTGGCCGAACCTATGTTCTAGGGTTTCTTGGTGAGAAACACCCCTTTCTCTCCTTGGTCTAGAGGAGTGAGCTTGAGTTCTATTAATATGGGCAACACTCCTCTCTCATTTAAGTTGAGAGGTGATCTTGTGTTCTAGTTACTTGAGCAACACCCTCCTCTCACCATGGACTTGAAAGGTGAGCTACGCAGTGGTTGTTCCTTGTGTTGCCCGATTGGTGATAAGAGATGTGCAAGACCCCTCTCTCTTAGTTGTTGAGAGGTGAGCCATCTTCTCAATCCATTAGGGTTTTGGTGCCCTTATGCTTGAGGCTGATGACGACCTTGTGGAGTTGCATCTTGACCGTTATGATCTTGGGGGAGGTGCTGCCCGATATTCCTCTTGATCTTGAGCCTTGGACGACACATGTGTGGCTGTGTCGGGCATTTCACTTGGTCCCTGCCTTGAGTGTGTGTCGAGCGTTTCACTTGGTCCCTGCCTTGAGTGTGTGTCGGGCATCACCCCTTAATGAGTAACATGCCCGATACACTTAGCCTATGTGGTGGTTTGGTATCGTTATGCCTTGTTGTGGTGGAGTGTTGCTAGCTAGTCTGTGGTGGGCATCACCCTTTGGCCTTAGCTCTGTGTGTGTCGGCCAACAACATGACACCTTAGTTCCCGATACATGTGCTGACCGATATGCCATGAGGCACGACACACCGTTACATGATACACTTCTTTGGATAGTTGCACGCTTGGTTTCCCGTTATCCTTGATACCCGATGGAGCGTTGCACGACACACCCCTTGGGCTCAGTTGCACGATAGACCCTGCTGCACAACACAGCGTTGCATGGTACACCCTTGCTGATATGCTTGGCCGATAGGTGCTGGTATGCGTTTGAGTGATGAATGATAGGGGAGAGTACCTTTCCTGATATCACCTCTAGTGAGGGTGCCCTACCTGTCACACTTCTTGTGAGGGTAGTGGGCACTTCTAGTGAGGGTCTTGTCTCTTATGGAAATCTATGTGCTAGCTCTTGTTCATGAATCACGTTGGTTTTGATAGTAACTCTTGACATGCTTGCTGGTAATGGTGATAGTAGATTACATCTATTATCTTGCCATGATAGTACATGTGTTTATGATCATATTGAATCATCTGTATAATGATAAAGAAATGATAAGCATGTAAGAAGCCTTATTAGATGATATGACCTATGTCGATGGTCACAGGTTGAGGCATGAATAATTACATACATAAATATCAATGTTGCCCTATGTTGATAATATAATTCTTCTGTTAATCCATGATGATTGAGTATACTAACCATGCAGGTGATGCATAGCCAGGTAAGGGGCTATGAGGTATATATGATGAGTAATACTGCTTTATTAAATTACTCTTGATAATGAGATAACATACATGATGTGTTTGGTCTGATGACCTGAGTTTGGTTAAAGTGCCTAGGTTGATAAGAATGTATTGAGAGGCAATGGCACTATGTGATAAGGGATTCAGATCCCATGGCAATGTGATGATTCTTGAGATGAATCTTGCTGATTGGAAAAAGGCCAAGTGATAACATGTAATGTTGGATCCTTGTGATGGATCAGGATGAGGTTGATTACAATAAAAGCATAATATTGTGTCTCATGTTTTTTATTCTTGTTATAGTTTGCATGTTATACAACTTGGTTGAATCTTGCAATCCACATAAAAGATACTAATCAATCACAGTGGAACATATCATGTAGTTTTCCCTGGCCATAGATCCATCATCGTCAGGAGCTGGTGATGGTGAAATGGGTTCTCCTGCGGGTTAACCCGGAGTGCATATTGTTGAGTATGCGAGGTTTCTCCTAGCCTAAAATGAGGAGGTAAGAGTGCAACTTCCGTTGTAGACTCCAGAGTGCAGATTCAGGCCCGTAGCTCAATGTGTTGAAGAGCATGGTGAACAGGCCCATGGCTCAAGATATGTGATATGGGAGCATGAATGCATTCATGGCTCGGAGCACGGTGAACAGGCCCGTGACTCAGTTTCACTAGCACCAATACCTGTACTAAGGCGGGATAGGAAGAGGGTAGCCTGACCGTGTAGTTGAGGCCACTTAAGTACGAGACTGCGGTCCTGCTTTGGTTCTCGTGCACTGACCATGAGGTGGGAGGTCGTGGAGTCCAGCTCTTCCATTGACCTTGTATGGCACCAACACCGGGTTTCATAGTTGTCGGTTGGATTTGAGTGGTACAACTCACTTCCGCAGGGCATAATAATACGTAATCCAGCCGTATAGTATTTATTGTTTAAGGCAAAACACGGAACATTGGTTGAGGCCTTCCTTGTGTAGTTAGTCTTGCTATACCTTGCAGTTACTTATGTGTTCCCCATGTTATATGGTGAAATCCTATAAATCTTATCTTGTTAACCATGTTCCATAAAAGAGACATTTGGTGATATGCCTTCTGAACATCTTGGTAAGCTTGATGATATGAATAGCTTTACTTTATAAACTATTCTTGTTATACCTCTTATAAGTTATCTACTGCTATTACTTTAATCCTTCTATGGTTTTATAGTTTTGGCGGGGAGTTATGTTTCTCGCTGGGACTGTGTGTCTCACCCCGCTGGTTTGTAACCTTTTTAGGTGGTCGTGCTGGACGTGGTAGTGGTCGTAGAGTTGCAGTCGAGCAGCAAGAAGAGAATTAGAAGGCAAGAGATGGACATGCTGCTGTCTTGGTTGTTTTGTAGTAGAGTCTTAGAGTTACCCATGTACTCTCAGGTACTTGGTAGCGTTTTGACGTTGTTTTATGATGTATAGTCGTTGATGTTTTGTATATCCTGCTGCTAGCTAGATGTGGGCCGTTATGTATGTATAATAGGTGATGAAGTCATGTGATGACTAGACAACTGATCTCCTAAGCTGTGGACACATATCAAGACTTGTAAATGTTTATATAGCATGTTTCCTTGCAGGATAAGGACCTAAATGTAATAGTTTCTTAGTTATTCCACTTTTTGAAATCGGTTTGAATTAATTTGTGTTTTTTTTCTTTTGGAAATCTATGGTTTATGGTGATTTCTGCACGTTTTCTCATAACACCTCGTTGTCTATGTGATAGTGGGATGTGTTGCCACAAGTTTGGTATCAGAGCTCTAGGTTTGCTGAGTCTACAGGGATTTAGGACTAGGTTGTGTCTGTTCTTGTGAGTTTTCTAGATGTTCTTACAATCATCTTCTTCCCTCAACAGAAGAAAAGCCAAGATGTCTGGAAACCATGAAGAACATGCTGTCGAGAACAGTGATGCTGCATCAGTTGATGGAGCTATAGGGCAGACACATGAAGATCGGGTGCCTGAGGTCCCCCAACCTGACCCAACCATTCTTGAACACCCTGCCTACCAACATCTTATGGGGAAGATGATGGCTACAATGAATCTCATGGCAGAGAGGTTGCCAGTGCCTCCGTCGAGAGCACAGGCTCCCCATGGTGAAACATCAGGTATTGGAAAGACCTTTGAGCGGCTTCACCGAGTCGGAGCTTTGAATTATGCTGGGACGGCTGATCCAGCGGATGCAGATCTGTGGCTGACAAGTCTTGAGAAGGCTTTTTGGATACTCGACATCCCTGAAGCAGACAAAGTAAAGCACGATGTCTACCTTCTGAAGGGTAGTGCTGGTCACTGGTGGACCATCGAGGAAGAGAAGCGGCCTAGTGAGGTGATCAGTTGGGAGGCTTTCTGACGTGAGTTTGTCAGTAAATACTTTCCGAAGACGTATCTGGATGAGAAGATCAACCAGTTTGAGCGCTTACACCAAGGAACGACGAACATCACCGAGTATGAAGCCAAGTTCATGGATCTGTTGAGGTTTTGTCCTCACATGGCAGCAACATATGAAGAGTGGATCAGACGTTTTGAGAAAGGTTTGCGTGCTGAGCTAACAACACCTGCTTCTGCATTGGAGAACCGAGAGAGGTTTTCTCCATTTGTGGAATCTGTCTGGAGGATTGAATGATCAGTCAGGGAGAAAAGAGAATCTATTTCTAAGAAGAGGCCTGCTCAGTTCCAAGGACAGAGGTTTGGTGGCTTCAAGAAGCCTAGGTTTTCAACACCTTCTGTGATGAAAGGTTCCAGTATACCGTCACAGTGGTCCCTGAGTAAGGGAAGAGGTTATGTTTTTTCACTATCAAAGGCACATAGTACAACTTCTGTGGCAGTGACAGGGCCATATAGGCCACGGTTTGAAGATAGGTCATGCCATCTTTGTGGCCAGATCGGGCATTTCAGGTTAAATTGCTAGAATAGAGATGTTGAAGTGACACAGCAGCCAAGGCAGAATCAACAAGGGTCAGATAGACAACAACCCAGTAGTAGCAGAGGGCAAGGACGCGGTTAAGCGTCACAAGAAGGATCATCTGCTCAAGGAAGCAGAGGGCGTGGACAGCAAGCAACGACTCGATTCTATGCTATGAGTCAGTCAGAGGCGATAGTCAACCCGCGAGTGGTGACAGGTCAGATGAATTTATTTCATTATGATATGTCTTCTTCTTGCTTTATATCTATTCTGGTTGACCCGGGTGCTACACACTCTTTTATCGCCTATAGTATGCTTGAGAACTGTCGTTTACCTGTTAGCTGTAAGAAAAATACCTTGTTGTTAGAAACCCCTCTTGATGGTTCCTCGATGCTTCGAGAAGAGTGTCCATCTTGTGTCTTATCTTTTTTGGGACATCGCATACAAGTGGATCTTATACCACTTGATATGCATGGTTTTGATGTTATCCTTGGGATGGATACGTTAGAGAAGTATAAGGTTGTTTTGGAATGTGGTTCCAAGCAAGCTGTGTTTGATGATGGAGTAGGAAGTGGATCTTCCAAGGATATAGGAAGATTCTTCCGACATGTCTGGTATCAGCTATGGTGGCAGAGAAGTTGCTACGACAAAGATGTGAGGCATTCTTAGCTCACGTTGTGGATACTATTATAGAAACTAAGGCGAAAGGTCCTAGCCTTGAGGAGGTGTTAGTTGTCTGAGAGTTTACCGATGTGTTTCCTGATGAGTTCCCTGGTGTTCCTCCACCCCGAGAGATTGATTTCGATATCAATCTGGTTCCAGGAATGCAACCAGTCTCACAGACACCGTATAGGATGGCTCTAGTAGAGATGGTAAAACTTAAGAAGCAGTTACAAGAGTTGTTGGAGAAGGGTTTCATCTGACCAAGTACGTCTCCTTGGGGTGCTCGAGTGTTGTTCGTGAAGAAGAAGGATGGATCGATGCGGTTATGTATAGATTATTGACAGTTGAACAAGGTCACAATCAAGAACAAGTACCCATTACCAAGGATAGATGATCTGTTCGATCAGTTGCGTGGTGCTATAGTGTTTTCGAAGATCGATCTACGGTCTGGGTATCATCAGTTGAGGATTAAGGCGGATGACATACCAAAGTCAGCTTTTAGGATGAGGTATGGTCACTTCGAGTTCATGGTTATGCCGTTTGGGCTTACCAATGCACCTGCTGCTTTCATGGATCTGATGAACAGAGTGTTCCGTCCGTTACTAGATCAGTTTGTTGTAGTCTTTATAGATGACATCTTGATCTATAGTCGGGATAGGCTAGAGCATGAGCGATATCTTCGACTAGCATTGACTCTTCTTCACCAACATCAGTTGTATGCCAAGTTCAGTAAGTGTGAGTTCTGGTTGGAAGAAGTGACTTTCTTGGGTCATGTGATATCTGCTGAAGGAGTCAAAGTGGACACGAAGAAGGTGGAATCTGTTGCAGAGTGGGAACAGCCGAAGACACCGACAGAAGTTCATAGTTTCCTGGGTTTGGGAGGATACTACCGGAGGTTTATCAAGGACTTCAGTGCGATTGCATTGTCGATGATGAAGTTGACTAGAAAGGATGTACCTTTTGTCTGGGATGATCGTTGCCAACAAACTTTCCAAAGTTTGAAGGAAAAACTGACTAGTGCTCCAGTACTAGTGCTACCAAAGCCTGGGAAGGGCTATGTTGTTTTCTACGATGCTTCCAAGAAAGGTTTAGGTTGTGTGTTGATGCAGGAAGATCATGTGGTTTCCCTTGCTTCACGACAGCTTAAGAAACACGAAGAGAACTATCCAACTCATGATTTGGAGTTGGCAGCAGTGGTTCATGCATTAAATATTTGGAGACACTGTCTTTACGGGGAAGTGTGTCAGATCTTTACGGATGATAACACCAAATTTTGTGATATTTTAGACTGTTTTTCTGTTATCAAAACTGCCCTCGTTTTTGGGCAATAAGGCCGCTCCGGCCCATGAATAAGTCCAAGTCTGTCTCGGCCTCCCGGACGACCGATACAACCCTGCCCGACAGGGCTGGGCGACACAAAGACGTTCGACAAAGAGAGGGGCCGCACGAGAAGAAGCTAATGGACGACACTCCTCCTACCTGTCAGGTAGCCCGGCTCGCCCCGACAACCCAGCTTGTCAGGCGACACAACCACCCACCGGAAGGCGTGCCGTCCGTCACGACCGATAGCCGACACCATCTACGTCGAGCGACACCTCTGTATCGGCCCGTCCAACGACTGGTGCATAAGGGAGCCACGTGGCGCTTCGAGCACCATGTCTTCTCCCCAATGAGCTGACTATAAATAGCAGCTACAGGGAGCCGAAAAGACAGTCGACAGTTTGGAATTCACAGTTCTAGAATTCAGATAGTTGGGAGTTGAGCCATCTTCCGAGGAGACTGCGAGAGCATATGTGTCGTGCCCCAGTGCTTGTCTCGGGCGGCACTAGGTGAGCTTCTCCTCATCCCGAGAGGGAGGGGACAGTTCACTTAGGACCGTCCCGGGCGACACTGCGGGCCGATATCGGCCGACGTAGATGAGCGACGCAAATGCCCGACAACAACAATACGTAGCTCTTAGCCCGACACGATATCAACCCGATATGCTTAGCTTGTCGAACGTGCCGCCCGACATGAGCGTATCGGTCAGGTCCTTGAGCGATACGGTCGACAGTCGGTGCATGCCACCCGAGAGGGTGTGCTGACCGACACCTCTGTATCGGGCTAGGCCTCTGACTGATATTGGGCAGGAGAGCTACTGCATCCTGTCATCCTTCTACATCAAGGAGGTGATACTTATCTTTACTTTCTATCATTTAATTCCTTACTTATGCATTGTAATTAAGACCCTTTATTTGTTTATGGAAATAGAAGATGCTTATTTACTTACTGCTCTATGCTTGGTACAATCTGTTGGATGATTGCTATGTATGATATCCGAACTCTTGCTTGCATGTTTGGATCGCGTTTCGCTTAGCTAACGAATCGTGTTTTCCCATCGCAACAACTTTGAGAGTTGTGTTGTGGCTCTAGTGTTTGGTCCGATTCTGGAGTACGAGAGTGCCTGGAACGGAGTTGCCTTAGTGACCTTTCCACTCTAATTTTAGTCCAGTGACCACGAGAGGGGCGCTAATGCCTTGTTAGAGGTACCCGCTTCGAGAGGAGGGGTACATGACTGGTTCTACCACCGCTTGTTTACCGCAGTTTTATCCTTCGTACCTCGCTTTAGCTCAAGCAGTATCTTTCTGTTTCTATTGCATGAAAACCCCTAAAAACCTCTAAATGACTAAAATCTTAAATCTCTCTTGTAACTCCACTTGGAGATAGTTTTCTTTGTTTTATTTGTGACATCTTACTACTTCCCTTTTTGGGAATTTATCTCTCTTTATATACCTGCTGGAGTGTAGCATGTCGATTTCGTGTTCTCAACACTACCCCCTTGTCCCTGTGTTCGACCCCGTATTTCTACTTCGACCCCATAAACAAAGATTTGGTGGCCTAGAAGGATTCGGGTTTATAAATGTAAAAGCTCGACTACCTCAAATCCGCCTCCAATTTTAGGACTCGCGATTTAGGTCGGTCAACTTTTTGACACCGTTGCCGGGGACAAGGAAAAAGCGGTACTATAGACAAACTCGAATCTACTAACTACACTCTTGTGCCTCAAGCTTAGCAATGAGCTTGACAACACTCTTTTTCTTGTAGTCATTCTTGCACAAAAATGAAGATCCAATTTTCTAAACTTGATTTTCTATGCCTTTTCAGGAACTCTGGAAAACTGTGACCTATTCCGCCAAGCTTTGAGACCATGTCTCACTGCGAGCAATCCCTTTCTGAGAGTGAATGTCAAGGCCAAGGTGGGAGGTCGAGCCATCCTAGCTTGGTTGGTCAGCTTTCTGCCTACATAAAGAGACAAGATACCATCATCAGCAAACTAGTGCAGAACACGCTCCCTAGCCCTGGGGCTCTGAATTCAATGCAACACCAGATGGCCAGCTTGCAGATGCGCCAGCGTGAGGTAGATCGGTGACTGACCCAGATGGCTGCTCTGATGGAGAATCCTGCAATAAAAGTTCCCCCACACCCTGAATCTGCCGTAATGGAAGTCCTGAGGTCTGGGAGAACGCTGGAGCGCCCTGATGAAGCCAGGCCTGAGCCCGAGCTAAGGCCTGAGAGTGCTACCCCAGCAGAAGGAGAAGAAAGATAAGTAGACGTTCGACAGTCTGCACAAGGGTTCCCTAAGGAGCTGCTTGGCGGAAGGAATTCTTACGCTCCTAGGATTTCGTTCCCGTATAAGTTGATAAAGGTGAATCTGAAGAAGCGTCATGAGAAGTTCATGGACTCGATCAGGAAACTGCATCTTGAAGTCCCCTTCCTTGATGCATTGGAAGAGATGCCTACGTACGCGAAGTTCCTCAAGGACCTTATCACAAAGAATAGAAGGGGAGGATTTTTCCGTCTATGGGAAGGACTTCGACAGTTGTCTAAAGAATCTAGCATCGGTCCTTCAAAGGTACGAGGAAAATAGCCTAGTTCTGAATTGGGAAAAATGCCATTTCATGGTGCGGGAGGGCATCGTTCTCGGGCATAAGATCTCGAAGTGTGGGATTGAAGTGGACGCAAGCAAGGTTGAAGAAATATCCAAGCTTCCTCCACTGAGATCTGTGACGGGGGTGCGAAGCTTCCTTGGGCACGCGGGATATTACCGAAGATTCATCAAGGACTTCTCAAAGATTTCCAAACTGTTGTCCAATCTTCTAGTAAAAGACGCTGAATTTGTTTTCTCTAACGATTGTCTCAGTGCTTTTCAGGCCCTTAAAAATGCTTTAGTGTCACCACCTATCCTTCAAGCGCCAGAATGGGGTTTACCTTTTGAGCTGATGTGTGACGCTAGCGACTACGCGGTTGGAGCAGTCCTGGGGCAAAAGAAAGACAAAAAGCACCATGTGATTTGCTACACTAGTCGCACGTTGGACGAGGCTCAAGTAAACTACACAACAACTGAGAAGGAGATGCTCGCGATCGTCTTTGCGTTTGATAAGTTTAGATCGTATCTCATCGGAGCGAAGGTCAAGGTATACACAGATCATGGGGCAATAAAATATTTAATGCAAAAGAAAGACGCAAAGCCCAGACTATTGAGGTGGGCCTTACTGCTCCAAGAATTCGACCACGAAATTATCGACAAGAAGGGCACAGAGAATGTGGTCGCAGACCATCTGTCAAGGATCGTGACTGAGAAAGAGAGAAGGCCTCCTATCAACGACGACTACACCGACGAAGCCCTTATGTTGGCCGAAGCCCAAGAAGAAAGCCTACCCTGGTTTGCTGACATCTGCAATTATCTTGCTTGCGGAGAACTGCCTCTTGACATAACGTACAATCAGAAGAAGAAGCTTTTCGCTGAGGTTAAAAACTACTACTGGGATGATCCTCTCCTGTTCATAAGATGCACTGACAACTTATACAGGAGGTGCATACCAGAAGAAGAAACCGCAGACATCCTGAAGCAATGCCATGCCTCCCCCTATGGTGGTCACCTAGGCAGCGAAAGAACAGTTGCAAAGGTGCTACAGTCAGGTTTCTACTGGCCCTCCTTATTTAAAGACGCTGCACAGTTTGTGAAGGCTTGCAAAGAGTGCCAGTTTATAGGGAACATAGGGCGGAGGGATGAAATGCCAATGGCGAGCTGGATTGAAGTCGAAATATTGACGTATGGGGGATCGACTACATGGGACCGTTTCCCCCATCTTAGGGGTATCCGTACATACTCGTGGTTGTGGATTATGTATCAAAGTGGGTGGAAGAGGTAGCCACCCAAACCTGCGATGCCAAGTCGGTTATCAAGCTCTTCGAGAAGACCATCTTCCCTCATTTTGACATCCCGCGCACAGTTATTAGCGACGGAGGATCACACTTTGGAGAAAGATAGTTTGAAGCACTCCTGCGCAAGTACAGAGTGAAGCACAAGATCGCTACACCCTACCATCCCCAGACGTCAGGGCAGGTAGAGGTTTCCAACAAACAAATCAAGAAAATCTTGCAGAAAACTGTCAGCTGAACAAGAAAAGATTGGTCCATAAAGCTTGACGATGCACTTTGGGCCTACCGCACCGCTTACAAAACACCCGTTGGAACCACCCCCTACCGTCTCATCTACGGAAAATCCTGCCACCTACCATTAGAATTGGAACACAAGGCCCTCTGGGCAATCAAGTTCCTAAATATGGACCTCGACAAAGCTGGAGAAAAGAGATTTTTGCAGCTTTAAGAGCTCGAAGAGCTGAGAATGAATGCCTACGAAAATGCAAAAATCTACAAACAGAGGACAAAGTTGTGGCATGATGCCCATCTTAGGAGAAATGATGTAAGCGAAGGGGATAAGGTCTTGTTATTCAAGTCCTCTATTCGTCTTTTCCCTGGGAAGTTGCAAATGAGGTGGTCTGGACCATTCACAGTGTCAAGGATATATCCATCTGGGATGATGGAGCTCTACAAAAAATACGACCCGACCAAGGCCTTTCAAGTGAATGGGCACAGGGTGAAAAGGTTCTACGAAGATGAAGCAATTGTCAGGAGAGCAGAGATCAGTTTGCAAGATATGGGTACAGTTGAGGGCTGATCAAGATGATCTTACACCGGTCGAGCTGGCAACACAAACCCCAGCGCTCCTCGGGAGGCCGCCCGAGTTCTTTTTCCTTTCATAGAATAGATTGCATTTTTATAACAAGTAAAAACAAACTTCATGGATTGTAATAAGACCCGAAGTCAGAGCATGCGTCGAGCGTGTCGGCTCTTCTGTTTTGTGGGTCATCGCAGAATTTTCCGAAGCTTTGAAGAGTTTTGCACTCTGAGGTCAGGGGCTTAACCCTTGGTCGATGATGTTTTACCCTTTGATCACTCTTTCTGCTCTTAGGTGTTTACGCCCGCCTATTTTAACCGTGTCGGGCAGCCGCTCATCTGGCGCGCACGACCGCCCATACCGGGCTTTGGTCTCTCGGGCATCACAACGTCCGTGATGGTCGGCATTCCTGGGTGGCATGCACCCTATCATGCATGGGAATAAATGCTCTTAATGAGACGGATGTGACCATCGTCTCGGGAACTGCCTGACCCGTTGGCCGACGCACGCCCAGAGATGTCCGTTTTGCCCTGGCCGAGCTGGCTATAAATAAGAACAGTGGTTTTACCATGTCGGGCTGTCACACTTTACTCATTTTAGCCACCTGTAACGCATGCAGTAGTCCGCCCTTTTGCTCCCGTGTCGGCCAGTTTCCTTCACCGTGGTATCGCGCGATGGCTCCTATGAGCAAAGGTATAGCCCGATAAGCTTATCGCTTGACAGTCTTATCGACCGACAGGCTTATCGCCCGACACATGTTTTTCCTATCGCGCGCTGTCGATTTTGTATCGCCCGACGCAGTTAAGCGCGATATAACGGCCGATGGTGTCTGCCCGACACACCATGTCAGGCGACATGTTTTCTTTGGTGCAATCCTATCAAGCAGTTGCTTTTTGGCGGTCTTATCAGCCGATATGCCCATATCGGGCAACATGCTTTTTACGTCTTGCTATTGGGTTTTTGTTTCATTTGACCTTGTCACCCGACATGCTTGTCGCCCGATACACCTGTGTCGCGCAGCAAGTCATATCGCGCAGCAACCTCGTATCGTCTGATCTCATATCTCCCTGGATCTACCCGGGGTTATGCCGCGAGACAAGTTTTAACAGTTTTTCTTTTTATCTTCCTAACATGTAAATAAATTTTAAATCTGAATAACAGGTATGGCTCGTACGGAGCAAACCACCGGCCGCGCCAGCAAGCACAACGCGGGGATCAGCAACAACTGTCGGACAGAAACGGAACCAACAAGAAAGGGATGGATTCTTCTTCATGTGATAGCTCAAATGGAGGGTCACCTTGTTATCATCCTGTCTCTGTGGTGGTTTAGGACCATCTCCAGAGACAACATGAGTACGGAGACCAGGGCCTCCAAACAAGTTCGGGGCGTTCCGGTTCCGTCCTCCTAGGGGAGAGGGCCCACCCGACTACACACTCCTGGGACTGAACTGGGACTGATAATCAGTCCTTTTGTTCATGTTCACAATAGAGATCTGGAGAAAAGCTGGGCCAGAAGTGAATTTTGAGGGTTTACGCTCCTTCTCAACCTTCCATTGGCCGCAGCGAACCCACTAGACAACCTCCCAATGGCATGCTGCAACTTCGTAGGAGCATATTGCAGCACATCAGCGAGCTAACCCTCACTGGCTAAACATTACCTCACCCTGCCCTCTTCACCACTCTGGGACAGAGTGTGGAGTAAGTTTGGGGGGGGGGGTACCCGTGTGCCAGTGAGGGAGGTATAAAATTCTTAACTCTTCAAGCTTTCTACGCTTAGGGGTTTCTTTTTTATCTGATGTGCTCTTATAGCTTCCTGTATATCTGATCTACACATGTATGTCATATAAAAATGTTCAAAAATCTGCCCTTTACAAATTTCTATCCCTATGCATATGTACAAAGTTGCTATAATAATATTAAAAACCTGATGCGGCTTCTTGCAAAGTTTATTTTCTTTGTACTAAACGAGTTACAAGTTCTGTTATATCTTTTTGATAATGCTGCTTCAAATGAACAAAAGAATATGTTTTGCCATATAATAATCTCACAAACAGCTAAGAGACAAGTATGGAGAAGGAAAAATCTGCCCAAACAGCAGGAATCTCTTTGTTCCCCCTTACCCAACAAAAATCCCAAAAAGAGAGAAAAGCCTTATGAGCGTGAATAAAAGCATGAGAGTTGTGCCCAATAAAAGAAAAAGAAAAAAATATATATACACCACTTGTTTTTCCAAAAGTACCCATCTTTAGGCATGGTAGATCCGGGGCAGTGGTACGTAGGATGTGAAATCACTGCTCTAAAGCCAACTGGCTTGGACTGCAGGGACCACTTGCCCGTTAACAGACCCTTACCTGGATGGACTGATGGGAGACAAGAATGAAAAAACCCAAAAAGCCTTAGCCTACCCTATACACAACTTTCTGCCCCAAAAATAAAGCTGTTTGGTGTGTAAGCTAACTTCGGAATCATACAACTAAGTCTCTCCGAAGCTGTAGAGAAAAATCTTACTTGACAATAAGGTAGGGAAAACTAAGTCTTTTGTTCGTATTGAGACAGCATTAACCTTAAGGCATTACAATCTTCGTTTCACCTTTTTGAACAAGAAGTTATACCAAGCAAGAAGAAACATCACAAAATATAGTTTAAATATTGATTGAGGACAATCAAAACACTAAGTTTGGGGGAGTTGATAACACCAAATTTTGTGATATTTTAGACTGTTTTTATGTTATCAAAATTGCCCTTTTCAGCTATTTTCGTCTCTTTTATATGCACTTTCGCAATAATTGGCCAAGCAATGCTCTTAATCCAATTCTCCTATCTTTTGCAGAGTTTTCCTCGTTTTTGGGCAATAAGGCCGCTCCAGCCCATGAATAAGTCCAAGTCTATCTCGGCCTCCCGGATGACCGATACAACCCCTGCCTGATAGGGCTGGGCGACACAAAGACGCTCGACAAAGAGAGGGGTCGTGCGAGAAGAAGCTGATGGACGACACTCCTCCTACCCAACAGGGAGCCCGACTCACCCTGACAACCCAGCTTGTCGGGCGACACAACCACCCACCGGCAGGCGTGCCGCCCGTCACGACCGATAGCCGACACCATCTACGTCGAGCAACACCTCTGTATCGGCCCGTCCAACGACTGGTGCATAAGGGAGCCACGTGGCGCTTCAAGCACCATGTCTTCTCCCCAACTAGCTGACTATAAATAGCAGCTACAGGGAGCCGAAAAGACAGTCGACAGTTCGGAATTCACAGTTCTAGAATTCGTACAGTTGGGAGTTGAGCCATCTTCCGAGGAGACTGCGAGAGCATACGTGTCGTGCCCCAGTGATTGTCTTGGGCGACACTAGGTGAGCTTCTCCTCATCCCGAGAGGGAGAGGACAATTCACTTAGGACCGTCCCGGGTGACACTGCGGGCCGATATCGGCCGACGTAGATGAGCGACGCAAATGCCCGACAACAACAATGCGTAGCTCTTAGCCCGACATGATATCAACCCGATACGCTTAGCTTGTCGAGCGTGCCGCCCGAGAAGGTGTACTGCCCGACATGAGCATATCGGTCATGTACTTGAGCGATACGGTCGACAGTCGGTGCGTGCCGCCCGAGAAGGTGTGCCGCCCGACACCTCTGTATCGGGCTAGGCCTCTGACCGATATCGGGCAGGAGAGCTACTGCATCCTGTCGTCCTTCTACATCAAGGAGGCGATACCTATCTTTACTTTCTGCCATTTAATTCCTTACTTACGCATTGTAATTAAGACCCTTTATTTGTTTATGGAAATGGAAGATGCTTATTTACTTGCTGCTCTGTGCTTGGTACAATCTGTTGGATGATTGCTATGTATGATATCCGAACTCTAGCTTGCATGTTTGGATCGCGTTTCACTTAGCTAACGAATCGTGTTTTCCCGTCGCAACAACTTCGAGAGTTGTGTTGTGGCTCTAGTGTTTGGTCCGATTCTGGAGTACGAGAGTGCCTGGAACGAAGTTGCCTTAGTGACCTTTCCACTCTAATTTTAGTCCAGTGACCTCGAGAGGGGCGCTGATGCCTTGTTAGAGGTACCCTCTTTGAGAGGAGGGGTACATGACTGGTTCTACCGCCGCTTGTTTACCGCAGTTTTATCCTTCGTACCTCGTTTTAGCTCAAGCAGTAACTTTCTGTTTCTGTTGCATGAAAACCCCTAAAAACCTCTAAATGACTAAAATCTTAAATCTCTCTTGTAACTCCACTTGGAGATAGTTTTCTTTGTTTTATTTGTGACATCTTACTGCTTCCCTTTTTGGGAATTTATCTCTCTTCATATACCTACCAGAGTGTAGCGTGTCGATTCCGTGTTCTCAACACTACCCCCTTGTCCCTGTGTTCGACCCCGTAAACAAAGTTGCAGGGGCCTAGAAGGATTCGGGTTTATAAATGTAAAAGCTCGACTACCTCAAATCCGTCTCCAATTTTAGGACGCGCGATTTAGGCCAGTCAACGGATCATAAGAATCTGAAGTACATCTTTTCGCAGCATGAGTTAAAATGCGACATCGTCGATGGATGGAGCTAATCAATGATTACGACTGCACCATCGAGTATCATCCTGGTAAGGCGGATGTGGTGGCTGATGCGCTTAGCTGAAAGTCTTCTTCTCTTTCTTCAAAGAAGGCACAATTGAGTTCCATAGTATGCCATAGACGAGATATGTTTGTTTCCTTGCGGCAAATGAATGTGCATATGGAAGTTTCCTTATTAGCTAGACTTTTAGCACAGATGCAAGTCAAGCCTACGCTGAGACAACAGATCAAAGATGCATAGCAAATAGATGATACAATACAGTTGATCAGATCAGAGTTCGGCAGTGAAAAACGTGATGGGTTCCATGAGTCTGAGGATGGACTACTTTGCTATCGTGATAGAATGGTGGTCCCCGATGCTGATGATCTGAGGAAGTTAGTGCTCAAGGAAGCACACAAGTTGATGTATGATATGCATCCATGAGTCACCAAGATTTATCATAGTCTGAAGGACTTGTATTGGTGGCCCAGCTTCAAGAAAGATGTAGCCGAGTTCGTAGCTAGGTGTGCGGTTTGTCAGCAAGTCAAGGCTGAGCATCAAAAGCCGGCCGATATGTTGCATCCCCTGCCGATACCGCAGGGTAAATGGGATCATATAACCATGGATTTCATAGTAGGTCTACCCAGAACAACTAGGAATCATGATTCCATTTGGGTAATAGTGGACAGATTGACGAAGTCTTCCCATTTCATACTAGTAAAGACAATGTATACAGCTGAGAAACTCGCTCAAGTATATAAGGATCAGATAGTACGTTTGCACGGTGTGCTGGTGACGATAGTTTCTGACAGAGGTCCTCAGTTCATGAGTCATTTCTGGGAACAGTTGCACGAAGTGTTGGGAATGCAGTTGAGATTCAGTACCGCCTTCCACCCACAGACAGATGGACAGTCTGAGAGGACTATTCAGACTTTGGAAGATCTCCTTCGAGCTTGTGTTTTGTAGTTCCTAGACAATAGGGACATACATCTCAGTATGATAGAGTTCACCTACAACAATAGTTATCAGTGGAGCATTGACATGGCTCCTTATGAGGCCTTATATGGCAGGAAGTGCAGATCTCTTTTGTGTTGGTATGAGTCTGGTGAATATTAGCTTTTGGGTCCTGAGTTAGTACAATAGACAACAGAAAAGATCAAAGTGATACAACAACAGTTGAAAGCGGCACAGGACAGGCAGAAGTCTTACGCATACAATCGCCGACAACCTTTGGAGTTCTAGGTAGGAGACAAAGTGTATATTAAAGTCTCGTCGTGGAAAGGTGTGCTAAGGTTTGGCCGGAAGGGTAAGCTAGCACCCAGGTATATGGGGCCATACCCGGTCATAGCACGTATTGACAAAGTATCTTACAACTTGGAGCTGCCTCTAGAGTTGCACAGGTTACACCCAATGTTCCATGTCAGTATGCTGAAGAAAAGTCATCTGGATACAGGGATAGTAATACAACCAGACGAAGTTGAGCTTAATGAAGGTGTGACCTACGAGGAAGGTCCTGTGATGATCCTTGACAGGAGAGTTAAGAAGGTGAAGAGGAAGGACCTGGTTCTTGTAAAGGTTCTTTGGCATCATTGTGGCATTGAGGAAGCCACGTGGGAGCTTGAGGAAGAGATGAGGAGGAAGTATCCCTCGCTTTTCTCTTCGGATTTTGGGGACGAAATCCCTTTGTAGGGGGTTAGCTTGTAAGGACCCTGACCTCCATTTAGGGCTTATCCTGTTTTGTTTGCTTAACCTTGATGTTTAGTTGCTTGCTAATCACCTTTAGCGGTGATTAGGGTTTGTTGGTGTTTTGTTGAGAGCTGGAGGTGCTACTTGCAATTAACCCAAGTCTAGGGTTTGTGGGCAAGTTTGTCACCTTGTGAGGTGTTCCTCCCTCTCTTTACTTCCTCTAGTGTTGAGAGGAAGGGTTGGGCTCATTGCTTGAGTCCCTTTGGGCTTCGTTGACCTTGTTGGGCTTTGTGGTGCCTTGCCTTTGTTTCCTTGGACCTTGTGTCGGACAAAGAGAGCTTGTGTCAGCCAGTGGTGTGTCGACCATGCTTGTGTCACCCAGGGTGTGTCGCCCATGGACCTCTTTGACTCTCTTTGACCTCGTTTGTGTCACCACTAGTGGACACTTGGATCTTGATGCTTGCATGTGGCGATGGCCTTGGACATGTGTTTAGGACATGTTAGAGTGGTGGCTTTATACATGGATGAATGTCCCTAGGTGGGCGACACCTTGCTTTTTTTACCTTGGTTTCTCCTCCATCACCTTCTATATATGTGTTTCCTTTCCCTTGCTAAGGATCCCTTTAGTTCATTAGTCTCCTTCTCCCTTGGTGCACGACATCCCCTTCCTTTGCAAGCTTGGTGGCCGATCCTTGCCTTGGAGTCTCCTTCTTCCTCTAGTGGTGACCGAACCCTAGAGTGCCTTTCTCTCCTTCTTGTGGTGGTGCTTAAGGCGGGTTACATAACTCCTGACCCTAACTACACTACCTTCTTTTATGTTCTTATATGTTGTTAGGATCATATCAGCTATGTGTGTTGCTAGTTTAGTTTCTTGCTTAGTTACCCCTTGTTGGCCGAACCTATGTTCTGGGGTTTCTTGGTGAGCAACACCCCTTTCTCTCCTTGGATTAGAGGAGTGAGCTTGAGTTCTAGTAATATGGGCAACACTCCTCTCTTGTTTAAGTTGAGAGGTGAGCCTATATTCTAGTTACTTGAGCAACACCCTCGTCTTACCATGGACTTGAAAGGTGAGCTATGTAGTGGTTGTGGATCTTGTTGTGGTTGTTCCTTGTGTTGCCTGATTGGTGATAAGAGATGTGCAAGACCCCTCTCTCTTAGTCGTTGAGAGGTGAGCCATCTTCTTGATCCATTAGGGTTTTGGTGCCCTTGTGCTTGAGGCTAATGACGACCTTATGGAGTTGCATCTTGACCGTTATGATCTTGGGGGAGGTGTTGCCCGATATTCCTCTTGATCTTGAGCCTTGGACGACACATGTGTGGCTGTGTCGGGCGTTGCACTTGGTCCCTGCCTTCAGTGTGTATCGGGCATCACCCCTTAATGAGTAACCTGCCCGATACACTTAGCCTATGTGATGGTTTGGTATCATTATGGCTTGTTGTGGTGGAGCGTTGCTAGCTAGTCTGTGGTGGGCGTCACCCTTTGGCCTTAGCTCTGTGTGTGTCGACCAACAACATGACACCTTAGTGCCCGATACATGTGCTGACCGATATGCCATGAGGCACGACACACCGTTGCATGATACACTTCTTTGGCTAGTTGCACGCTTGGTTGCTTGTTATCCTTGATACCCGACGGAGCGTTGCACGACATGGTGCACGATACACCTTGCATGAAACGCCCCTTGGGCTCAGTTGCACGATAGACCCTGCTGCACAACACAGCGTTGCATGGTACACCCTTGCTGATATGCTTGGCCGATAGGTGCTGGTATGCGTTTGAGTGATGAACGATAGGGGAGAGTACCCTGCCTGATATCACCTCTAGTGAGGGTGCCCTACCCGTCACACTTCTTGTGAGGGTAGTGGGCACTTCCAGTGAGGGTCTTGTCTCTTATGGAAATCTATGCACTAGCTCTTGTTCATGAATCACGTTGGTTTTGATAGTAACTCTTGACATGGTTGATGGTAATGGTGATAGTAGATTACATCTATGTATCTTGCCATGATAGTACATGTGTTTATGATCATCTTGAATCATCTGTATAATGATAAAGAAATGATAAGCATGTAAGAAGCCTTGCAAGATGATATGACCTATGTCAATGGTCACAGGTTGAGGCATGAATAATAACACATATAAATATCAATGTTGCCCTATGTTGATAATATAATTCTTCTGTTAATCCATGATGATTGAGTATACTAACCATGCAGGTGATGCATAGCCAGGTAAGGGGCTATGAGGTATATATGATGAGTAATACTTCTTTTTTAAATTACTCTTGATAATGAGATAACATACATGATGTGTTTGGTCTGAGGACCTGAGTTTGGTTAAAGTGCCTAGGTTGATAAGAATGTCTTGAGAGGAAATGGCACTATGTGATAAGGGATTGAGATCCCATGGCAATGTGATGATCCTTGAGATGGATCTTGATGATTGGCAAAAGGCCAAGGGATAACTTGTAATGTTGGATCCTTGTGATGGATCAGGATGAGGTTGATTACAATAAAAGCATAATATTGTGTCTCATGTTGTTTATTCTTGTTATAGTTTGCATGTTATACAGCTTGGTTGAATCTTGCAATCTACATAAAAGATACTAATCAATCACAGTGGAACATATCATGTAGTTTGCCCTGGCCATAGATCCATCATCGTCAGGAGTTGGTGATGGTGAAATGGGTTCTCCTGCGGGTTAACCCGGAGTGCATATTGTTGAGTATGCAAGGTTTCTCCTAGCCTAAAATGAGGAGGTAAGAGTGCAACTTCGGTTTTATACTCTAGAGTGCAGATTCAGGCCCGTAGCTCAATGTGTTGAAGAGCATGGTGAATAGGCCCATGGCTCAGGATATGTGATATGGGAGGATGAATGCGTTCATGGCTCGGAGCACGGTGAATAGGCCCATGGCACAGTTTCACTAGCGCCGATACCTGTACTGAGGCGGACTAGGCAGAGGGTAGCCTGACCCTGTGGCTGAGGCCACTTAAGCATGAGACTGCGGTCCTACTTTGGTACTCGTGCACTGACCACGAGGTGGGAGGTCGTGGAGTTCGGCTCTTCCATTGACCTTGTATGGCACTGGCTCCGGGTTTTGCAGCCGTCGGTTGGATTTGACTGGTACGGCTCACTTCCTCAAGGCATAATAATACGTAATCCAGCCGTATAGTATTTATTATTTAAGGCAAAACACAGAACATTGGTTGAGGCCTTGCTTGTGTAGTTAGTCTTGCTATACCTTGCAGTTACTTATGTGTTACCCATGTTATATGGTGAAATCCTATAAATCTTATCTTGTTAATCATGTTCCATAAAAGAGACATTTGGTGATATGCCTTATGAACATCTTGGTAAGCTTGATGATATGAATAGTTTTACTTTAAAAACTGCTCTTGTTATACCTCTTATTAGTTATCTACTGCTATTACTTCAATCCTTCTATTGTTTTATAGTTTCGGCGGGGAGTTATGTTTCTCGCTGGGACTGTGTGTCTCACCCCTCTGGTTTGTAACCTTTTTAGGTGGTCGAGCTAGACGTGGTGGTGGTTGCGGAGTTGCGGCCGAGCAGCAAGAAGAGCAGTAGAAGGCAAGAGATGGACATGCTGCTATCTTGGTTGTTTTGTAGCAGAGTCTTAGAGTCACCCCTATACTCTCAGGTCCTTGGGAGCGTTTTGACATTGTTTCATGATGTATAGTCATTGATGTTTTGTATATCCTACTGTTGGCCGGATGTGGGCCGTTATGTATGTATAACAGGTGATGAACTCATGTGATGACTAGACAGCTGATCTCCTAAGCTTTGGACACATATCAAGACTTTTAAATGTTTATATAGCCTGTTTCCTTGCAGGATAAGGACCTAAATGTAATAGTTTCTCAGTTATTCCATTTTCCAAAATCGGTTTTAATTAATTTGTGTTTTTTTTCTTTTGGAAATCTGTGGTTTATGGTGATTTCCACACGTTTTTGCGTAACACCTCACTGTCTATGTGATAGTGGGATGTGTTGCCACACATGTGTTTTGTAGAGTATGTATCTGGTGATAACCTCTTATGAGATAGATCTTCCTTGGACTAAGACGTCCTTTGTGGAAGGATAAGGAATAATTGGAATATATATAGTAGAAGGATAGTGATATATGTTATGCGAAGCTTAAGTGACAAGCCTATGAGATCAGAGTAGAACAGTGGGAATGTAATGAGGAAGGAAATATATCAGTAAAAGGAACTGATACCTGAGTGTTACGAGTTGCAGGTGATGTTCCAGTATCTAAAGAGTGTTACCAGACAAAGGACAATGAGACAGAGAGCTGAGTCTGTCACCAGTACCAAGAAACCATGTGTTGGCTCTGGGGGAAGTCCCAATATGTTGGTCGTGGATCTGTGACACCTAGGAGCTTTGTGGAGATGTATGATGCGATGTGTAAGTAACACCCGTCTTCTTTCCGATTGGGATTTCGGGGACGGAATCCTTGTTAGGGGTTTATGACTTGTAAGGACCCTCACCCAAGTTTTGGACTAACCCTATTTGCTTTTCTTAATGAAAGGTTCTTAGAACCTTAATCTAATCTCTTAAGATGTTTTGATATCATGTGACAAGCTCATGTTTCCAGTTTGGTCCCATTTGAATGTTGTTTGAGAAATGTTTGCTTATTTTGGACCAAAGTGCAATTTACCCAAAGTAAGGGATTATATTGCAATATGTCACATGTAGAGCATGCCTTTAGTTCTGTAGAATCATTAGAAAGAGTATGATACTGTGGGGTGCCTTGCAGAGGACCTATGTTCCAAGTTTGAGCTTGGTTGGTAGATGTTTGTGCTTTGTGTGCTAGTTTTGGTGTAAATTTTAAATTACCCAATGTGGAGGGTCAATATGCAATTTATCAGCTCTATAGTCTTCTTGCTTCTGTTTGCCATCACCTAGGATGAGGTTGGAGGTTGGGGCACCTTGTTTGGATGATAGTTGAGGAGTAACATCTCTATATGACCTTTATAACATATATGTGTCACATATGCTACCTTGTCCTTTAGTGAATCAACTAGGGCATGAAGGTGTGTCATCCGAAAGGGTGTATCGGCCATGGCAGCTGCCCAGCTGCATGATACAAATTCTAGAGTGTATCACCAGGTCGTGCATGAGCTGCTAGGGTGACAACAAGTGGCAGAAGTGCAAGAGCAAGTGGCACCGTGGTTTATGTGGTTATGACACCTCTCCCTTGCTACCTCTCTCTTCCTTGGTGTATATAACTCCCTTCCTCCTTGACCAAATGATCCTTTTCGTTCACCTTCCTTCCCTTTCCTTCTGGGATGAGCTTGGGAGCTTAAGGAAGACTCCCATGGACCTCAGGAGGGCGAGCTCCTTGGCCATAGAGACTCCTTTCTCAAGACTCGACCTTGGTGAGTCATGCTTCTTTGCTAGCTTTTCCTTGTGCTTTCTTCTTCATCTTCTTCTTCTCCTCTCGGCCATGGATGGTCCCTTAATGAGATTAGGCAAGGCCGTGGTTATCTCCCCCTCTTTTCTTCTTCTTGATCTACACATAACCATGGTATCTTCTTCTTCTTCTCTTGTTCCTTGAGGTGATGATGATGGAGCCGAAGACAAGCTTAGAGCTTCGGATGGATGGTTTCCATGGAGAGAAACTGGGTTTGCTACTTGGATCAGGAAGCTTTATGCCTTTCATGGAGATCCTCTTAAGGTGGGTTACATAACTCTTAACCATCTCTATTATGTTCACTCTTCATATGTGCACATATTGGTTCTTGTACTTAAATCGATACCTTTCTCAATGATAGATATATATGTGGAACTTGGAATCTGATCTAATGGGAATGCTACATTTTATTACTACCTTATTCTTGTTTATCTTGTGCATAATGGTATTGGGTGATTTGAGGTCGAAGATGAACCACCCGATATAGTGGTTGCACGATATAGTGCTTTTCCCGTTAGGTCTTGCTTTGGCCGATGGCACATGAGTAATATCCCTTGGACTTGAGAGGTGATCCATGCTCTAGCAGCTTGGTCAAAACTCCTCTCTCTCCTTTGATAATGAAAAAGTGAACCTATGGTCTAGGTGTTTGGACGTTAGGTTGAGTTGGTTGGCCGATAGGGTGTTGCTCTACCCTTGTTTCCCATTATGCTAAAGGTTGTGCAAGACCCCTCTCACTTGGATGTTGAGAGGTGAGCCAACATTTGGTATTGTTGGATGATATGGTGTGGTGACCGATATCATTTCCTACCCTAGGGTTTAGGTTTTGGATGACATGGGTGGTTTATACCTAGTTGGACCTTTGGCTGATATGAAGTGTTGATCTTTAGTAGTGAGTTGATGGTCTACCCTTGATGGACGACATGTTCTTGGGGTTGTGTCCTTGGTTGATATCTTGGGCGATATAGTGGTGATGTCTTTGATAGTAGATGAAACCGATGAGCTAACCATGGGTGTGGGCGTTAACCCTAAAAGTGGTTACTTGGGTGATACATATGCCTAACCCTAGTTTGGGGTAATATGCTTGCTTGGCCAATAGGATGATCCTAACTCTAGTTGCATAACATGGAGCCTTGAATGATAAGGTTGCCCTAACCCTAGATGACCGATAGGGGGTGTTCTTGGATGATATCATTGGATGACACCTTGTAGACCCCTCCCCCGATATGATGCTTGATAGTTGAGTTAGTTGAGTGTTACCCAATACAAGGTGTTACCCATTATGATGAGTTAGGCGGTATGGCCTTGTTGTGCTTTGCACGATACTTTGGATGAGAGCCCCACTCTTGGTTAAGCTTTTGAGTGGTACTAGCATCCCTTCCCGATATGCCTTAGTGAAGGACATAACCCGACGCCCTTGCTACCCGACACACACCTATAGATATCTTGGCCTATATCAGCAACCCTAATCCGATAAGAGTATATTGTGCACATGGTAAGGTTTGGGTGATACTATGGGTCAAGTGCTTGGCCGATGATCTATATAGGTATGTGATGTCTTGAGCGATATGCTTTTCCCGACACATGCTTCCCTTTTTGGGTGGCTACCCGGTAAGAGTATGAGTTGATAACTTAGATGGTTCTAGAGTGGAAGGGTTGGCCGATACGTGTGTAGGATGATATGACACCTTGACTGTTATAGTGTCCCTAACCCTAATGGGCGATAGGGTTTTGGGCGATATGTGACACCCATGTGTTGCACAACACACACCCTTGTACCTGGTTGCCCGATACCACCATGCACATGGATGCACGATACAGCTTATAGCCCTAGTGGCACGATACCCTTCCTTTGTGCATGGATTGCATGTCATGCTTGTAGTTGACAATCTTGGGTGAGGGATGGTACCCTACCTGATACCCCTTTAGTGAGGGTTTGTGGTCGCTGCCTAGCATTGGTGAGGATAGGCGACACTTCTAGTAAGGGTTGTGCCCTAACTTGATAACCTAAAAGTTATCTTGAGATGCATAACGTCAATGTAATACCTTGTTACCTTGAACCTGTATCTTTGATCATGATTATAAGACATGACGAATGGGTTGTGGATGTTAGTATGGAGGTTACCTATGGTTGATTATGGGTGAACCTTTGATAATGCTTGATGGTTGATCATGATTGTATGATCCCTAAAGATGAATTCTGAGGGATGGCATGCATGATGATACAAGACATAGGGTATGGTGGATACCCATGGTATGGTAACAGTAATGTGTATTTCTTAATACACCATCTATGATTGATGCTTCATGTGTTCATAATAATAGATGATTGTTACAAACCTTAATCTTAAGAATATGATAATCATGATATGTTTGATACCTAAAGTTGGTGCTAAGTGAGATGATTAGATACATGATTATGTTCATGAGATATAGGGCATAGAGAATGCTCGTGGTTTGATTACAATAATGTAATTTGTTTACAAGATACATCTTTGTGCTTCATGTAGTTATAATCATGGACGTTGATCCAATCATGTACCTTCAATCCAAATAGCATGATAAACATAAAGATCTATGTTTGGTGATTCAATTATCTTTCTCCATATGTATACTAACCATGCAGGTGTATCAAATGAATTCATAGCCAGGTAAGAACTATGAGGAATATGTGTTCTGCATAACACTCAATGATGATAATACTTGTTGATTAGATAACACATATCACCAGTATGATGCGGAAGGTTTGTGGACCTGATAAAGGCTAAGTGCCAAGTTGAGGTGTTATCCTCTGATGTTGAGATAAGGGATTGCTATCCCATAGTGATGATGTAAGCCTTGAAAAGGCAATGATATTTTGAGGGATCAATATCCCATGATGATGTATGATGATGAAGCCTTGAGAGGTAGTGGTACTATGAGATGATTGTTGAGGGCAATGAGAATAACAGAAGTAATGTAGAACCATAGTAATGAAATCTAATGTTGTTCATGTTTCATATATATGGCTACTTAGTACAACTTGGTTGCCCTAACAATCCACTTAAAATGCATTAACTAATTATAGATGAACCTCTCATGTAGTTTGTCCTGACCAGAGATCCATCATCGTCAGTAATTAGGTGATGATGAAACATGTTCTCCTGTGGGTTAATCTGGAGTGCATATTGTTGAATATGTGGGGTTTCTCCTAGCCAAAAATAGGAGGTTTAGAGTGCAACTGCGGTTGTGGATTCAAGATGTGTATAAGAGGATGGTGATCAGGCCCATGGCTCAGTGTGAAGGAGCATGAATGCATTCATGGTTCAAGAGCACGGTGAATAGGCCCATGGCTCATGATAAAAAGGGTAGACTGCGTGAGCTAACCCTGTGGCTGAGACCACTCAACCAAGAGACTGTGGTCCTACTTTGGTTATCGTGCACTGACCACGAAGAGGTGAGGTCATGGAGTCTGACTCTCCCAATGACCTTGTATGGCACCAGTTTTGGGCTTTGCAGCCGAAGGTTGGATTTGAGTGGGACAACTCACTTCCTCAGGGCATAATAAATCATAATCCATCAGTATAGAATATATTGCTTAAGGCAAAACATGAAACATTGGTTGAGGCCTTTCTTGTATAGTTTCTCTAGTTATATCTTGCAAGTTATTTGTGATGAGTTCTTATAAAGCTTATCTTGTCAATCATGTTCCATAAAGAATGCCTGTTATATGCCTCCTGGATAGTTTGGTAAGAATGTTAATAAAGTTAGCTTTACTCAGTATGTTGGTCCTATAATCTTCTTATACGAGTCATCTATGATCATAATAAAGTTGGTAGAGGGTTATGTGTCTCACTGGGACTGTGTGTCTCACCCTGCTAGTTAATAACCCTTTTTAGGTGGACGTGCCTGGCGAGATGAAGATCATGTGGCTACGGATGATATGCAGAGGTATCGTACCAGGTGGAATAGATAGTATCTAGCAGTAAAGTCCTATGTGTCATCCCTATACACTCAGGTCTTGGGGAAGCTTTTTGATGTTTCATGATCGATGTACGATTTTTGGCTTATGTATCTTGAAGTAATTCAATATGGGGAATAGTTATTTCATGTAGTGAGATGATGGGAAATTATGTTGTAGCACCTTGGAAATATGCTATGAAAAGAAAAGTGTTGGCTCAAATATTACATGTCTCATCTTATGGTGCTTGTTGTAAATCGGTTTTAATTTCCTGTGATTTTCGGTAATCCTCTGGTTAGCATGTAATCGTGTTTTGTTGTGGACGGGGTGTCACACATTTCCTCCCTTGTTTTTGAACAAAAGGGTTTAGTATGCTCAACATGTCTATATCTATAACATGTCTTATCCTCGTACCATAGTCTTATCAGTTGAATTACCGATATAGCAGCTAAGTCAGGAGTTCTTACAGGGGGAAAGTTAGGAATTTTTCCTTTACTTAGTGACTACTACCCTAGTGCACTAGGCATTTATTTCACTGGTGGTACCAGAAACATTGGCTTTTTGGAACAACTAGGCAAATATCTCTAGAATTATAGAGACCTTTCCTTAATTCTCAGCTTATTGCTCCTCCTTGGGCATTGCATCACAGATGTACTATCTGTCTACACTTATGGTAGAGTCTATTTTCTTGCCATATGTTAATTCTTCCCACATTTTCCACTATTCCAACATGACTATGTCATTCAGGAACCCTTTCAGAACCCAAAATTTTACCATTGAGGGATGGTAACCTAGGTTGTAATGCTAGTATCCAGTCGATTGTATGCATCATTGTTGTCCTAACCTGCCCAACAAGAGCATACAAATAGGATTCTCTATCCATATTAGGTCAAGATGGGAATTCTCAGGCACTCATTCTTCTCTTGCCTGATCCCTTGCACACTCTCTTGGTGCAACAACATTGCTCTCAGCAACGTGTTCCTCGTGTTCTCCAGTCATTTTTAAACTTCAACCTTTCTTCTGCATAAACAGAAGTCACTATTGGGTATACTGGAGGACACTGGAACAAACTCAACACCTTAGTCCTATGTACCTATAGACTCAGTGAACCTTAAGCTCTGATACCAAACTTGTAATGACCGCCACCAAATTGACATCCAAATCGTTACTAAAAATGTGGAATAATTATAAGAAGCAGATTAACCAAAATCACTAAAAATTTAAACCTTTTTGCAAAGATATCCATTTCTAGGAAAACTCTTTAAGGAAGAACCAAAACCTGATATTCACATTGATCATATATTGTACATACAATGTACCATCTCTTCTTGAGGATAACATAAAATAGTTGCTTTCTCAAAACATATATATAAAGCAACAACAAACCTCGACGCATACAAGCCAAAATCTCAGATTGTTCATAAAACCAACACGTACTAAATCCAAGAACCTGAGAGTTCAGAGACGACATATAGGACTTCTATATACAGGACATGATAGACAGTACACTCAACCTGAGCTGTCACTGCTGTCCCTACTGATGTTGATCTTTCTCTGTAGTACGGTCACAATCCCCCTCATGCACTCCACCTAAAAAAAATGTGGATCCCACAGGGTGCGACAATTGTCCCAGTGAGAGATATAACTCTCCGCCAACAATGTTATTATCACAGTTAAATAGTATTAAACTGAGCAGAGAATAAGCAGTTTAGAACATTCTCATATTTTAAAGCATTGCAACTATCTATGATAGAGCAGTAAATCATCTATTCTCTTTATAAGGAATATGAAGAACATGTATATCATTTACCCATCATACTATATCAACATCTCAAGCTTATTCTGTGATGCTCATTATCATGGTATGTCATCCATGAATCATTCTCATTTCTATCTATTGGCCTCAACCAATCTGCTAGCCAGGTGTTGGATTTTACCAGTCATGTGAATATACATCATCATATTCTGTCCAGGTATTGGACTATGTCAATCCTGTGCAACTATTCCAGGTATTGGACTATGCCAATCATGTGCAACTATTCTTGGTATTGGACTATGCCATTCATGTGCAATTATTCGAGGTATTGGGTTATGAACAATCCAGTGACATTATTCCAGGTATTGGATTATGCCAATCATGTGAGTGTTGCATCCAGGAATTGAGTTATCCCAATCCTATAGTTTTATTCCAGGTATTGGACGATGCCAATCCTATGCCATTATTCCAGGTATTAGACTATGCCAATCTTGTGAGTGTTGCATCCAGGCATCGGGTTATCCCAATCCTGTAGTTTTATTCCAGGTATGGGACTATGCCAATCCTATGACATTATACCGGGTATTGGATTATGCTAATCCTGTGAGTGTTGCATCCAGGCATCAGGTTATCCCAATCCTGTAGTTTTATTCTAGGTATTGGACTATGCCAATCCTGTGACATTATTCTAGGTATTGGATTATGCCAATCCTATGAGTGTTGTATCCATGCATCAGGTTATCCCAATCCTGTAGTTTTATTCTAGTTATTGGACTATGCCAATCCTATGACATTATTCTAGGTATTGGATTATGCCAATCCAGTGAGTGTTGAATCTAGGCATTGGGTTATCCCAATATGGTAGTTTTATTCCAGGATTTGGACTATGCCAAACCTGTGACATTATTCCAGGTATTGGATTATGCCAATCCTATGAGTGTTGTATCTGACATCGGGTTATCCCAATCTTGTAGTTTTATTCTAGGTATTGGACTATGTCAATCTGGTGACATTATTCCAGGTATTGGATTATGCCAATCCTGTGAGTGTTTCATCTAGGCATCGAGTTATCCCAATCTAATAGTTTTATTCCAGGTATTGGACTATGCCAATCATGTGACATTATTCCAGGTATTGGATTATGCCAATCCTGTGAGTGTTGCATCCAGACATCAGGTTATCCCAATCCTGTAGTTTTGTTCTAGGTATTAGACTATGCCAATCCTATGATATTATTCCAGGTATTGGATTATGCCAATCATGTGCATCTTTTCTAGGTATTGGATTATGTTAATCCTGTGCATCTATTCCAGGTACAGGATTATGCCAATCTTGTGCATCTATTCTAGGCATTGGACTATGCCAATCATGTGCATCTATTCCAGGCATGAGACTATGCCAATCCTGTGCAACTCATCACTGAATACCATATCACCTTTACTATGCATTATACCTTGGCCAAGCCATCATACTTATTCACATCCTTTGTATAATACAAGTATTCCTTTTATCTCCTCTAAGCATATTTGAAACACTATAGCCCTTATTTGGCTATAAGCATAAAACATGTATGATCAAGATTTCATTATTATTGTATCCATTTATTATTATTATTATTATTATTATTATTATTATTATGTTACTAAGTTTCTATTTCCTAGTTTATTTTGAACATTATCATTTCTTACATGAGACTTTTATAAACATCTTGTTACCTCTCACTAGGCAACAACTATTCTCATGGCTCACAAGGCCCATTAAACATCTTGTTACCTCTCACTAGGCAACAACTAATCACATGGCTCACAAGACCCATAAAATTGTATTATATGCAACATCATAGCTCACACTTAGCTATGCTCATTATCTCATGCTACCAGCATGGTTTCAATATGGTTAAGGTTTTTGCTTTATTAAACAATTATAATTTCAACTCTTATCATTACCCTTCATTAGGGTTAAGGTTTCCTTTTGAAAACCATCTAGGGTTTTCAAGTACATTCATCAAGAATCAAACCCTAATTCAATCTCCACACATATTAGGAGTATCAATGTATACTCATTACATGAGTATAAAACAAGTATAAGTTTCTCTCTCTTCCTCACTAGGATATTGATTACTTCATACTTTATTAAGTTGGCTCAACCTTTCCTTCAAGGTACATTAGCCTACTTAATCAATATTCATTAAACTCCACACCTCTTAGTGTATGACCTGATATAAGACACTTCATGTGTTACTCCATCAAGTACATTGCATCTAAGGTGCTTTCCTTCATATGGGTTTTGAGATGCTTCCACCATATTGGGTATGAGGTGTGTGCTTGCTATCCATATCACTTTAGAGGTGTATGTGTGCTTACCATATCGAGTATGAGGTGTATGTGTGCTTACCATATTAGGTATGAGGTGTATGCTTGCTTCCATATCACTTTAGAGGTGTATGTGTGCTTACCATATCACCTTAGAGGTGTATGTGTGCTTCACACCATATCGGGAAAAGAGGTGTATGTGTGCTTCACACCATATCGGGCAAAGAGGTGTGTGTGTGTGCTTACCATATCGAGTTTGAGGTTTATGTGTGCTTACCATATCACCCTTGAGGTGTATGTATGCTTCCATATCACTTTTGAGGTGTGTGTGTGTTCACACCATTTCGGGCAAAGAGGTGTATGTGTGCTTCACACCATATCAGGCAAAGAGGTGTGTGTGTGCTTCACACCATATCAGGCAAAGAGGTGTGTGTGTGCTTAACCCAATATCATTTTTGAGGTGTGTACTTGACCTCATATTGTCCAAGAGGTGTATACAACCTTACCATATCATGCAAGAAAGTATAAACTCATATCCATATCATTTTAGTGGAGTAGGTGCATCACCATATCGGGTTACAGGTGCTTGCTTGTGTGTTTGAACCCAATATCACTTTATAAGGTGATACCATCTTCTTCAAGCTCTAGAACTTCGTTCTAAATGTTATAGTTCATGGAAAAAGGTCTAAGAAATTACTAGAACTCATAATGTCATCAACTATTTCAGAAAATTTTGGAATTAAAAGTAGATCATTAAGTATAGCAATTCAGGTGATGAATAATAACATGGTAGAGTTCAAATTATATAACCCGCCTTAAGAACAACTTCAAAGCTCCAAGCTCCAATGATCCACGTTCCTAAGGTTTAAGATGACTTATAAAAAGTCCAGGTCTCGTTCAAAACTCCTTCATATACAAGGAATCACCATGGATAAGCAATTGGTGAAGAAGAGAAGAAAGGAAGATCATAACCCTAAAATCATGTGTCAATCCAAGGTTGAAGATGATCATGGCCTCACCTTAGGGTTAAGTATGAGCTCCTTTTTTCTCCCTAGCACCTTGCATGATACCTCACTACCCTTGCACGATATTCCATCACTTGTGTCTGATATCCCCGTCACTTGTGATCAAAACACTTCACTATGGCCGATATCACCCCACTAGGCCGATATAATCCTACTTGGCTGATATGATCTTGCTATGGACGATACCCAAGTCCCTATGCACGATACCACTTCACTCCTGCACTATACAAGGACCCTATGCACGATATCTAAGAGAAAGGAGGTGATAGGATTCGAAAAAGTTCACTAAGGGGTGAAAGAAAGGGTATATATACTTGAGGTTCATGAAAAAGTGTGTAAATGAGGTGTCATCAATTTGAGCTACTAGGTGCCACGTGTCCATGCATGGGTGACACGTGTATATGCATGCATTAACGTTTATCTTGACATGAAAAACACTTGAGGATAACCTAGGGATGAAAGTTCGTCCATCACTTATCTCTTTGAATAAAATATATCAACTAAATTACCACTTTATTCACAACCCGATACAACTTTTCTAAGGAAGTTGTAAACCGATACACTTCACTTCCTTGAGGTTCTTTGCACGTCATGGCCTTTTACAAGAGTCTAAAAAACAATATGAGGCTCGTCCTATGTCCCCTTGGCCGATAGACACTCATATATAAGCTTTTCAGCTTGATATAACTCAAGTTAAGGTTTCATATTCAACCCTTTTCTTGGTCATTTCATCACCAAGATTACCATCACTCATAATTGATTCAAACATGGTATCTACTTCTTTCTCTCTCCTAGAAATGATACATAGAGGAAGCAGGAACAATCGAGAGATAGTAATTTTCATTTCAACCCCACATTTTGGGTAAATTACTATTTGTACCAAAATTGGTGCACAAGGTACTAGCATTATTCAAACAAGTTCAAACTTGGAATTTAGGCTTTCCACAAGCCACCACTTAGCATCATTCACTCTCTTATGATGCTAAATAACTTAATTCACATTCAACATGTGACGTATTTCAATATAACCCCTCATCTTGTGTAAATTACACTTTGGTCCAAAATAAAGGAACATTGCTAAAAAAATCATTGAATTAGGACCAAACTTGGAACATAAGTGTGTCACATGATAATCATAAACTTGAAAGCATAAATCATCGGGACTGACGACTCCTGGTCTCCCCGGGACTGTCGGGATTGACAACTATCTTTCGAGCGGAAGAAACCTCCCACCTCTGAAGTAGTCCACACGGACCACCTGGAACTCCAATCTCCTTGTCCCACAAGGAATTGGAAGGAGTCACACCCTCCTGTCGGCGTACTAGTCGCCAACACACTCTCCTGCCACCAGTCGCTTTCTGCAGTTGTCCTTCCCTTGTTGTTGCCTCCCTTATCGGGTAGCACTTGCTCGGGCTCTCTCGGTTACCAAAACCAGAGAGAACGACAACTTTACAGAGCAGCTGGTTGCACTGAGTTGTAATTTGAGAAGCCCCCAATACCCCTATATATAGGAGGGTCATGGGACAGGGTTCTCTATCCCAGGCAATATGGGACTAAAAGCAGGAGTAGAAGGGTTCGAGTTGTTTCCAAAAAACAACCAACTCACAACCTAAACCGATAGTTTCATTTCTAAAATGGTCGGTTGGGGACCTGAGCCGCTCGGTTGACACCTCAACCGATCGGTAGGGACACCTCAACCGGTCGGTTCACTTCTGAACCAGTCAATTCATGGCCCTGGTCAGTTCCCGATTGACTTTTCTTCTTTTGTTTCTAATTGGTATCAAATACCAATCCTTGTTCCAATCAAATTTGGGCAAGTGAAACGAAAGGAAAATTCTTACCAATCCTACTTTCCCAACTTGCTCGGTTGCAACAGTTGAACCGATCATTTCAACACTTGAAGCGATTGTTTCATCCTGTCCTGAGCCGATCGACTCACCACTTGAGCCAATCGGTTCACCAAGCTCAGCCGATTGGTTCATCACATGAGCCGATCAGTTGGGAGTGCAGATTGTGTAGAATCAATCAATTGCAGTTTCAATCAATCTGATACTCCAATCAATGTGTCCAACATCTTGGACATTATGATATTGAGCTATCAATTAATTGAGTGTTTAATTGAACTACTAAACTCCTTTAGTAATCAATCTAAACATTATTTGATTAAAAACTCCTCTTCCAGGTTAAATACTATGTGTGTGACCCTATAGGTCCTTTTCACGTTGGCAGTGAATGTCCATAACACTTATGACTTCACAAGCAAAGAGCGGTTCCTAGTCACACATCAGTGCTACCCAAGTGAAATATAAAGTTGGAGAACAACCTTCAATCCTACAATCTGTGAATGGTGTTACAGTGAATGTATAATTCCTTTGTCACTGATATCCTGAATGAACTCGAGGCATGGAACAATCATCCTGTCAACGTTCATTCACTTTCTTGATCTCAGAGTAGATTGGAAGAGATATGTATGACATTAATATCACATACGGATTCACACATGCATGCGCATGCCTATTTCAATCCTACTCATCAAGTGGCCTTGGATATCAAAATCCCTTAGGAGGGAAAAATCCCATATCTATCACTCACCCCTCAAAAGCCCCATGTGTCAAAGCCACCCAATCATCACCTTTATAACAACCCATGTTTCAAGACTGTGTTTGATGATGTCAAAGTGTGTCCAACGACATGTGTTGAGTGTAGTGATTTCAGGTCAAAGAATCACACTTACCACCATCACTGTGAGCACTGACTATGACTGCCATGTCATGGTTCCATGTGTCAAACTCACGGTGGGTCTGTCTGGTACACTTGTTCTCTAACAAGTACCTATGTGTTTGGTTTGATATCTCTATATCATGACTAATGAGATTCTGTCATCAACCAGCACCACAATCTAGTCTTGTGTGTCATTGCTTTCTATCTACCTTCCACAATGACATCTGACTAGGGACATAACAAGAATGTACAAACTCTTAGCATCTGTATGATCTCATCATTCAGGTCCTCAACTTGAAAGCATATATCATTGAGTATTGTCATTCTCTCAACATTCAATATGTTCTATCACTATCTCATATGACTGAACCAGAAAGAATTGGAAGCTTGCCTTTGATGTTTATCAAATCAATCTTAATGTATCCCACCAATCATCCCATGATTGGCTCTCAGGGCATACATACCAACAATCTCCCACTTGGACTGCAAGCCAGTCACCCTTGAATCATATTCATAGTGATTTTCAAACATGTCCCACATGTTACTGTGCTCTAGTGCGAACATAGTGAGTTATGGCAACACCTTGCCAAAGTCAATATAAATTGCATGTCTCACATCTCGTCACTGTACGTCACACGTATGAGATGGAGTTGCCGTAATATGCGATCTAGTATTCCTTTGCTAACCTTTAGCCACATTGCATGATCAAGGATTCCATACTTGTCATCAATGAGTGGAATATCTATAAGTTCATCTCATGAACTTCCAAATCCATATAGTATCCACTGTTGTTCTCCCACACATAGATACTCGGCATTTCCTTTTAAATGGTTTTATTGGAACACTTCCAATTATCAACAAACTTTCACTTTTATATATCATATATATAATTTGCGATTAATTTTCTATCCTTTCGGAAGTTCACATCAATGTAACTCTTTACATTAAACTCTTCCTTATCTCCATAGAACTAGTACTTCTCAAGTACTTATCAAGTTCTCATGGTATTCCAGTAACCCTTACTGGAAGTAGAGAGACATCCACTCGTCATGTCCCACATACGAGTTATCAGGATGAGCACATCATATTGCCATGTCATACATACAAGATGATGAATGCATTTTGTTCTTGCCATGTCGATACATGCAAAATAATGGGATGATTACATACACGATAGATCCATATCTATTCTTGGTGTTACCATTCTTCATAAGAATTGGACACTTGGCCTTGGGATACTAACTCCGTGTAACATGGACAAGTTTTCTCCCACTAAATCTGTGCATACTGAACCCTTCATTACAGATTGCCAATGTTTGTTTTCTCTTTTTAGGTCAAGAGGTTTTCAAGAACTATCTCTATAGATCTCTATTCCTATCACATAGGAAACATCTCTATCTTCCTTAAAGATAATTTCCACTTTTGTATTTCCATTCTAGAACATTTCCATTTCACATCAACATGTGGAATGTGAACACGCTCCCACTAAATCACAAATCCCTTCTTTATCTTTGACATATCAGTCAAACCCTTTGACTATATCATCAAAGTAAAGATCCAATTTTGAGTTGCTTGTACTCAATCAATCACATTGATTAGTCCATTGTAACTTATAGACTTCATTTGCATTAGTGGATTCATAAACCTTATAGGTTGTGTCACGTACACATCCTTGTTTTATTCCTCATAAGAATGCAGTTTTAGTATCCATGTTCCAAATGTCTTAGTCATTAAGTTGCAATCAACAAGCATCATCCTTCTCAAATGTTATCTATGTGTCTTAATACTTAAGATTCATTTGCACTTATGGATTTTATTCCAATGGGTGCTACCATCAAGGTCATACCTTATGGTTCACATGGATGTCATTTAGGATGTAATGGTCATAAACCATAACTCAAAATCCAGTTCCTCATATTCATCGAGATAGTTGAATCATCACATGACCAACTCATCATATAGATAATTGAGGTGTATCTGTTAAGGATATAAGAACTCACAACTCCTTGTGATTCTTAATGTCCTTTATTAGTGTGGGTCATTCTTTTATTAAGAAGAATTCAGTTATTTGATAATCATTCTCTAACTCCTTAGAGTATGATTCCTTCTTAATTTAGACATCTCCATGCCTTAATCATGAGTTCACTATGATACACTATCATAATCACTCATAAGGATCTCAAACATTTGGTCCAAGTATTTCATTCATTGATCTCATCAAGAATTAACACTTTACCAAATTTTCACTTCATCTATGATAATCTTGAACACTTCAAGATATTCATATTGGTATTTCTCTAAACACCATTTGAAGTATTAGCATTTGTTCCAATAGGTATGTAAATACATCACATGTATCATACTTAATAGGATAATCATTCTCCCACTACCATTAGTGAAGATTGATTAATCATGTTCAAGATATTAATGTCTCTTACTGGTTCTCTAACCAAAAGAGTCTAGATTTATCCATCACATGGAAACTAGAAATGAATTTCTCATGATTGATGCTAATTTTATTATTTGAGTTATCTATAACTTTTAGGTATCATTTTATCTTATGCATAACAAATACCACAAGATAAACAAGGCATTGCCACAAAGATCATATCTTTATAAATTGAAACATCTCTTTATTGATTGCCATCATTGTCATACAATATGGAAAAATTAAGTGTTTCTATCTATTGGCAAAAATGAAATAGCAGTTCATAACTGTATTACATGCCTTTTAGGCTGAAAATAAACTAAAGTACTCCTATCTATGGCGACAACACTTGCCCCATTTATTGAGTGCTTTACACTTTACATCTTGGTATCATATACCTCAAAAGTGTTACACGTTTACTTTCAGGACACCTTTAAGTAGAGACGTCTGTCGCCTCCTTCTTCTTTTGGTCTTCCAGATAGAGACAACAATTCCTTTTCCAATGTCCTAGATTTTGACAATGGTGGCAATTTCCTTTCTTGGTCACGCCTCCCTTGGCCTTGAGAGCTGAAGACGACTTGGGCTCCTGGCTAGCATCAGAACATTTCTTAGCTTTGCCCTTGCCCTTGCGCTTGGACTTGCCTTTCTTGCTCGTGATCACCATCACAGACTTAGGCTTGTCCTTCTTCATCTATATCTCGGTTGTCCTCAACATGCCCAACAACTCTGACAGTGGCCTATCAAAGTTGTTCATGTTGTAGCTCATCACAAACTGACTGTAGGATTCTGGCAATGATTGCAATATCATGCCAGTAGCCAACTCTTGTCTCAGTGGAAATCCCAGTCTTGTTAGGTTCTCCAATACCCAATCATCTTGAGTGTGTGAGGACCAACTGGATCTCCTTCTGTCATGACGCACTTGAACAGTGCCCTTGAGACATTGTATCTCTCTTGCCGTGCTTGATCTTCATACATGTTCCTGAGATGTTGAATCATCTCAATGAAACCCATGTTCTCATGTTGTCTCTACAACTCGTGGTTCATAGAGCACAACATCAAGCACTTTGCATCAATGGCATCATCAGAATGCTTCTTGTAAGCATCCCTTTCTGCCTTTGGTGCATTAGGAGCAGGTTCCTCTGGAATTGGAGTATCCAGGACATAGAGCTTTCGCTCTTGAGTGAGAACAATTCTCAATGTCCTATACCAGTCGTGGAAGTTTGTCCCATTCAGCTTGTCCTTTTCAAGGACCGATTGCAAAGAAAAGTGATTGTTGTTTGTTGTCATTTGTACTACAAAAGGAAAATATGCAATTTTAGTCCAAAACTCATTTTTAACTTATTTTATTTACTTGAAAAGTTGACAATATAATTAGGCCTTTAATTAATTATCGCTCCCACTATTTAATTCAAATTGATAGCCCTCACCATCAATTCGGAAGATTGCAGCATACAACCTTCTAGTGGGCAAGATCCTGAAATCCTCTAAGTCATGGACCAACTAGGGCTATCACCCACAACTTAGATCTTCCAGGTAGGCAACCTTTGCGAATTGCATCATATGAAACTCTTGATGAATGAACATGTGCAACACCTTGCCATGAAAATTCCTTGCCTCTGGGCTTAGACGCTCTAAGAATCACCAGTTAAGTCTAACCCAAAAGCCGACACGTTAAACATGCACCCTGTTGGGTTTTAGGGGAGGCAGAGAAGGCAGCGGAAACAAAAAATTTCTCCCCCAAACCCAAAACAAGGAAACGCATCAACGTCTATATAATATGAAAGGATGGTTTGTGGAATCATGCCTTGTCCCGAGGCTTACTCGGCGACAATACCTCACACCTTGCATGGTCTTCACCTCTGGTCTTGGACGGTGTCTGTGCATCTCCTGGTTGCATCGGGACTGACGACTCCTGGTCTCACCGGGACTGTCGGGATTGTTGTCCTCCTGAGCGGTAGAAACCTCCCGCCTCTAAAGTAGTCCACACGGACCACCTGGAACTCCACACTCCTTGTCCCACAAGGAGTTGGAAGGAGTCACACCCTCCTGTTGACGTACTAGTCGCCAACACACTCTCCTGCTGCCAGTTGCAACTGCAGTTGTCTTTCCCTTACTGCGCATCCCTTTGCGGGTAGCACTTGCTCGGGCTCTCTCTCGGTTACCAAAACCAGAGAGAACGACAACTTTGCAGAGCAACTAGTTGCACTGAGTTGTTTTCTGAGAAGCCCCCAATACCCCTATATATAGGAGGTTCATGGGACAGGGTTCTCCGTCCCGGGCAATATGGGACTAAAGCAGGAGTAGAAGGGTTTGAGATTTTCCACCAAAAACAACCAACTCGCAACCTGAACCGATCGTTTCATTTCTAAAATGGTCAGTTGGGGATCTGAGCCGGTCGGTCGACACTCAACCTATCGGTTGGGACCCATGAGCCAGTCGATTCGTGGTCCTGACCAGTTCTCGATTGACTTTCCAAGTTTTGTTTCTAATTGGTATCAAATACCAATCCTTGTTCCAATCAAATTGGGCAAGTGAAACGCAAGGAAAATTATCACCAATCCGACTTTCCCAACTTGCTCGGTTGCAACAGTTGAACCGATCGTTTCAACACTTGAAGCAATCTTTCACCCTATCCATGAGCCGATCGACTCATAACTTGAGCCGACTGGTTCACCAAGCTAAGCCGATCGGTTCATCACATGTGTCGATCGGTTGGGAGTGCAGATTGTGCAGAATCAGTCAATTGTGATTTCAATCAATATGATACTCGAATCAATTTGTCCAACACCTTGAAAACTATGATTTTGAGCTATCAATCAATTGAGTGTTTAATTGAACTACTAAACTTCTTTAGTAATCAATGTAAACATTGTTTGTGGACAAAACTCCTCTTCCAGGTTAAATCATATGTGTGTGACCTTGCATGTCCATTTCACGTTGGCAGTGAAAGTCCATAACACTTATGACTTCACAAGAAAAGAGCGGTGCCTAGTCACACATCAGTGCTACCCATGTGAAAGTAGAAAGTTGGAGACCAACTTTCAATCCTACAATCCATGAACGGTGTTACAGCGAATGTATAATTCCTTTGTCACTGATATCCCGAATGAACTCGAGGCATGGAACAATCATCCTGTCAACGTTCATTCACTTTCTTGATCTCAAAGTAGATTGAATGAGACATGTATGACATCAATATCACATTCTGATTCACACATGCGTGCGCACGCCTATATCAATCCTACTCATCAAGTGGCCTTGGATATCAAACTCCCTCAGGAGGGACAAATCCGGTATCTATCACTCACCCCTGAAAAGCCACATGTGTAAAAGCCACCCAATCATCACCTTTATAACAACCCATGTTTCAGGACTGCGTTTGATGATGTCAAAGTGTGCCCAACGACATGTGTTGAGTGTAGTGATTTCAGGTCAAAGAATCACACTCACCACCATCACTGTGAGTACTGACTGTGACTACCATGTCATGGTTCCATGTGTCAAACTCACGGCGGATCTGTCCGGTACACTTTTTCTCTAACAAGTACCTATGTGTTTGATTTGATATCTCTATATCATGACTAATGGGATTCTATCATCAACCAACACCACAATCTAGTCTTGTGTGTCATTGCTGTCTAACTACCTTCCACACTGACATCCGACTAGGGACATAACATGAATGTACAAACTCTTAGCATCCGTATGATCTCATCGTTCAGGTCCTTAACCTGAAAGCATACGTCATTGAGTACTGCCATTCTCTTGACATTCAATCTGTTCTATCACTATCTCATATGACTGAACCAGAAAGAATTGGAAGCTTGCCTTTGTTGTTTATCAAATCAATCTTAATGTATCCCACCAATCAACTCATGATTGGCTCTCAGGGCATACATACCAACAGACTCCCACTTGCACTGTGAGCCAATCACCCTTGAATCATATTCATAGTGATCTTCAAACATGTCGCACATGTTACTATGCTCTAGTGCCAACATAGTGAGTAATGGAAACACCTTGCCAAAGTCAATATAAATTGCATGTCTCTCATCTCTTCGTTGTACGTCACATGTATGAGATGGAGGTGCCGTAATATGCGATCTACTATTCCTTTGCTAACCTTTATCCACATTGCATGATCAAGGATTCCATACTTGTCATCAATGAGCGGAATATAAGTTCATCTAATGAGCTTCCAGATCCATATAGTATCCACTGTTGTTCTCTAACACATAGATACTTGACATTTCCTTTTAAATGGATTTATTGGAACACTTCCAATTATCAACAAACTTTCACTTTTATATATCCTATATATATTTTGCGATTAATTTTCTGTCCTATCAGAAGTTCGCATCAATGTAACTCTTTACATTGAAATCTTCCTTATCTCCATAGAACTAGTACTTCACAAGTACTTATCAAGTTCTCATGGTATTCCAGTAACCCTTACTGGAAGTAGACGGACATCCACTCATCATGTCTCACATACGAGTTATCAGGATGAGCACATCATATTGCTATGTCCTACATACAAGATGATGAATGCATTTTTTTCTTGCCATGTCGATACATGCAAGTTAATGGGATGATTACATACATGATAGATCCATATCTATTCTTAGTGTTTCCATTCTTCATAAGAATTGAACACTTGGCCTTGGGATACTAACTCCATGTAACATGGATGAGTTTTCTCCCACTGAATCTGTGCATACTGAACCCTTCAGTACAGATTGCCAATGTATGCTTTCTCCTTACAGGTCAAGAGGTTTTTGAGAACTATCTCTATAGATCTATATTCCTATCACATAGGAAACATCTCTATCTTCCTTAAAGATAATTTCCACTTTTGGATTTCCATTATAGAACATTTCCGTTTCACATCAACATGTGGAATGTGAATACACTCCCACTAAATCACAGATCCCTTCTTTATCTTTGACATATCAGTCAAACCCTTTGACCATATTATCAAAGTAAAGATCCAATTCTGAGTTGCTTGTACCCAATCAATCACATTGATTAGTCCATTGTAACTTATAGACTTCATTTGCATTAGTGGATTCATAAACCTTATAGGTTGTGTCATGTACACATCCTTGTTTTATTCCTTATAGGAATGCGATTTTAGTATCCATATGCCAAATGTCTTAGTCATTAAGTTACAATCAACAAGCATCATCCTTCTCAAAATGTTATCCATGTGTCTTAACACTTAAGACTCAATTGCACTTATGGATTTCATCCAATGGGTGCTACCGTCAAGGTCATACCTTATGGTTCACATGGATGTCATTTAGGATGTAATGGTCATAAACCATAACTCAAAATTCGGTTCCTCATATTCATCTAGACAATTGACTCATCACATGAACAACTCATCACATAGATAATTGAGGTGTATCTGTCAAGGATATAAGAACTCACAACTCCTTGTGATTCTTAATGTCCTTTATTAGTGAAGCATATTCTTTATTTAAGAAGAATTCAGTTATTTGATAATCATTCTCTAACTCCTTAGAGTATGATTCCTTCTTGATTTAGACATCACCATGCCTTAATCATGAGTTCACTATGATACACTATCATAATCACTCATAAGGATCTCAAACACTTGGTCCAAGTATTTTATTCATTGATCTCATCAAGAATTAGCACTTTACCAAATTTGCACTTCATCTATGATAATCTTGAACACTTCAAGATATTCATATTGGTATTTCTCTAAACACCATTTGAAGTATTAGCATTTGTTCCAATAGGTATGTAAATACATCACATGTATTATACCTAATAGGATAATCATTCTACCACTACCATTAGTGAAGATTTATTAATCATGTTCAAGATATTCATGTCTCTTACTAGTTCTCTAACCAAAAGAGTCTAGATTTATCCATCACATGGAAACTAGAAATGAATTTCTCATGATTGATGCTAATTTGATTGTTTGAGTTATCAATAACTTTAGGTATCATTTTATCTTATGCATACGATGTATCACAAGATAAACGAGGCATTGCCACAAAGATCATATCTTTAAGATTGAAACATCAACTTTATTAATTTCCATCATAGTCATACTATATGCAATATTAAAGTGTTTCTATCTATTGGAAATATATGAAATAGTTGTTCTCAACTCTATTTCGTGCCCTTTAGGCTGAAATAAACTGAAAGATACTCCTATCTATGGAAGCAACACTTGCTCCAATGATGGGTACTTCTTTCTTGGTCCTTTCACAAAGGCCATCACTTCTTTGCGGATCTTGCATATCATATATGACATATCCATATCTTGGTATCATATACCTCAGATAAAGAAGTGGTTCACTTCATAATACCTTAGGTGGAGATCTCCATCCCATCCTGCATCTTCTTTTGTTCTTCCAGATATAGAGGGCAATCCCTCATACACCCTTTCCCATGTGCCTTGAGGCTGAAGACGACTTGGATTGCTGGCTAGCATCAGAACACTTCTTTGCTTTGCCCTTGTCCTTGCCCTTAAGAATTACCTTTTCTTTGATCACATCAAAGATTATGGTTTGTCTTTCTTCATCTTTGCCTCTACTATCCTCAACATGTCCAACAACTCTGTCAACGCTTGTCAAAGTTGTTGTAGCTTATCATGAATTGTATGATCCTCGCAACATTTGCAGTATCATACCAATAGCCAACTCTTGGCTCAGAGGGAATCCTTCTTAGTCAGGTTTTCCACATACCCTATCACATTGAGTGTGTGAATGTCTTACTGGTTCTCCTTCTGTCATGACATACCAGGACAATGTCCTTGAGACATCATATGTCTCATGTTGTCTCTGCAACTCAATAGTTCAGAGAACACAACATCAAGCACTCCTCATCAATGTCATCCTCGGTGTGCTACCATAAGCATACTTTCAGCCATTGATGTGGTGGGATTGAGTTCATCTGGTTCTGGTATAACTAGGACTTAGAGCTTTCACTCTACGATTGAGAACACTTCTCAATGTCCTAACCAGTCGTGGAAAAAAATCCCATTTAATTTGTTTGTCTCAAAGACCGATCGCAAATAAAGTGATTTGTTGATTAACCATTTATTTTAACAAAAGGAAATATATGCAATTTTAGTCCAAAACTCTTTTGACTTGCTTGATTGATTTGAAAAGTTGACGATAAAATTAGTCCTTTAATTAATTATTGCTCCCACTATTTTACTTCAAATTGATAGCCCTCACCATCAATTTGGAAGATTGCAGCGTACAACCTTCTAGTGGGCAAGATCCATATTTCATCAAGTCATGAGTTAGCTTTGGCTGATCGCCCACAATCTTGACTATTTAGGTAGGCCATCATGCCAATTGCATCATATGCAACTCTTGATGAATGAACATGCACAACACCTTGCCATGAACATTCCTTGCCTCTGGGCTTAGATGCTCTAAGAATCACCAGTTAAGTCTAACCCAAAATTCGACACGGTAAACATGCACCCTGCTTTGGTAGAACCTACATGTCTACCCTTCACACTTCCACAATATAGACGACACACCACGCTTTGGAGTATCCTACGCTTGGTTGATCGAGTTTTTTATGTGTCCCGCTAATGGAAGGCATATAAGACTTAATATTTTAATGAGGGATATGGTTTTTATATACATATACATATCCAATCACCACAATACATAGTATGTATCATATACATGCTATATCCCACATAAAACATGCAAAATGATAAAAGCGATGATTATGGCCATCCTAATGTGATTCCTCGAGCCAAGAGGAATCATGGTCATCTAGGTCTACATCACATGCAACCTGTATAAGATGAACTATGTGCTTTGCCTGCAGAGTAGATCAACTCATCACATGAGTAGCCTGCTCGATTTGGCCCGGTCGTCTGGGTGCCACCATCCGATCGATTGGCTCCTCCAACCGATCAGTTTGCCTGGTCGTCATGCATCTCATCATGGCTGCCACCCGCTCGTCTCGCTCTTCAAACCGGTCATCAACCGATCGGCTCACTCCTTGAACCGATCGTCTGGTACGTCAACCGATCAGTTCACGCCTTGAACCGATCGTCTCAGCTGTCGTCTGGATGTCCGCCATTCTTTGACATAATAGGAAATAAAATCTATCCTAATTTTACATTGCTTAAAAGGGAAACCCCGAGTTACATTCGGGGGGAGCAAAGGTAGGAAAGAATCTCGAATTATTTCAAGTTACATCAGGAATAGGAGAGGGAAGATCGGTGCGTAGATCGAGATGCAAGCAACCACATACAACCATACACAGATAGGGTTTATTGGCCATAACCACACTATACATCCACCACAAAACTCGTTTAAGGGCGACGCGTATCGATTGCATTAATAATACATATCATATATGTAATTGGGATTTGTGGATTTAGGATTGGACATGTATAAAGCCAATTTTGTTCGCATCGTATGCAATAAATAAAGGCGACAAACCAAAATCGATCATATCGATATTCCTAAAATATAGAGTAGTTGATGTGGCTCTGATACCACTATTGGGTTTTAGGGGAGGCAGAGAAGGCAGCGGAAACAAAAATTTTCTCCCCCAAACCCGGAACAAGGAAACACGTCAACATCTATATAATAGGAAATGATGGTTTGTGGAATCATACCTTGTCCCGAGGCTTGCTCAGCGACAATACCTTACGCCTTGCACGGTCTTCACCTCCGGTCTTGGATGGTGTATGTGCAGCTCCTGGTCACACCGGGACTGACGACTCCTGGTCTCACCGAGACTGTCTGGATTGACAGCTGTCCTCCTGAGCGGCAGGAACCTCCCGCCTCTGAAGTAGTCCACACAGACCACCTAGAACTCCACACTCCTTGTCCCACAAGGAGTTGGAAGGAGTCGCACCCTCCTGTTGACGTACTAGTCTCCAACACACTCTCCTACTGCCAGTTGCAACTGTAGTTGTCTTTCCCTTGCTGCGCCTCCCTTTGCGGGTACCACTTGCTCGGGCTCTCTCTCGGTTACCAAAACCAGAGAGAACGACAACTTTGCAGAGCAACTAGTTGCACTGAGTTGTTGTCTGAGAAGCCCCCAATGCCCCTATATATAGGAGGGTCATGGGACAGGGTTCTCTGTCCCGGGAAATATTAGACTAAAGCAAGAGTAGAAGGGTTCGTGATTTTCCACCAAAAACAACCAACTCGCAACCTGAACCGATCGTTTCATTTTTGAAACGGTCAGTTGGGGATCTGAGCTGGTCGGTTGACACTCAAACGATCGGTTGGGACCCATGAGCCGGTCGGTTCACTTTCTGAACGGGTCGGTTTGTGGTCCTGACCAGTTCCCGATTGACTTTCCAACTTTTATTTCAAATTGGTATCAAATACCAATCCTTGTTCCAATCGAATTGGGAAAGTGAAATGCAAGGAAAAATTCTCACCAATCCGACTTTCCCAACTTGCTTGGTTGCAACAGTTGAACCGATCGTTTCAATACTTGAAGCAATCGTTCACCCTGTCCATGATCCGATCGACTCATAACTTGAACCGACCGGTTCACCAAGCTGAGCCGATCAGTTCATCACATTAGCAGATCGGTTGGGAGTGCAGATTGTGCATAATCAGTCAACTGCGATTTCAATCAATCCGATACTCTAATCAATCTGTCCAACACCTTGAACACTATGATTTTGAGCTATCAATCAATTGAGTGTTTAATTGAACTACTAAACTCCTTTAGTAATCAATCTAAACATTATTTGTGGACAAAACTCCTCTTCCAGGTTAAATCCTATGTGTGTGACCCTGCAGGTCCATTTCACGTTGGCAGTGAAAGTCCATAACACTTATGACTTCACAAGAAAAGAGCGGTGCCTAGTCACACATCAGTGCTACCCAAGTGAAAGTAGAAAGTTGGAGAATAACTTTCAATCCTACAATCTGTGAACGGTGTTACAACGAATGTATAATTCCTTTGTTACTAATATCCCGAATGAACACGAGGCATGGAACAATCATCCTGTCAACGTTCATTCACTTTCTTGATCTCAAAGTAGATTGAACGAGATATGTATGACATCAATATGACTTTATAACAACCCATGTTTCAGGACTGCGTTTGATGATGTCAAAGTGTGCCCAACGACATGTGTTGAGTGTAGTGATTTCAGGTCAAAGAATCACACTCACCACCATCACTGTTAGTACTGACTGTGACTACCATGTCATGGTTCCATGTGTCAAACTCACGGCGGATCTGTCTGGTACACTTGTTCTCTAACAAGTACCTATGTGTTTGGTTTGATATCTCTATATCATGACTAATGAGATTCTATCATCAACCAACACCACAATCTAGTCTTATGTGTCATTGCTGTCTATCTACCTTCCACAATGACATCTGACTAGGGACATAACAAGAATGTACAAACTCTTAGCATCCGTATGATCTCATCGTTCAGGTCCTTAACCTGAAAGCATACGTCATTGAGTACTGTCATTCTCTAGACATTCAATCTGTTCTATCACTATCTCATATGACTGAACCAGAAAGAATTGGAAGCTTGCCTTTGATGTTTATCAAATCAATCTTAATTTATCCCACCAATCATCTCATGATTGGCTATCAGGGCAAACATACCAACACACCCTGCTTTGGCAGAACCTACATGTCTAACCTTCACACTTCCACAAGATAGACGACGCACCATGCTTTGGCGTAACCTATGCTTGGCCGATCGAGTTTTTCATGTGTGCTGCTAATGGAAGGCATATAAGAATTAATATTTTAATGAGGGATTTAGTTTTTATATACATATACATATCCAATCACCATAATACATAGTATGTATCATATACATGCTATATCCCATAGAAAACATGCAAAATGATAAAAGCGATGATTATGGCCATCCTAATGTGATTCCACGAGCCAAGAGGAATCATGGTCATCTAAGTCCACATCACATGCAACCTGTACAAGATGAACTTTGTGCTTTGACTTTCTGGGTTTGATCAACTCATCACATGAATGATCGACTCGCCATCAAACTGGTCGGCTGGGTGCCACCAGCCGATCGGTTGGCTCCTCCAACCGATCGGTTCGCCTGGTCGTCGTGCATCTCATCATGGATGCCACCTGCTCATCTCGCTCCTCGAACCTATCATCAACTGATCGGCTCACTCCTTGAACCGATTGTCTCGAACGTCAACTGATCAGTTCACACCTTGAACCGATCGTCTCAGTTGTCGTTAGGATGTCATCCGTTCTTTTGCATAATAGGAAATAAAATTCTATCCTATTTTACATTGTAAAAAGAGAAACCTCGAGTTACATTCGAGGGGAGCAAAGGTAGGAAAGAAATCTCAAATTATTTTGAGTTACATCAGGAATAGGAGAAGGAAGATCAGTGCGCAGACCGAGATGCAAGCAACCACATACAACCATACACAGATAGGGTTTATTGGCCATAACCACGCTATACATCCACCACAAAACTCATTTAAGAGTGACGCGTATCGAGTGCGTTCATAATAAATATCATATATGTAAATTGGGATTTGGAGATTTAGGATTGGACATGCATAAAGCCAATTTTATTCGCATCGTATGCAATAAATAAAGGCGACAAACCAAAATCGATCATATCGATAATCCTAAAGTATAGAGAAGTTCACGTGGCTCTGATACCACTGTTGGTTTTTAGGGGAGGCAGATAAGGCAGCAGAAACAAAAATTTTCCTCCCCAAACCCAGAACAAGGAAACATGTCAACGTCTATACAATAGGAAAGGATGGTTTGTGGATTCATACCTTGTCCCGAGGCTTTCTCGGAGACAATACCTCACGCCTTGCATGGTCTTCACCTCCGGTCTTGGATGGTGTCTGTGCAGCTCCTGGGCGCACCGGGACTGACGACTCTTGGTCTCACCGGGACTGTCGGGATTGACAGTTGTCCTCCGAGCAGTAGAAACCTCCCGCCTCTGAAGTAGTCCACACGGACCACCTGGAACTCCAAGCTCCTTGTCCCATAAGCAATTGGAAGGAGTCGCACCCTCCTGTCAGCGTACTAGTCACCAACACACTCTCCTGCCACCAGTCACTTTCTACAGTTGTCCTTCCCTTTCTATTGCCTCCCTTATTGGGTAGCACTTGCTCGGGCTCTCTCAATTACCAAAACCAGAGAGAAAGACAACTTTACAGAGCAACTAGTTGCACTGAGTTGCACTTTGAGAAGCCCCCAATACCCCTATATAGGAGGGTCATGGGATAGGGTTCTCTATCTTGGGCAATATGGGAGTAAAGGCAGGAGTAGAAGGGTTTGAGATTTTTCCACAAAACAACCAACTAGCAACCTGAACCGATCGTTTCGTTTCTGAAACGGTCGGTTGGGGACCTGAGCCGGTCGGTTGCACCTCAACCAATCGGTTGGGACACCTCAACTGGTCGGTTCACTTCTGAACCGGTCGGTTTGTGGCCCTGGTTAGTTCTCGATCGACTTTTCTTCTTTTTTTCTAATTGGTATCAAATACCAATCCTTGTTCCAATCAAATTGGGCAAGTGAAACAAAAGGAAAATTCTTACCAATCCTACTTTCCCAACTTACTCGGTTGCAACAGTTGAACCAATCGTTTCAACACTTGAAGTGATTATTTCACCCTATCCTGAGCCGATTGACTCACCACTTGAGCCGATCGGTTCACCAAGCTCATCTGATCGATTCATCACATGAGCCGATTGGTTGGGAGTGCAGATTGTGCAGAATCAGTCAATTGCAGTTTCAATCAATATGATACTCCAATCAATGTGTCCAACACCTTGGACATTATGATATTGAGCTATCAATTAATTGAGTGTTTAATTGAACTACTAAACTCCTTTAGTAATCAATGTAAACATTATTTGTGAACAAAACTCCTCTTCCAGGTTAAATCCTATGTGTGTGACATTGCAGGTCCTTTTCACGTTGGCAGTGAAAGTCCATAACACTTATGACTTCACAAGAAAAGAGTGGTGACTAGTCACACATCAGTGCTACCCAAGTGAAGTTGAAAGTTGGAGAACAACCTTCAATCCTACAATCTGTGAATGGTGTTATAGTGAATGTATAATTCCTTTGTCACTGATATCCCGAATGAACTCGAGGCATGGAACATTCATCCTGTCAACGTTCATTCACTTTCTTGATCTTAGAGTAGATTGGAAGAGATATGTATGCCATTAATATCACATACTGATTCACATATGTGTGCGCATGCCTATTTCAAGCCTACTCATCAAGTGGCCTTGGATATCAAACTCCCTCAGGAGGGACAAATCCCATATCTATCACTCACCCCTCAAAATCTCCATGTGTCAAAGCCACCCAATTATCACCTTTATAATAACCCATGTTTCAGGACTGCATTTGATGATGTCAAAGTGTGCCCAACGACATGTGTTGAGTGTAGTGATTTCAGGTCAAAGAATCACACTGACCACCATCATTGTGAGTACTGACTGTGACTACCATGTCATGGTTCCATGTGTCAAACTCACGGTGGGTCTGTCCGGTACACTTGTTCTCTAACAAGTACCTATGTGTTTGGTTTGATATCTCTATATCATGACTAATGAGATTCTGTCATCAACCAACACCACAATCTAGCCTTGTGTGTCATTGTTGTCTATCTACCTTCCACAGTGACATCTGACTAGGGACATAACAAGAATGTACAAACTCTTAGCATCCATATGATCTCATCATTCATGTCCTCAACCTGAAAGCATACGTCATTGAGTACTGTCATTCTCTAGACATTCAATCTATTCTATAACTATCTCATATGACTGAACCAGAAAGAATTGGAAGCTTGCCTTTGATGTTTATCAAATCAATGTTAATGTATCCCACCAATCATCCCATGATTGGCTCTCAGGGCATACATACCAACAAAACCCATCTGCTAATGAAGAAGAGAGGGCATAGTAGGTTGGATCCATCTATGGTATATGATGAGATCACTAACAAGGTGCTTTGTTCTAGCATGCTGGAAAATGAATAATCGGGTAGTGGGAGAGATGGGAATGGAGGAAGAAGAAAGACAAGGGTGAGATAAAGACTAGACTAAGAAAGTGGAATAAATAAGGGCATAGGTTACAAAGACTTGTTTACTGGTAGACATCAACAACAGTAAGTAAATGTTCTTCTTTCTAGATCAAAGATTAGATGCAATGGCTTAAAAATGGGGTGTATTGAGGTATGAATGCATACTGGTATACTAACGGTAGAGTAAACTTATTTACACTTGATTGTACATGTCACACCAACAAATCAATTATTTTTGACACAACAAGACCAATTATTAACCAAACACAAATCATTAATTCATTGTTGTCATTATTTAGGTTGCCTGCAAGATTTAAACTCAGTTGGATGTTTGTAAGTCACTGAACTAAGGCCAAATAAATTGACACATATAACTAAATTTAAAAGAATCAATTTTATTATGATTAGATGCATAACCTCTAAATATCCAAATGATCTAATATTTTAAGTTACACTATTAATAAGGTATTTAAAAAGATCAGTATTTTAGGTTTTTTTTTAAGTTGAACCGTGAAGAAAATGACTTGAGTGTATTCTATCTCTCACACACTCGAGTGTACTCTATCCATCTCTCTCCCTCTTTATATATATATACATATATATAGTTACTTTTTGATGATATATATATATATATATATATATATATATATATATATATATATATATATATATATATATATATATATATATATATATATATATATATATATATATATATATATATATATATATGGGTTAGGAAGTATGTGTCGGACGATACATGCAAGTTATCTGTACCTCCTACTAAATGGGATATGTGAAATCTGCTAAATAAATCCAACCATATATATTGAACCATGGTTATTTAGATTGGATGTGTGTAAAAGATCACAACCTCATCTGACATAAATCATGAGAAATAGTAACATGTCATCTAACAGTTCTTAGAATTTATGCAGCTTACCATTGATTAGAAAACATTTGTCTTCTTTTATTAGATGATCTAGGAATGTTGAATTGAGATGATATTTGGAACACATGTTATCTAAGGGGTACACATCACATTCTTAAGGTTTGATTGTTGTGTAGAGTGGTGCAACCATCATAAATGAAGGTGGGTACGTATAAGATGCATGCACTAAAGTACACAATTCGTTTGGCCTACACACACACATATATATACATATATATATATATATATATATATATATATATATATATACATACAAATATATGCCCAAAATGGTGTGGCTCGCTGGTGATTGGATGGTGAATGCAGGCACAGTTCTCGAGTTCAAATCCTCACAGGGATGAATAAATTGAGATTTATGTCTCACATGGTTTGCGCCAGAACTTGGTTTAACATACTCCTCTTGTGTTTGGCCTCCACAAGTCAATGAGGGGTCGGGGAGAGGAAGTCACCTTCATGACTCATACATACACACACACAAAGATATATATATATATACATATATATATATTTATTTATATATATATATATATATATATATATATATTGTTGGTATGTATGCCCTGAGAGCCAATCATGGGATGATTGGTGGGATACATTAAGATTGATTTGATAAACATCAAAGGCAAGCTTCCAAATCTTTCTGGTTCAATCATATGAGATAGTGATAGAACAAATTGAATGTCTAGAGAATGACAGTACTCAATGACGTATGCCTTCAGGTTCAGGAGCTGAACGATGAGATCATACGGATGCTAAGAGTTTGTACATTCTCATTATGTCCCTAGTCAGATGTCATTGTGGAAGGTAGATAGACAACAATGACACACAAGACTAGATTGTGGTCTTGGTTGATGACAGAATCTCATTAGTCATGATATAGAGATATCAAACCAAACACATAGGTACTTGTTAGAGAACAAGTGTACTGCATAGACCCACTGTGAGTTTGACACATGGAACCATGACATGGTAGTCACAATCAGTACTTACTGTGATGGTGGTGAGTGTGATTCTTTGACCTGAAATCACTACACTCAACACATGTCGTTGGGCACACTTTGACATCATCAAACGCAGTCCTGAAATATGGGTTATTATAAAGGTGATGATTGGGTGGCTTTGACACATGGGGCTTTTGAGGGGTGAGTGATAGATATGGGATTTGTCCCTCCTGAGGGAGTTTGATATCCATGGCCGCTTTATGAGTAGGATTGAGAAAGGCATGCACGCATGTGTGAATCAATATGTGATATTGATGTCATACATATCTCTTCCAATCTACTTTGAGATCAAGAAAGTGAATGAACGTTGACTGGATGACTGTTCCATGCCTCGAGTTCATTCGGGATATTAGTGACAAAGGAATTATACACACACTGTAACACCATGCACAGATTGTAGGATTGAAAGTTGTTCTCCAACTTTCTATTTCAATTGGGTAGCACTGATGTGTGACTAGGCACCGCTCTTTGCTTGTGAAGTCATAAGTGTTATGGACTTTCACTGCCAACATGAAAAGGACCTGCAGGGTCACACACATAGGATTTAACCTGGAAAAGGAGTTTTGTCCACAAACAATGTTTAGATTGATTACTAAAGGAGTTTAGTAGTTCAATTAAACACTTAATTAATTGATAGCTCAATGTCATAATGTTCAAGGTGTTGGCCACATTGATTAGAGTATCAGATTGATTGAAACTGCAATTGACTGTTTCTGCACAATTTGCACTCCCAATCGATCGGCTCATGTGATGAACCGATCGAGTGAGCTTGGTGAACCGATCGGCTCAGGTGGTGAGTTGATCGGCTCATGGACAGGTTGAAACGATCGGTTCAAGTGTTGAAATGATTGGTTCAACTGGTCCAACCGAGCAAGTTGGGAAAGTAGGATTGGTGAGAAATTTCTTTTCGTTTCACTTGCCCAATTTGATTTGAACAAGGATTGGTATTTGATACCAATTAGAAACAAAAGAGGAAAAGTCAATCGGGAACTGACCAGGACCACGAACCGACCGGTTCAGAAGTGAACCGACCGTTTCATGGGTCCCAACCGATCGGTTGAGGTGTCAATCGACCGGCTTAGGTCCCCAACTAACTGTTTCAGAAATGAAATGATCGGTTCAGGTTGCGCAGTTGGTGGTTTTTGTGGAAAATCTCGAACCCTTCTACTCCTGCTTTAGTCCCACATTGCCCGGGATAGATAACCCTGTCCCATGAACCTCCTATATATATAGGGGTATTGGGGTCTTCTCAAAGTACAACTCAGTGCAACCAGTTGCTCTATAAAGTTGTCGTTCTCTCTGGTTTTGGTAACCGAGAGAGCCCGAGCAAGTGCTACCCGATAAGGGAGGTACATCAAGGGAAAGACAACTGCAGAAAGTGACTGGTGGCAGGAGAGTGTGTCGGCAATTAGTACGCTGACAGGAGGGTGTGACTACTTCTAATTCCTTATGAGACAAGGAGATTGGAGTTCTAGGTGGTCCGTGTTGACTACTTTAGAGGCGTGAGATTTCTGCCGCTCAGAGGACAAATGTCAATCCTGACAGTCCCGGTGAGACTAGGATTTGTCAGTCCCGGTGCAACCAGGAGCAGCACAGACACCGTCCAAGACCGGAGGTGAAGACCGTGCAAGGCGTGAGGTATTGTCGCCGAGTAATCCTCGGGACAAGGTATGATTCCCAAACCATCCTTTCCTATTGTATAGACGTTGACGCGTTTCCTTGTTCTGGGTTTGGGGAGGAGAACATTTTTGTTTCCGCTGCCTTCTGTGTCTCACCTAAAACCCAACAGTGGTATTAGAGCCACGTCAACTACTCTATACTTTAGGATTATCGATATGATCGATTTTGGTTTGTCGCCTTTATTTATTGCATACGATGCGAATAAAATTGGCTTTATGCATGTCCAATCCTAAATCCACAAATCCCAATATGCATATATGATATGTAATATGAATGCACTCGATATGTGTCGCCCTTAAATGAGTTTTGTGGTGGATGTATAGTGTGGTTATGGCCAATAAACCCTATCTGTGTATCGTTGTATGTGGTTGCTTGCATCTAAGTCTGTGCACCGATCTTCCTTCTCCTATTACTGATGTAACTCGAAATAATTCGAGATTTCTTTCCTACCTTTGCTCCCCTCAAATGTAACTCGAGGTTTCTCTTTTTATAATGTGAAATAGGATAGAATTTTATTTCCTATTATATCAAAGAACAGAGGACATCCTGACGACAACTGAGATGATCGGTTCAAGGCGTGAATCGATCGGTTGATGTTCGAGACGATCGGTTCAAGGAGTGAGCCACTCGGTTGATGACTGGTTCGAGGAGAAAGACGAGCGGGTGGAGGCCATGATGAGATGCACGACGACCAAGCGAACCGATCAGTTGGAGGAGCCAACTGATCGGCTGGTGGCACACAGCCGACCGTCCTGATGGCGAGTCGATCAGTCATGTGATGAGTTGATCAAACCCAGAAAGGAAAAGTACAGAGTTCATCTTGTACATGTTGCATGTGATGTAGACCTAGATGACAGTAATTCCTCTTGGCTCGATGAATCACATTAGGATGGCCATAATCATCGCTTTTATCATTTTGCATGTTTTTCGCGGGATATAGCATGTATATGATACATACTATGTATTGTGGTGATTGGATATGTATATGTATATAAAACCAAATCCCTCATTAAATATTAAGTTTTAGATGCCTTCCAAATGTGACACACGTGAAAAGCTTGATCGACCAAGTGTGGGCACGCCCTAGCGTGGTGCACCATCTATCTCGTGGAAGCATGAAGGATGGATATGTGGGTCTTCCCTAGCAGGGTGCATATTCATCGTGTTTTCTTTGGGTCGGACTTAAGAAGGTGACCTAGATAGGATCTAGCACCTTGAGGCATGGAGATGATCATGGCAAGGAGTTGCATATGACATCTTATCAAGAGTTGCATATGATGCAATTGGCAAGAGTTTCCTACCTGAGAGATCTAAGTTGTGGGTGACAGCCCTAGCTGGTTCATGACTTAGAGGATTTCAGGATCTTGCTCACTAGAAGGTTGTACGCTGCAATCTTCCAAATTGATGGTGAGGGCTATCAATTTGAACTAAAATAGTGGGATCAATAATTAATTAAATGCCTAATTATATCATCAACTTTTCGAATCAATCAAATAAGTCAAAAATGAGTTTTGGACAAAAATTGCATATTTTCCTTTTGTAGTACAAATGGCAACAAACAAGAATCACTTTTCTTTGCGATCCGTCCTTGAAAAGGACAAGCTAAATGGGACAAACTTCCACGACTGGTATAGGACATTGAGAATTGTTCTCACTCAAGAGCGAAAGCTATATGTCCTAGATACTCCAATTCCATAAGAACCTACTCCTAATGCACCAAAGGCAGAAAGGGATGCTTACAAAAAGCATTCTAATTATGCCATTGAAACAAAGTGCTTGATGTTTTACTCTATGAACCACGAGTTGCAGAGACAACATGAGAACATGGGTTTCATTGAGATGATTCAACATCTCAGGAACATGTATGAAGATCAAGCACGACAAGAGAGATTCAATGTCACAAGGGCACTGTTCAAGTGTGTCATGACAGAAGGAGATCCAGTTGGTCCTCACACACTCAAGATGATTGGGTATGTGGAGAACCTGAAAAGACTGGGATTTCCACTGAGCCAAGAGTTGGCTACTAACATGATACTGCAATCGTTGCCAGACTCTTACAGTCAGTTTGTGATGAACTACAACATGAACAACTTTGATAGGCCACTTTCAGAGTTTTTAGGCATGTTGAGGACATCCGAGACACAGATGAAGAAGTACAAGCCTAAGTCTGTGATGGTGATCACGATCAAGAAAGGCAAGTCCAAGCACAAGGGCAAGGGAAAAGCTAAGAAAGGTTCTGATGCTATCCAGGAGCCCAAGTCGTCTTCAGCTCTCAAGGCCAAGGGAGGCATGACCAAGAAAGGCAATTGCCACCATTGTCAAAAGTCAGGGCATTGGAAAAGGAATTGTCCTCTCTATCTGGAAGAACAAAAGAAGAAGGAGGCGACAAACGTCTCTACTTAAAGGTGTCATGAAAGTAAACTTGTAACACTTTTTAGGTATATGATACCAAGATGTAAAGTGTAAAGCACTCAATAAATGGGGCAAGTGTTTCTGCCATAGATAGGAGTACTTTAGTTTATTTTCAGCCTAAAAGGCATGTAATACAATTATGAACTGCTATTTCATATTTTCCAATAGATAGAAACACTTTATTTTTTCATATTGTATGACAATGATGACAATCAATAAAGAGATGTTTCAATTTCTAAAGATATGATCTTTGTGGCAATGCCTTGTTTATCTTGTGGTATTTGATATGCATAAGATAAAATGATACCTAAAAGTTATAGATAACTCAAACAATCAAATTAGCATCAATCATGAGAAATTCATTTCTAGTTTCCATGTGATGGATTAATCTAGACTCTTTTGGTTAGCGAACCAGTAAGAGACATGAATATCTTGGACATGATTAATCAATCTTCACTAAAGGTAGTGGGAGAATGATTATCCTATTAGGTAAGATACATGTGATGTATTTACATACCTATTGGAACAAATGCTAATACTTCAAATGGTGTTTAGAGAAATACCAATATGAATATCTTGAAGTGTTCAAGATTATCATAGATGAAGTGCAAATTTGGTAAAGTGTTAATTATTGATGAGATCAATGAATGAAATACTTGGACCAAATGTTTGAGATCCTTATGAGTGATAGTGTATCATAGTGAACTCATGATTAAGGCATGGTGATGTCTAAATCAAGAAGGAATCATACTCTAAGGAGTTAGAGAATGATTATCAAATAACTGAATTCTTCTTAATAAAAGAATACCCACACTAATAAACGACATTAAGAATTACAAGGAGTTGTGAGTTCTTATATGCTTAACAGATACACCTCAATTATCTATGTGATGAGTTGTTCATGTGATGAGTCAACTATCCAGATGAATATGAGGAACCAAATCTTGAGTTATGGTTTATGACCATTACATCCTAATGAATTCCATGTGAACCATAAGGTATGACCTTGATGGTAGCACCCATTGGAATAAAATCCATAAGTGCAAATAAGTCTTAAGTGTTAAGACACATGGATAAAATTTTGAGAAGGATGATGCTTGTTGATTGCAACTTAATGACTAAGACATTTGGCATATGGATACTAAAACCACATTCCTATGAGGAATAAAACAAGGATGTGTACGTGACACAACCTATAAGGTTTATGAATCCACTAATGCAAATGAAGTCTATAAGTTACAATGGACTAATCAATGTGATTGATTGAGTACAAGCAACTCAGAATTGGATCTTTACTTTGATGATATAGTCAAAGGGGTTTGACTGATATATCAAAGATAAAGAAGGATATGTGATTTAGTGGGAGCATATTCACATTCCACATGTTGATGTGAAATGGAAATGTTCTAGAATGGAAATCCAAAAGTGGAAATTATCTTTAAGGAAGATAGAGATGTTTCCTATGTGATAGGAATAGAGATCTATAGAGATAGTTCTCGAAAACCTCTTGACCTGAAAAGAGAAAGCATACATTGGAAATCTGTACTGAAGGGTTCAGTATGCACATATTCAGTGGGAGAAAACTTGTCCATGTTACATGGAGTTAGTATCCCAAGGCCAAGTGTCCAATTCTTATGAAGAATGGGAACACTAAGAATAGATATGGATCTATCATGTATGTAATCATCCCATTATCTTGCATGTATTGACATGGCAAGAATAAAAGGCATTCATCATCTTGTATGTAGGACATGACAATATGATGTGCTCATCCTGATAACTCGTATGTGAGACATGACAAGTGGATGTCTATCTACTTCCAGTAAGGGTTACTGGAATACCATGAGAACTTGATAAGTACTTGGGAAGTACTAGTTCTATGGAGATAAGGAAGAGTTCAATGTAAAGAGTTACATTGATGCGAACTTCCGAAAGGACAAAAAATTAATCGCAAAATATATATAGGATATATAAAAGTGAAAGATTGTTGATAATTGGAAGTGTTCCAATAAAACCATTTAAGGAAATGCCGAGTATCTGTGTGTTAGAGAACAACAGTGGATACTATATGGATCTGGAAGTTCATGAGATGAACTTATAGATATTCCGCTCATTGATGACAGGTATGGAATCCTTGATCATGCAATGTGGCTAAATGTTAGCAAAGGAATACTAGATCGCATATTATGGAAACTCCATCTCATACGTGTGATGTACATCGAAGAGATGTGAGACATGCAATTGATACTGACTTTGGCTAGGTGTTTCCATAACTCACTATGTTCACACTAGAGAACAGTATCATGTGGGACATGTTTGAAGATCACTATGAATATGATTCAAGGGTGATTGGCTAGCAGTGCAAGTGGGAGTCTATTGGTATGTATGCCCTGAGAGCCAATCATGGGATGATGGGTGGGATACATTAAGATTGATTTGATAAACATCAAAAGCAAGTTTCCAAATCGTTCTGGTTCAATCATATGAGATAGTGATAGAACAGATTGAATGTCTAGAGAATGACAATACTCAATGACATATGCCTTCAGGTTCAGGACCTAAACGATGAGATCATACTGATGCTAAGAGTTTTTACATTCTCATTATGTCCCTAATCAGATGTCATTGTGGAAGGTAGATAGACAACAATGACACGCAAGACTAGATTGTGGTGTTGGTTGATGACAGAATCTCATTAGTCATGATATAGAGATATCAAACCAAACACATAGGTACTTGTTAGAGAACAAGTGTACAGGACAGACCCACTTTGAGTTTGACACATGGAACCATGACATGGTAGTCACAGTCGGTACTCACAGTGATGGTGGTGAGTGTGATTCTTTGACCTGAAATCACTACACTCAACACATGTCGTTGGGCACACTTTGACATCATCAAATGCAATCCTGAAACATGGGTTGTTATAAAGGTGATGATTGGGTGGCTTTGACACATGCGGCTTTTGAGGGGTGAGTGAAAGATATGGGATTTGTCCCTCCTGAGGGAGTTTGATATCCATGCCTACTTGATGAGTAGAATTGAGAAAGGCGTGCACCCATGTGTGAATCAGTATGTGATATTGATGTCATACATATCTCTTCCAATCTACTCAGAGATCAAGAAAGTGAATGAATGTTGACAGGATGACTGTTCCATGCTTCGAGTTCATTCGGGATATTAGTGATAAAGGAATTATACATTCACTGTAACACCATTCACAGATTGTAGGATTGAAAGTTGTTCTCCAACTTTCTATTTCACTTGGGCAGCACTGATGTGTGACTAGGCACCGCTCTTTGCTTGTGAAGTCATAAGTGTTATGGACTTTCACTGCCAACGTGAAAAGGACCTGCAGGGTCACACACATAGGATTTAACCTGGAAAAGGAGTTTTGTCCACAAACAATGTTTATATTGATTACTAAAGGAGTTTAGTAGTTCAATTAAACACTCAATTAATTGATAGCTCAATGTCATAATGTTCAAGGTGTTGGACACATTGATTGGAGTATCAGATTGATTGAAACTGCAATTGACTGTTTCTGCAGAATTTTCACTCCTAACCGATCGGCTCATGTGATGAACCGATCGGCTGAGCTTGGTGAACCGATCGACTCAGGTGGTGAGTCGATCGGCTCATGGACAGGGTGAAATGATCGGTTCAAGGGTTGAAACGATCGGTTCAATTGGTCCAACCGAGCAAGTTGGGAAAGTAGGATTGGTGAGAAATTTCGTTTTGTTTCACTTGCCGAATTTGATTGGAACAAGGATCGGTATTAGATACCAATTAGAAACAAAAGAGGAAAAGTCAATCGGGAACTGACTAGGACCACGAACTGACCGGTTCAGAAGTGAACCGACCGTTTCATGGGTCCCAGCTGATCGGTTGAGGTGTCAACCGACCGGCTCAGGTCCCCAACCGATCGTTTCAGAAATGAAACGATCGGTTCAGGTTGCGCAGTTGGTTGTTTTTGTGGAAAATCTCGAACCCTTCTACTCCTGCTTTAGTCCCACATTGCCCGGGATATAGAACCTTGTCCCATGACCCTCCTATATATATGGGTATTGGGGGCTTATCAAAGTACAACTCAGTGCAACCAGTTGCTCTGTAAAGTTGTCGTTCTCTCTGGTTTTGGTAACCAAGAGAGCCTGAGCAAGTGCTACCTGATAAGGGAGGCACAACAAGGGAAAGACAACTGCAGAAAGTGACTGGTGGCAGGAGAGTGTGTCGGTGACTAGTACGCTGACAGGAGGGTGCGACTCCTTATAATTCCTTATGGGACAAGGAGATTGGAGTTCCAGGTGGTCCATGTGGACTACTTCAGAGGCGAGAGATTTCTTCCGCTTGGAGGACAACTGTCAATCCCGACAGTCCCGGTGAGACTAGGAGTCATCAGTCCCAGTGTGACCAGGAGCTGCACAGACACCATCCAAGATCGGAGGTGAAGATCATGCAAGGCGCGAGGTATTTTCATCGAGCAAGCCTCGGGACAAGGTATGATTCCCAAACCATCCTTTCATATTGTATAGATGTTGACGCGTTTCCTTGTTTTGGGTTTGGGGAGGAGAAAAGTTTTGTTTCCGTTACCTTCTGTGTCTCCCCTAAAACCCAACACACACACACACGCACGCACACACACACACACACACACACACACACACACACACATATATATATATATATATATATATATATATATATATATATATATATATATATATATATATATATATATATATATATATATATATATATATATATGGGAGTACATTTAATGGCCGTGTAGGCAGCTACTTACTCCTATTTTCGTTACTTTTTTAGGGTTTTCTTACTTTTTACATGTAGAGGGTTACTTTACCTTGCAAACTATATATATATATATATATATATATATATATATATATATATATACACACACACACAAATTAATCATTTGAGTGACTATCACAAATTCCCAAATGTTATAAAGACATGTGTACATGAAAGTATTACTCAGATAACATTTTAATTGTGTTCATATATCCTTGATATAGTTTGAGTCACAACAGGATAGCTAAAAAAATTCACATAAGCATTCCATTGATAAATGGGCTCCAATCAGGTTCGACCCAATTTAAATGGGTGACCAACCAAGTGTGACAGGTTCTGGCGCACTCTAGCTACACAATTTTCTTCTGCATTTTATATATATTTGATTTTGGACAACTAACATGATTATATACCAACCATTTGCAAAGAGCTACAAATGATGCAAGTCCATGACTATAAGCAAACTAGGAACAAACTCTCCATATTATTGAAAGAGTAAATATTCTCTCAACATGTATTTTTACAAATTGCAAAAAGTAATAAATTTTTTGGGACAGGTAGCCTACCCTTGCAAGTAATGCTTAATTTCTCTCTCTCTCACACACTCTATCTATCAATATGTATGTATATATATACATATAAATACATACATACATACATATACATATATATATATAGATACATATATATGTAAATATATGTATGTATATATTGAAATTGATCATTGAAGTGACTATCCAAAATTCCTAAATGTGATAAAATCAAGTACACATCAAAATATTATTCAGATACAATTTCAATTGAGTTCATCTATCTAGATATATTTTGATTCACAAGAAGATAACCATACAAATTCTCATAAGCATTCTGTTGAAAAATGGGCTTAGATTAGTTTCAACCCAATTTAAATGGTGACCAACTAAGTGTGACAAGTAACAATAACACCTAGCAACATGATTTTCTTCTATATTTCTATGATATGATATTTAACAAGTAGAATACATGTATACTAGCTAGGGGAAAATAGATACACATGATGCTAGCCATTGACTATAAGAAAAATAGGAACAAATTCTTCATGTTATTGACATAGTAAATATTTTTTGAACATGTATTTTAACAAACTACAAAAGGTAATCGTGTCATGTACAGTTGGCTACCAACTGGAGCACCTACCTCACAACTCAATCACCATTGATCATCAGGTCAGTTCCACTTCAGTAAGTTTTTGGGGTGGGTTTTCTACCCACACGAGTAATGCTTCATTGCACTATCTCTTTCTCAATATATATATATATATATATATATATATATATATATATGTATATGTATATATTTATATATATATATATATATGAATATATATAAATAAATATATATATATTCATCCAAATTAAATATTGTAGTGATTACCACAAATTCCCAATTGCATATAAAGACAAGTACACATCAAAATATGATTTAAATATAATTTCAATTAAGTTCATATATTATAGATATACTTTTAGGAACTAAGAGATAACCATACAAGTTATCATAAGCATTTTGTTGATAAATGGGCTTATATTAGGTTCGACCCAATTTAAATGGGTGACTAATTAAGTATGTCAAATAAGAGTGAAGTGTAGAATTCTTCTAAATTTTATTATCTAATTTTGGACAAGTAACATAATTATATACTAGTTGTGGCAAAGAGATACACGGATGCAAATGTATGCCTTTAAGAAAACCATGAACAAACTCTCCATATTATTAGAAGAGATATTATTTTCTATACATGTATTTTAAAGAACTATAAAAAGTAGTAAATTTTCTTATGCAGGTTGCCTACCAAAGAGAACAATGCATCATTGATCTATCTATCTCTCTTTCTCTCTCTCTATATATAAATATATATACATATATATAGGTACACATATTTCCAAAATTAATTATTTTAGTGATTATCCCAAATTCCCAAATGTGATAACGACAAGTGCACATCCAAATATTATTAAAATATAACTTCAGTTGTCCATATATACCTACAAGTCGTTTGAGTCACATGATGATAACCATACAAATTTTCATAAATATTCCATTGATATGGTTGAACTTTGATTTGATTTGACCCAATCTAAATGGTGACCAACTAAGTGTGACAAGTAAGAGAGAAGTCGAGCAACATGATGTGATTTTGAACACGTAAGGTAATTATAATATATCTAGATGTAAAGAAATGCACATGATGCATGTTCATGACTATAAGCAAATTATGAACAAACTCTCCATATAATGGAAATAAATATTATTTTCTCAATGTGTATTTCAACAAACTATGAAAGTAGTAACATTTATGCGGCAATTTGCTTACTGATGCAAGAAATGTTGCATTACTCTCTCTCTCTATGGTATATATATATAGACACACACACACAGATACATATATATATATATATTTATATATTATATATATATATATATATATATATATATATATATATATGTGTGTGTGTGTGTGTATATGTCAGTGTGTGTAGGTATTTATATACAAATCAATCGTTGTAGTGATTATATCAAATTCCTAAATGTGATAAAAACAAGTAAACATCAAAATATTACAAAGATATAATTTTAATTGATTTCATACATCCTATATATATTTTGAGTCACATGATTATAACCATACAAATTCTCATAAGAATTTCTTTGTTAAATGGGCTTAGATTAGATTTAGTGGAATTTAAATGGGTTACCAACCAAGTGTGACAAGTAAGACCAAATTTAGAACATCATTTTCTTTTACATTTTTATCATATGATTTTAGATCAAGTGACGTAATTATATACTAGCCAGTGGCAGAAAGATACACGTTATGAAATTCCATGAATGTAAGAAAATAAGTAACAAACTCTTGATATTACTAAAAGTGAAATTATTTTTGCAACATGTATTTTATCAAACTATTAAATGTAGAAACTTTTATGGGGTGGGTTGCCTACACAGACAAGCAATGCTTCATTACTCTATCTCTCTCTCTATATAAATGTATAAAGATATATATTCGAATTAATCATCGTACACTAAATTCCCAAATGTGATATAGACAAGTACATATCAAGACATTATTAAATTATAGTTTCAATTGAGTTCATATATTCTAGATATAGATTGAGACACAGTAAGATAACCATACAAATTATTATAACACTCTTAATAATTGGTCTTGGATTAGGTTTGACCCAATTTAATATGGTGACCAACCAAGTGTGACAAGTAAGACTAAAGTCTGGAAACATAATTTCTTCTACATATTCATTATCTAATTTTGGATAAGCAACATAATTATATTCTAGATAGTAGAAAATAGATATACATGATGCAAATCCATGTCTAAAAGAATACCAAGAACAAACTCTCCATAATGTTGAAAGAGAAATTATTTTATAAAATGCATTTTAAAAACTATAAGAAGTAATAACTTTTCTAGGGTAGGTTTCATACCCATGCAAGAAGTGCTTCATTGCTCTCTCACAATCTCAATATATATATACATACATATATGTATATATCCACATTAATCATTGTATTGATGATCATATATACTATTATGGATGTTGAGGTGGGGCATAGGTCTGGGGTGAAGATTGAGCGTCACCACCTCCAATCTCGTGGGGATCACCAAACATGGAAGAAGGATGATAGAGTGAAGCTAGTTCAACCCGATGCAACTTTGCTCTTCACTGGTGATCTGAATAAGTGGTTTAATGTCTCTAGAGCCAAGGAGAATGTTGATAACTACTCTACAAGACATACAACCATGAAGATGGAAAATGGGAAGATAATATATCCTAGATATGAAGTTCAAGAGAACGTACATAAATGGGGGAATTGTCTCACTAGTTACATCTTAGATTTCTATCCTCATCTACGTACATTGGAGAGATACTTACACCCACTGTGGAATCCAACATGTTCGATTGAAGTTATTGGGAGAGGAAATGGCCCGTTTATCATTTAATTCTCTAATAGTGAGGATCAGGATTATGTTCTGAATAAAGGACCATGGCTCTTTATGAATTGATAGGTTAATCATCTTAATATGGAAACTAGGTATAGAGTTGATAAAGATGGCTTTGAAATATGTTCCTATCTTGGTGTGACTATATAACTTACTTTTTGAGCTATGGGACCAGCACAAGTTTGAAAGGGTGGGCTCTTTCATGGATACTTCCCTTTGTGTGGATGAGGATACAAGATTCTATACAAATCTAGAGTTTTTCAAAAATTTAGGTTCTTATTCTATCTGCCTCTTTCTTTCCTGTCGACATTGATCATGACGTAGATTATGGTGAAGCACATACAATTGATTTGCTTTATGAATTGATTCCTCATATGACAAACATGAGGAAGATAGTTGTCTTGTTCCCAGTGCTAAATATATTGAATCTGGAATACAAAAATAGAAGGTCAAATGCGATAATATTTCTTCTATGAGTAAAGTATATCAAGAAACTTCTCATGTGATTCCTTTGAATCCAATAGGCATGAAGCATAATGCTAAATTTGTTGAAACATTTTGCAAAAGGTTTGGTAGTCAATCTTTTCCATCTTCTCCTATCCTTATGTTTCAATCGTCTCCTGGTGCTACATATGAATGACCTTATTAAACATAGAAGGAAGGAAATCCACCAAATATCCCTTAGATTTAACATGAAGGTCAGTGCAGGTATATTCCATAGATTATCAAAATCTACCTTCTCACCTATGCATAACAAGCTTGGTGGTCTTGAAGTTATAAATGATGATATAACGGTTGGGGCTAATAGCTCAACTGCATTGGGAATTAAATGAATTATTCTCTTCACATCTCTTCCTGGAATGTCAAGGGAGTTAGTAACAAAAAAAAGGTTGTAACATACCGAAATCTGGGCATTTTGCCTTTTGGTCCTCTTTCCATCTTTTTCTTTCATTAATATCTTCTATGTACCTCTTTGTACTCTTTTCTATAAGTTATGTCCTTCATTTTCATTCCATATGTCTTTGAATTTGATTTAAAAGAAGTTAAGATGGTTATTGGATAAATGTTTCCCATATATTCTTATTTCAAGGTTGCATGCACAAGTGCCTCAGTTAGAATTAGATAATGGGTCTAAAATGCAATTTTCACCTTAAGAAATAAAAAGGAATAAAATAATTCATCCTAGAACCTTCTAGTGTTTCCTAGAATATGAGAGATAAGAAGAAAATCCGAATTTTATAAAAGGAAGAAGATAAATGTGATAATTAATGGTAATATGAGAATTTATGGGTAAAGAAGATAATTACAAAGATTTTTGCAACAAATATAATAATCTGAAACCATCACGATAATTTGATAATTTAATTCGTTTCCTTGAGCAAAAAGTAACTTAAGGGCCAAGTATCATTTAAAATGGAACATAAATATAAATATTAATAACATTATCAATAGAATATATGAAATATGCCAATAAAAAGAAATAAAATACTTAATGCTCTCAAATCAGGAAAATAACTTCAAATTCGTATTCTAAACATAAAAATAAGCCTCTATGCAAATTTGCAACTAATTTGGATAATATATGAATAATGAGTAAAATAGGAGAGAGAAAGTGTGTAGAATGTTCTAATTTATTTAATAAATATAAAGATAATTTCAACTTGTGAAGATAATTGCAAAATCGTGTTCCAAACCTTTAAGGAGACTTATGGGTGAAGTTACATTAATTTTAGATAATGTTATCACCTCTTTTGAAGGAGGAAAGAGAAAATGACATATTAATTATTTCACCTATCAAGCTTTCTCAAAATGCAAAACTAACTCCATATTTGGATTCTACGCATCAAAATCAGTCAGAATATGAATTTTGGTTATTTTTGGAAACTATTTAAGCCCTCAAAAGAAGAAAGAGACATTCATTAAATCATTTAATAAACTACTTTATTAGAATTCGTTTTGGATGAGAATTTTCCCTGTCACGCGGCTGTTTAAAATGAGAGTCTTTCTTGGCCATCAGATCAGATCTCAACGGCCCACATGTTCTCTTCTACCTCGAGTCCTAGACTCCCTGGACTCCGCTCAGTGGCAGCGATGAGCGTTTTCTTTGATTTCCCTCTTCTCTCCTTCATCTTTCCTTCCGATTTCTGCTCCCTCACCTTCCTCATCTCTCCCCGAATCAACCGACCCTATATATACTAGGGTTCGTGACCTGGTGGTTCAGTCTCAGGAGCCGTCGCACCATGCTCTGTCTTTCCCCTGTTTCTCATCTTCTTCGCCTCTCCTTACCATCCAAGGACATCAGACCCTTGGGAAAACCTCCTCTCATGACCGCTCGGCCACGCAGGTCCGTTCTTCACCGCCGGACTGGTCTTGTATGGCCTCGAGCATTCTCGCCCTTCTCAGCCTATCTACGGTGAACATCTTGGCTCCGCCGATGAGGTGGTGACCTCTTGGCGCTTCTTCAGACACCCAGGTCACTCCTAGGTGATCCCACCAAGGGTTTTCCAGCGTTGAATCGAACCAATTTGAGGTATACCCGATTTCCCTCTTTTTCATGCTTCTTGCTACCTGTACCTTGGCGGCGAGATGAGTTGAGGATCTTCGCACATAAGTTTCAGTGGTTTGGGACTCGTGGGTCTGATTTTGCTTTGCGTTTGTGATGGTGCTTTTCCCTGGCGTTTTGGTTGGTTGATTCATGAGATTCCGTCCTCCAGTTTCGCTGGTTTCTCTACTGTCGCAATTGTTTCATCGGGCAGGGAAGGATGAAGATGACCCCTCATGTTTTTCCCAAACTACCCCACACGCCTTTGCTTTCCTTATTCTCGGCTAGGGGTAATATGGTCTTTTCATTCTTGTTGCTTTTGTTTTGAGACGAGTCAACTGGACCTTTGACCCAGTGATATGGCTGTATCTGATTGGGCCATGTCATCTGGGCCGTGCTCTTTCTTTTTCTCTTTCGCAACTTTAATGCTGATGTGGAATTTTGTGATTGGTCGAATTTATAAAAATCATAACTTTTGCTCTGGTTGTCTAAAAATAAAACGAAAATATGTCCCGAACTCAGAAAAAGATTTCCTATCTAATAAAAATAATTTAAATGCCTGGTTTTGAGTTTTTCGACTATGAGTTTTTGAGGATGGTTTAATTAACTAAAAATCACCAAAAATGCATTTAAAGGTATATATCTTCAAAATATACAATATTATATGTTATTTTGATCAGGAAAACCTAACTAAGATGGTTATGAGGTTTTTCAAGTCTGAATCGGGAGTTTGTGCAAAAAGTTAGTGAATTAGGGTTTTCAATCTTTTAAATGAATACATGTAATTCTAATTTATGAATATAATGATGTAATAGGAAGTTTGGGTTTATAGTTCGTGTGAAGAGTTGAAAAAGGGAAACTTAGGACACCTGTGGCCAAGGTATGTGTTTAGTATGTGTTTTGATTGTGCATCTACCTATCATTTGGGAAATCATTAGTCCATTACCTATTTTTCTTTATGAGGTTTAACTTGATCTAAACCCTTGAATCTTGAAACCTAAATTGCTTATTTGCCTCAAATGTAGATATAGTATTCTCTTGTTTGGGTATTCATACCCCACTGCCATGTTATATATCCTTTGCTTATTCTTGCCATAAATCTTTTGTTAGCATGAAATTAAATGTTCTATTTAAATTTTAAGTAGTGGTACTTATGTACAACCACCCATAGAGGGCATGTATAAAATCGCCCTAGGGGAATGTTTATTATTCTCCCCATTAAAAATTTGTAGGTGATTTGGAAATGTTTTTAATTCTTCCCTCACCTGAGGTTCGAGGTCCGGTAGGTGCCTCAACCCTACTTAGTTAGATAGACATATTAATTAACATGCTAAACCCTTTAATTATTTTGTTAATGGCAAGTTCTCTTATAAAAACCTCATACTCTTTGATATCTTCTTACACCAAATATCTTGCCTAATTTACTTGTTACAACTTTCTTTGACATTGTTAGAATATTCTTGTAACACATACTTCCTTTGTTTTTCCCTTTTGTTGGGTGACTTCCCAACCACCCAGGTGTGAAGCAAGGTGGTTGAATAGGACTTGAAGATCTTGGCTTTGGCTTGGACTTAGATGATGGATATGTTTCTTGGAGACAAAAGTGGAGTAGTTAGATTTCCCTCTACTTAGATCCTCTTTTTGTATAAAGCATGTACACCCATATATGGGGAATTTTTATGTACACTTTATTTAAATTGAATATAGTCAAAATTTATCTTCCGCTGCTATTCCAATTGTGTTTTGTTTACCATTGTTATTAGTAGAGAGTGGTTTATCCCACTCTTTACAACATGGTATCAGAGCCAATGGTAGTCGGATCTTTGACTATTTCAATTTGTCTCCCTAATTAGAACCCTAGACTTGCATAGTTTCCTTTAAGTGACATGTTTGCCTAGATTTGTTCTATACTAATGATAGGTTGATTTAGGACCCTATAGTTTCACCTTAAAGTCTTGATGAATAAAACTCTTATATACTCATAATTAAAATATGCATAACTTAATGTTGTTTAGGTTTACCTTTAGGCAACTATTAGGGCATGCAGTTGAAGCAAGGGTGTCTAGAAAGGAACAGGGTTTCGGGGGCTGGAAAAATTTTCCTCCACACCACTAGCTTGGTATACGAGGACTCCCGTGCCCATATGATACCGGCCTGGCCTGCGCTGATACGAATTGTCCGAAATAGTTTGCTTTTAGGCAATAGTGACCTTAGACTTCTATGTTGTATATCTTTGGGAACCCTAAGTTTCATGTGTATGATGTTTTGTTTGAGGATGGATACCAAGATAAGTTTCCTTATGTCCCTTAGGACTATATGCTTGAATAGTTTATTAGTAGAACCTAGACCTTGGAGTTTGGGTGTTTGTGAGAAGATCAGAGTGCGCAATGGAAGCATGATGGATCTTGATTATGGTTTAGTTAGACGTATCCTTTAACCCTAGTGTAGTAGGTCAAACCCTTTAAGGGGTGGAGTATGGTTAGTTGATGATGTTTGAGTGGTTAGATTTCGAGCTAGAGGGGGGGTGAATAGAGTTTTATAGTGATTTTAATAATTATTTAACTCAAACAACCAAAATTGAGATTAGAAGAAGGAGACAGGCGTTTAGAGTGGTTCCAACTATAGCAAATACTATAGTTGTCAGTCCACTACCCGGTTGCTTACCCAACCGGGATTTGAAAGTATTTATTTTATTACCTCTCGAGGATTTATACAAAATACAATACTTTCAACCACACCCTTTGAACAGCCTTCACTTGAAGTAGGTGCACCAACCCTGAGGTAGCCTTCTTGAAGTAACTCCAAGCTCCCCCTTGAAGTAGCCTTCCACTCTAGAAGTAACCTCCCGTTGCACCAGCCTTATGAAGTAGCTCAAAGTCTCCTTCTTTGCCAAGAAGATCTTCACCCTCTCCAATCCGCAGCCTCCAACCTAGGAGTAGCAAGGAGAGTACAAACAGTAATAGGGAATAAGAAAGAAAAAGGAAATTACAACTTATCCTTTAAAGCCCAAGGCTTGATATGCCTAGATCAAGCGTATAGATCTCCTAACCAAATGTGTGAACTTGTGATTGCTGTGGGTAGGAGATTCTAGCCTATAGGACACGAATTTGAGCTAAGGAGAAAGTAGGCCAATGATCACAGTGCTCAGTTTGCTTGCAACAGATTGCTCAAGTATGCTCAAGTATTTCTCAAGTGTAACAAGTGTAAAACAAGTGAGTTTAGGTGTCCTATGGCTTGTCCTATTTATAGGAATGGCCTAAAGAAGCTTAAGGACATTCTAGACAACTTCTAGGGGTTTCTAAGTGCTTAACTAGCCATTAGGTACAAAGTTGTTGCTTTAACAACGGCTAATTAATTAATTCTGCAGTTGCCGTCAGAGACCATCTCGGTCGACAAATGGTCGACCGAGACACCTACTCGGTCGAACTTTTGTCGACCGACAGGCTCTCTGGAACAAGTGATTTGCGACGTCTTTCTTCAACTGCCAACTAACTTTTCCGTTGTGTCTAACGGCTACTTTGGATCTTTCTCGGTCGAGAAGATTGTCGACCGAGAGTGTCTCGGTCGAGGAGTTTGTCGACCGAGATTGATCCTGTTTCAAGGTTTCAATTTAGGCACTAATTATGTGTGTAAGTGTGCATAAGTAATCCTATTTGAATGGGATGACTTGTCTAACTGTGGTGTTTAGCTAGGGAGAATCTAATGCTTGATTTACATGCAATTCTAAGTACTTGTACATTATATTTTTGTACAAGTTTTTACAACATTGATTACATTGCATGAAAATATAAATATGTAAGCTTGTAGATTTTCCCTTGTTGCTTTGTCATCCTGCACACTCAAGTAGCTCGTTAGATTAATAAGAATGAAATGTTTGTCATAATCAAAACAAAGGGATTTATAGATGTCCATTTAGCCAACAATCTCCCCCTTTTTGAAGATGACAAACATTTCCAAAATATAAATAAAGGAAATATAAAGCATATGAGTTTCATACCTTTAGATTACCTTTTGTAGCTTTTTCTCTTGTATAAAATGTGTGCTTATTATTCCCCATGAATTATGGAACATGAAATCCAGATCATTTGGGAATATAACAACTTTCAATGTAAAGCCAAGAGTTTATTTATGAAACTCATTAATTGAGTTTTAGATAATTACTAAATTTTAGTTTTATATTTATCTCTCCCCCTTTGTCATTTCAAAAAGATAACCGTTAAGAATAAAAACTCCCCCTTAATTAGATATCCCATCAAATCGAATGAAAAAGATATCCATGTAAAAACCAAGAGCTTGTGTTTAAGTAGCACAAATATCAAAGAAAACATCCTCCAAAGGAGTGATAAGCAATTGCTTCCTAATGTTGTTAAATTGATCTAGTGGAAGCGTTTTTGTAAAAATATCAGCCAATTGATCTTCCGTATCAACATGATGAAGGGAAACATGATTTTTGGAGATGTGATCCCTTAAAAAATGATGACGGATTTCAATATGTTTAGCTCGGCTGTGTAAAATAGGATTGTGTGCTAAGTTTATGGCGCTTGTGTTGTCACAAAAAATAGGCTTAGATGAAAGATTAAAACCATAATCGCTTAACACTTGTTGCATATAAAGCACTTGAGCACAACAAGACCCAGCTGCCATATATTCAGCTTCAGTTGTAGATAGGGCAACCATATTTTGTTTCTTGCTAAACCAAGATACTAAAGCTCTCCCTAATAAGAAACAGCCACCACTAGTACTCTTGCGATCAAGTCGACAACCAGCATAATCCGCATCAGTATAAGCTTTGAAATCCAAAGATTGTCCTTTGGGATACCATAAACCAAAGCAAGTAGTACCGGCTAGGTAACGAAGAATTCATTTAACTGCTAGAAAATGAGAATGCATAGGTTGTGATTGAAATCGAGCACAAAGACCAACAGAAAACATAATGTCCGGTCTAGAAGCCGTTAAGTAAAGCAAACTACCAATCATGGCTCTATATAAGGAATCATCAATAGGTTCCCCATTTTCATCCTTATCAATTTTGACAGAAGTAGCCATAGGAGTAGTAGCATGTTTGCATTGATCCATCCCAAAACGTTTTAAGAGTTCTTTAGTATATTTTTCTTGGCTTATGAATATTCCGGCAGATGTTTGCTTAATTTGAAAACCAAGAAAGAAAGTTAGTTCACCCATGAGGCTCATTTCAAATTCTTTTTGCATAATATCACTAAATTGTGTGCACAATGAATCATTGGAAGCTCCAAAAATAATGTCATCAACATATATTTGCACAACTAGGAAATCAGATGTATATGTTTTGAAAAATAAAGTAGAATCTGAATTTCCAATAGAAAAACCATTATCAAAAAGATATGTTTTGAGCCTTTCATACCAATTTCTAGGTGCTTGTTTTAAACCATAAAGTGCTTTCTTAAGTTTATAAACATAGTCACCTTTTTCTAGAATTTCAAAACCAGGTGGTTGGGCAACATAAACTTCTTCTTGAATGATGCCATTTAGAAAAGCACTTTTGACATCCATTTGATAGAGTTTGATGTTTTTATGGGCAGCAATAGCTAGTAACATTCTAATGGCGTCAAGTCTAGCTACGGGTGCATATGTTTCATCAAAATCTATTCCTTCTTGTTGATTATATCCTTGTGCTACTAACCGAGCTTTATTCCTTATTACTTCTCCTGACTCATTTAGCTTGTTCCTAAAAACCCATTTAGTTCCTATTATAGTTTTATCTTGTGGTTTAGGAACTAAATCCCATACATCATTTTTAGTGAATTGATTTAATTCTTCTTGCATGGCTATTATCCAATAGTCATCTTTAAGAGATTCAGATATCTTTTTAGGTTCAATGATAGAAACAAAAGCCATGTTTGCAACATCTTTAAAGGAAGAACGAGTTTTGACTTTATCATTAGGATCTCCAATAATTAATTCTTGAGGATGATCTTTAATAAGTCTAGGTGTAGGTTGTGGTTCAGTTTGGTGATTATTTGTAGCACCTTTCTCACTATCATTTGGTATGTTTAAATTTTATAATTGATTAGTGAGATCTATGATTTCTAGAGTTTCAGATGGGGATTCTTCATGAAAAGAAACATGAATAGATTCCTCAACTTTTCTAGATATAGTGTTATATACTCTAAAAGCTTTGCTAGAAGTAGAATATCCCAAAAAGAATGCTTTGTGTGATTTTGAGTCAAACTTATCTTTATCGTCTTTGGTATTTAAGATATAACATGTGGAGCCAAAGGTATGAAAATAGTCAACTCTAGGTTTCTTAGAATGTATTAGTTCATATGGGGTTTTCTTTAAATGAGAGTGAACAGTTACTCTATTTAGCACATAGCATGCAGTGTTTACAGCTTCAGCCCAAAAGGTTTTGGGTGTGTTATGTTCAAGCATCATAGTTCTAGCCATTTCTTGTAGTGATCGATTTTTCCTTTCAACTATACCATTTTGCTGTGGGGTGCGTGGAGCAGAAAAATTATGAGTGTATCCTTGAGATGTACAAAACTCTTCAAATGTATGATTTTCAAATTCCCCACCATGATCACTCCTAATAGTACATATTTTATTTTGTAAGAAATTTTCAATCTTGGAACAAAATTGCATAAAAACATGAATAGTATCATCTTTAGTTGCAATAAAATGTACCCATGTATATCTACTATAATCATCAACAATAACAAAACAGTATCTCTTACCACCGATTGATTGTGTCCTCATTGGTCCAAATAAATCCATATGAATTAATTCTAATGATCTACTGGTGCTAAGTACATGTTTTGATTTGAAAGATGTTTTAGTTTGCTTTCCCATTGTGCATGGTTCACAGTTTTCCACTTGATCAAAAGACAAAGTAGGTAATCCACGAACAAGATCATATTTCACTAACTTTTTAATAACATGTGAACTAGCATGTCCCAGCTTTTTATGCCATAGTTGTAAGGTATTTTCATTTGCAAGCAAGCACTTTCCTACTACTGATTTCATAGAGTTAGGTTTAAGAATATAAAGATTTCCAACTCTATTTCCTTCATAAACAACATTTGTAGTGTTTTCTATCAATAACTTGCAGCAGGTTTTGTTAAATAACACATCATAACCACTATCACATAATTGACTTACACTTATCAAATTATGATGCAAACCATCAACAAGTAGAACATTCTTAATTTCGAGGTTTGTTCCAACATTACCTATTCCAACGATTTTGCCCTTACCATTGTCTCCAAAGGTGACCGTTCCACTTTTCTTTTCTTCAAAAGTTTGAAATGCATCCTTGTTCCCGGTCATATGTTTGGAGCATCCACTGTCAACTACCCATTCCTGCATTAAAATGTAGATTTTGGTACCCATGTGATGGTCCGATAAGGTTAGAAACTTTTTAAGTACATACTTGTATAAAAGTTCTGATACAGAAAACCAGTCGGTCGACAATTGTTCGACCGATATCTGTCTCGGTCGACAATTTGTCGATCGAGAAGGTTACTGTATTACAAGCAAAGAAACGCAGAAATTTGCTCGGTTGACCAATTTTCGACCGAAATAGGTGCTATAAATTTTGATTTGTTAAAGACATCCAGTCGGTCAACAATACTTCGACCGATCCAAAGCTCGGTCGACAATACTTCAACCGACAAGGTTTCTGTTTCAGAACAACAATGCAGAAAAATAATAACAATATGCGTGACACCTTTTAGTTGAGATAAGACAATATAAATAGCAAAATAAAGCATTTTGTCATATCTCAACTACATTCCACTCTACTAAGTTTGGGGTTTTGGGATCCAAACTAAGTCGGACTCCTTAGTCTTGTAGGGGCATGAAAAGGAATAGTGTCCAAGACGTAAGCAGAAATGGCAAGTAATAGAATCAACTTCATTTCTCTTTCTAGCCATTGTGTTCTTAGGTACAAACCTACTTTGAGTTCTTTTGGGTTGATTTTTCTTTGGAGCATATCCCAAACCTTTTCTTCCATTGAAAACAGTGCCAACTATTAGTATGTTATCAAGTATATCTTTTCTTCTTAACTCATAAAGTTCTCTTTGCAACATAGCAATGTCATTCATTTTCTTGTGTAGATCTTTTCTTGCTTGATCTAAATCAGAAAACAATGAGTCCTTTTCCTTTACAAGATTATCATAGTCTGAATGGTTACATAAAATAGGGTGAGTTTGAAAATCTTGTAGTTTAGCTAATAATTCAGTCTTTTCTTTAGAAAGAAGATCAACATTTGTTTCTAAAGTGAGTAGCTTTCTAGTACAATCATCTAAAGATGTTTTTAAAGATAAATTCTCAAGATCAGTGTTGTTCTTTTTAGAAGAAAGTTTATCTAATTTGGCAATGAGCTCATCATTCGATTTTATAGCCTTCTTTAGTTTCTTCTTGGCATCAATATATTTATCATGAGTTTCTTGTAAATTAGTAACTAACTCTTCTTTAGGAAGATCAATTAGGCTTACCTCTTGAGAGTCTTCATTTTCTTCTCTTGCCATTAGACATTCCACCTCTTCTCCGCTTTCACTCTCACTTGACTCATCCCATGCAGCTTTATAGGCTTTTTCTCCTTTCTTCTTGTGTGAGCTTTTCTTTCCCTTCTTTGCTTTGGGACATTCATTTTTGAAATGCCCTTTCTTCCCACATTCAAAGCATCTGGGAGGGGTAGAAGAACTAGAAATTTTGTTAGATTTAAACCTTTTGTATTTCTTACCGTTGACGATCAAGGCTTCTTCTCCTTCTTCTTCACTTGACTCCTCACTTTCTTGTGTGACGACTTTTGAAGCTTTGAGAGCCACATCCTTCTTCTTCCCACTTTGACGTTCACGTTCTCTTCTTTCTTCCTCTTCTAGATCTGCCTCATGAGCTTCTAAATTGCCGATGAGTTGCTCCATTTTGAGTCGAGTGAGGTCGTTTGCTTCTTCAATGGCTGTCACCTTTGGCTTGTATTTTGGAGGAAGTGATCGAAGGATTTTTGATACCTGGTCTTCCTCAAGGACAGGTTTTCCTAGGGCACTTAAACCATTTACAATGGTAGAGAATTTTGAAAACATTTCACTAATAGATTCATTAGGATCCATACGAAAATGTTCAAGCTTCATTTTAAGCAAGCTAATTTTGGAATTTTTGACTTGGACTGTACCCTCATAGGTTATGGACAGTCTATGCCAAATATCATAAGCTGTATCGCAATTTGATATTCTATTAAATTCTCCTACCGAAATAGAACAATATAAGATACTTACAGCTTTTGCATTCATTTGGGCCAGCTTTACCGTGTTTGCATCCCATTCCGCAAATTCATTTTGAGGGAGCATATATGGAGTAGACACCATTCTCCATAGATCCCAGTTGATTCCTTGGAAGTAGAATTGCATCCTTCTCTTCCAATATAGGTAGTTTGTTCCATCGAACGCTGGAGGCCTAGCAACAAGTGTCCCTTCAATGTTGAGGTTGTTGAGCACTCCATCACCCATTTCTTCAAGACCTTGTTAGGGTTCCTTGAAGCCTTGCTCTGATACCAATTGAAAACTACTAGAGGGGGGGTGAATAGAGTTTTATAGTGATTTTAATAATTATTTAACTCAAACAACCAAAATTGAGATTAGAAGAAGGAGACAGGCGTTTAGAGTGGTTCCAACTATAGCAAATACTATAGTTGTCAGTCCACTACCCGGTTGCTTACCCAACCGGGATTTGAAAGTATTTATTTTATTACCTCTCGAGGATTTATAAAAAATACAATACTTTCAACCACACCCTTTGAACAGCCTTCACTTGAAGTAGGTGCACCAACCCTGAGGTAGCCTTCTTGAAGTAACTCCAAGCTCCCCCTTGAAGTAGCCTTCCACTCTAGAAGTAACCTCCCGTTGCACCAGCCATCTGAAGTAGCTCAAAGTCTCCTTCTTTGCCAAGAAGATCTTCACCCTCTCCAATCCGCAGCCTCCAACCTAGGAGTAGCAAGGAGAGTACAAACAGTAATAGGGAATAAGAAAGAAAAAGGAAATTACAACTTATCCTTTAAAGCCCAAGGCTTGATATGCCTAGATCAAGCGTATAGATCTCCTAACCAAATGTGTGAACTTGTGATTGCTGTGGGTAGGAGATTCTAGCCTATAGGACACAAATTTGAGCTAAGGAGAAAGTAGGCCAATGATCACAGTGCTCAATTTGCTTGCAACAGATTGCTCAAGTATGCTCAAGTATTTCTCAAGTGTAACAAGTGTAAAACAAGTGAGTTTAGGTGTCCTATGGCTTGTCCTATTTATAGGAATGGCCTAAAGAAGCTTAAGGACATTCTAGACAACTTCTAGGGGTTTCTAAGTGCTTAACTAGCCGTTAGGTACAAAGTTGTTGCTTTAACAATGACTAATTAATTAATTCTGCAGTTGCTGTCAGAGACCATCTCGGTCGACAAATGGTCGACCGAGACACCTACTCGGTCGAACTTTTTTCGACTGACAGGCTCTCTGGAACAAGTGATTTGCAACGTCTTTCTTCAACTGCCAACTAACTTGTCTGTTGTGTCTAACGGCTACTTTGGATCTTTCTCGGTCGAGAAGATTTGCGACCGAGAGTGTCTCGGTCGAGGAGTTTGTCGACCGAGATTGATCCTGTTTCAAGGTTTCAATTTAGGCACTAATTATGTGTGTAAGTGTGCATAAGTAATCCTATTTGAATGGGATGACTTGTCTAACTGTTGTGTTTAGCTAGGGAGAATCTAACGCTTGATTTACATGCAATTCTAAGTACTTGTACATTATATTTTTGTACAAGTTTTTACAACATTGATTACATTGCATGAAAATATAAATATGTAAGCTTGTAGATTTTCCCTTGTTGCTTTGTCATCCTGCACACTCAAGTAGCTCGTTAGATTAATAAGAATGAAATGTTTGTCATAATCAAAACAAAGGGATTTATAGATGTCCATTTAGCCAACAGAAATCCTCTTTAGGGGGATGGAACCCTATAACATCTTGATCTATCTTTAGAAACCCTAACTTCATGAATAGAAGGTTAGTATGTTTGGATCTTTGGTTTTGACCAAACAAGATATAATGGTAACCCTAACGTGCTTGTTTATATATTAATGAACATATAATTATCATCTAAGGAATAAATCATATGCCTGAACCCTAATGAATATCCAATGCACATAATATGAATATCAATGCTAATTGTCAATAAGTAAGATGTTAATAATGTCATGAACCAATGAACCCTAATGATATGATGAGTAAGGTTATAATTCATAATTAATGCATGCTAAGGATGAATAAGTGAAATATAATGGTCATGTTGACCTAAACCATAAGTTGTAATAATCTAACCCTAAACAATACATCCTTAATATCTTTCATGATACATTAATGATGTTAAGTGCCATAATCAGTTAAGATACTTTGATACACGTAAATGATATATAATCATCTGATCACATATTAATCAAGTCATCAAAATGAAATGCATGTTGTCTTGTTATCTAATACGCACATGTTTAGTCACTTAATGTGAATCAATTCTTTGATAAGAAATATGTCTCACCTTGATCATTAAAATACATATAATGATTCAATATGAAAATGAGATGATTGGAATTCACATAAATGTGCAAAATCAATAATATAAATTAATAAATATGAATAATGATTAATGATGACATTAATGTGAGCAATAAAGATAATGTGGTAATAAGATAATGTTCCATGTAAATATATGTAATTGATGTGACATAATTTGGATTAAATATAGACATAATGACAAACTGAATATTCCATGAGAAATAATTTATTATAACTTAATAAAGTGATAATATGAGGATAATGAAGTGTAAACCCAAGTTATTAATGATCAAATATAATAATGAATGTTGAGATAATTGAGTAACACCTAATTGTGATAAAATCCTTAATAAGATAAATGAGAAATATATATATATATAAATAGTTTAATGGATAATAATGAAATATAACCCTTTTGACAATAAAGTGAATATGACATGACATAATTAAAAAAATGATAATAATGTGATATAAAGCCAAAATGTAAATAATGTTAAGTCTCCTAAAAATAATATGTTAATAGTGGAACCCTAGGTGATCCTTGAGAACCCAACCTATGTTGAGCTGTATGTGAAGTTTCTAAACCCTTAGGGGTAGTTGAAGTGTATGTTTTTGTGGAAGTTGTATGGTTGGAGGAACAACCTGAAGTTTTGGTGATGTGAGGTTGCACACTCACCCTTCCCTAATTGCTAGTGATTTCGGGGACGAAATCCTCCTTAAGGGGTGGAGTGTTGTAACATACCGAAATCTGGGCATTTTGCCTTTTGGTCCTCTTTCCATCTTTTTCTTTCATTAATATCCTCTATGTACCTCTTTGTACTCTTTTCTATAAGTTCTGTCCTTCATTTTCATTCCATATGTCTTTGAATTTGATTTAAAAGAAGTTAAGATGGTTATTGGATAAATGTTTCCCATATATTCTTATTTCAAGGTTGCATGCACAAGTGCCTCAGTTAGAATTAGCTAATGGGTCTAAAATGCAATTTTCACCTTAAGAAATAAAAAGGAATAAAATAATTCATCCTAGAACCTTCTAGTGTTTCCTAGAATATGAGAGATAAGAAGAAAATCCGAATTTTATAAAAGGAAGAAGATAAATGTGATAATTAATGGTAATATGAGAATTTATGGGTAAAGAAGATAATTACAAAGATTTTTGCAACAAATATCATAATCTAAAACCATCATGATAATTTGATAATTTAATTCGTTTCCTTGAGCAAAAAGTAACTTAAGGGCCAAGTATCATTTAAAATGGAACATAAATATAAATATCAATAACATTATCAATAGAATATAGGAAATATGCCAATAAAAAGAAATAAAATACTTAATGCTCTCAAATCAGGAAAATAACTTCAAATTCATATTCTAAACATAAAAATAAGCCTTTGTGCAAATTTGCAACTAATTTGGATAATATATGAATAATGAGTAAAATAGGAGAGAGAAAGTGTGTAGAATGTTCTAATTTATTTAATAAATATAAAGATAATTTCAACTTGTGAAGATAATTGCAAAATCGTGTTCCAAACCTTTAAGGAGACTTATGGGTGAAGTTACATTAATTTTAGATAATGTTATCACCTCTTTTGAAGGAGGAAAGAGAAAATGACATATTAATTATTTCACCTATCAAACTTTCTCAAAATGCAAAACTAACTCCATATTTGGATTCTACGCATCAAAATCAGTCAGAATATGAATTTTGGTTATTTTTGGAAACTATTTAAGCCCTCAAAAGAAGAAAGAGACATTCATTAAATCATTTAATAAACTACTTTATTAGAATTCGTTTTGGATGAGAATTTTCCCTGTCACGCGGCTGTTTAAAATGAGAGTCTTTCTTGGCCATCAGATCAGATCTCAACGGCCCACATGTTCTCTTCTACCTCGAGTCCTAGACTCCTTGGACTCCGCTCAGTGGCAGCGATGAGCGTTTTCTTTGATTTCCCTCTTCTCTCCTTCATATTTCCTTCCGATTTCTGCTCCCTCACCTTCCTCATCTCTCCCCAAATCAACCGACCCTATATATACTAGGGTTCGTGACCTGGTGGTTCAGTCTCAGGAGCCGTCGCACCATGCTCTGTCTTTCCCCTGTTTCTCATCTTCTTCGCCTCTCCTTACCATCCAAGGACATCGGACCCTTGGGAAAACCTCCTCTCATGACCGCTCGGCCACGCAGGTCCGTTCTTCACCGCCAGACTGGTCTTGTATGGCCTCGAGCATTCTCGCCCTTCTCAGCCTACCTACGGTGAACATCTTGGCTCCGCCGATGAGGTGGTGACCTCTTGGCGCTTCTTCAGACACCCAGGTCACTCCTAGGTGATCCCACCAAGGGTTTTCCAGTGTTGAATCGAACCAATTTGAGGTAGACCCAATTTCCCTCTTTTTCATGCTTCTTGCTACATGTACCTTGGCGGCGAGATGAGTTGAGGATCTTCGCACATAAGTTTCAGTGGTTTGGGACTCTTGAGTCCGATTTTGCTTTGCATTTGTGATGGTGCTTTTCCCTGGCATTTTGGTTGGTTGATTCATGAGATTCCGTCCTCCAGTTTCGCTGGTTTCTCTACTGTCGCAATTGTTTCATCGGGAAGGGAAGGATGAAGACGACCCCTCATGTTTTTCCCAAACTACCCCACACACCTTTGCTTTCCTTATTCTCAGCTAGGGGTAATATGGTCTTTTCATTCTTGTTGCTTTTGTTTTGAGACGAGTCAACTGGACCTTTGACCCAGTGATATGGCTGTATCTGATTGGGCCATGTCATCTGGGCCCTGCTCTTTCTTTTTCTCTTTCGCAACTTTTAATGCTGATGTGGAATTTTGTGATTGGTCGAATTTATAAAAATCATAACTTTTGCTCTGGTTGTCTAAAAATAAAAAGAAAATATGTCCCGAACTCAGAAAAAGATTTCCTATCTAATAAAAATAATTTAAATGCCTGGTTTTGAGTTTTTCGAGTATGAGTTTTTGAGGATGGTTTAATTAACTAAAAATCACCAAAAATGCATTTAAAGGTATATATCTTCAAAATATACAATATTATATGTTATTTTGATCAGGAAAACCTAACTAAGATGGTTATGAGGTTTTTGAAGTCTGAATCGGGAGTTTGTGCAAAAAGTTAGTGAATTAGGGTTTTCAATCTTTTAAATGAATACATGTAATTCTAATTTATGAATATAATGATGTAATAGGAAGTTTGGGTTTATAGTTCGTGTGAAGAGTTGAAAAAGGGAAACTTAGGACACCGGTGGCCAAGGTATGTGTTTAGTATGTGTTTTGATTGTGCATCTACCTATCAGTTGGGAAATCATTAGTCCATTACCTATTTTTCTTTATGAGGTTTAACTTGATCTAAACCCTTGAATCTTGAAACCTAAATTGCTTATTTACCTCAAATGAAGATATAGTATTCTCTTGTTTGGGTATTCATACCCCACTGCAATGTTATATATTCTTTTGCTTATTCTTGCCATAAATCTTTTGTTAGCATGAAATTAAATGTTCTATTTAAATTTAAGTAGTGGTACTTATGTACAACCACCCATAGAGGGCATGTATAAAATCGCCCTAGGGGAATGTTTATTATTCTCCCCATTAAAAATGTGTAGGTGATTTGGAAATGTTTTTAATTCTTCCCTCACCTAAGGTTAGAGGTCCGGTAGGTGCCTCAACCCTACTTAGTTAGATAGACATATTAATTAACATGCTAAACCCTTTAATTATTTTGTTAATGGCAAGTTCTCTTATAAAAACCTCATACTCTTTGATATATTCTTACACCAAATATATAGCCTAATTTACTTGTTACAACTTTCTTTGACATTGTTAGAATATTCTTGTAACACATACTTCCTTTGTTTTTCCCTTTTGCTGGGTGACTTCCCAACCACCCAGGTGTGAAGCAAGGTGGTTGAATAGGACTTGAAGATCTTGGCTTTGGCTTGGACTTAGATGATGGATATGTTTCTTGGAGAAAAAAATGGAGTAGTTATATTTCCCTCTACTTAGATCCTCTTTTTGTATAAAGCATGTACACCCATATATGGGGAATTTTTATGTACACTTTATTTAAATTGAATATAGTCAAAATTTATCTTCCGCTGCTATTCCAATTGTGTTTTGTTTACCATTGTTATTAGTAGAGAGTGGTTTATCCCACTCTTTACAAAGGTCTTCAAGAAGAATAGAGAGATCAAGGTGTAACATTGTCATTCTTAATCATACAAAACTAAGAAGTGAAAAGTCATTTGGTTTTATGATCAAACATTTTGTGAATTATAACTGGGTAGCCAATCGTGATTTCCATGTTTTTAGAAGATTATTCATTCTCTAGAAGCCAAATGTTTGTAATGTTGAAAAAATATTTGAATCAAATAAGTTCTTACATTCCTAACTCTTTGTCAATGAATATTTTTTTTTTCTTAAATGTATTATATGGTCATAATCTGGACCCTGATAGATTGTTAATGGGAGAATCTATTATAAAACTTAAAAATACAATTTTTGACCCTTATTTTATTAGAGGTGGTTTTAATACAATATGAATTAAAATGAGAAGATTGGTAGACAACCAACCACTAAGAAATTGATGGATGGTTTCAATGCTTGTATTTTAAATTGTGGTTTGTTTGTGAGGGAGTACATGGCCAATTTTTTACTTGGGATAACCATCACAAAGGTATGGATTTTGCTACAAATAAACCCTATAAGGTTCTCAGTAATTTTTATTTCTTTTCTATTAATACTAATATCAATGTTAATGTCATATCTAATATTATGAGTGATCACAAGGTTAATTATGTAAGGATTGGTAATACCATAGTTATGAAGTCTCCTTTTAGATTCATAAATGCTTGGATTTCTATTAATGACTTTCTTTCGATTGTTAAGGAGACTTAAGAATTTGAGATTCCCTAATTTTCTTTGTATATGGCTTACAAGAAGCTCTACAATCTGAAGATAAGGTTACAAAAGTGGAATTGTTTTTTAGTTGGTAACCTTATAGAGAATGTTGAAATAGCTAATTTTGCTATCATGGAAGCTCATGTTGTTGTTGATATATATTCTTTGAATACCTATTTGCAGAATTTTGAATATGATCGAAGGCAAAGTCTATAGCTTTTTTGAATGATGAGTATTTTTTTAGACTAAAGTCTAGAGTGCAATGGCTCAGGGAAGGGGATTATAATACTATGTTTTGTATGCCTCAATGAAGACTAGAAGGCAGCTAAATCACATCATGTTTATTATTATTCAGGAGTCTCTCAAATATGACATTAATACATATCAAATATCATGTTACTAACTTTTATTCTTTCATGTTCAATAGTTCAAGTTCTAGTTCGGTGTTTCCCATGAGTTGGGATGGTGTTGTGCTAGATGAAATAGAAAACATAGCCTTATTGTTGCAGTCACCTGGAATGAAATTGATGATATTATTCTTAACTTGAAGGAGGACAAGCCCCCCCAAGCCAGGCGGTTTCAATGGACACTTCATTTAAAAATATTGGCCTATTATTGGAGGTGATGTAAGTCAAGATATCAAGGAGTCTTCTTTTTCTACTGGTAAACTTATCATAGAATGAAATCATATATACTATTTATCTAATTCCTAAAGGTAATGATATATCCAATATTAAGAACCAACATTTTATTTCTCTTTTCAATGATTTTTATAAAATAATCTCTAATATCGTGGTTAATTGTCTTCAACTTATTCTTCCCTCTATTATTGATATTAGCCAGTGCCCTTTTGTGAAGGAAAGGAGAATCAAAGATGTTGTGGTATCAAATGATAATATTTGCAGTTTTAATATACCAAATAACAAGATTCATATTCAAGTGGATATCTCTAAAGAATATGATTTTTTCTATCAATTGGAAGTGCTTATTCTCGATTTTACACAAAATGGACTTCCGAAATACATGAATCATCTGGATTGAAGAGATTTTCTATTCATATTCTTATTAGGTGCTTGTGAATGGGGAACCTTTTATTTCTTTGGATCCATCTAATGGGATACATAGGGGGTGACCCAATTGCACCTTACTTATTTTGATAGCTATGTAAGTTTCCATCATGTCTTTGCTTACTATCAATGGGATCCATCTAATGGGATACATCGGGGGAAGATGTAAGTTTCAAAGAATGAGATTTTTCCTCTAATTTCTAATTTTCCATTATGTCTTTGCTTACTATCAAATGATTTTTTCGAAAGTTGATGTAAAAAGTGCCTCTCATATAAGGAGGATACTAGTAACGTTGGTGATATTTCAAGTCTTTATAGTAACTCCTCTAAAAGTACTATTTTCTTAAGTAGGCCCATGAGAAAGATGTTATATCCATATCTCTAGGTATTGAAGAGGGAAGCCTCCCTTGTAAATATATAGGGGTACCTCTGTTCATAGGGAATCATCTTAGTCATATTATGTTGGTTTGGTGGATAAGATTAAGAGAAGACTTGAGAGTTGGAAATCTAAGTTGTTATCGATGGAAACAATATTTGAGCTCATTAAGTCTTCCATTTATAGCATGCATTTTTTTGGTTATTCTCTTTTCCCCTACCTTGCTCTATTTCAGATGGGATTAACAAAATTGATAGGGATCTTCTATGGGGTTTGTGTGAATCAAAGACAAATCTTCTTCTGATTAAATGGGATGTTGTTGCGGTACCCAAGAAGGAGGGTGTGTGGGAGTTATAAGAAGTAGAGATATTGCCGAATCTTATCTGAAATTGATAAAATCTATAGTGATTTTTTATGGGGTTCATTTGAATCAAAGAAAAATCCTCATCTAATTCAACAAAATGTTGTTGTGGTACTCAAGAAAGAGGGTGGATCATTAGAAGAGGTAGATATATTGCTAAATCTTAGCTTATTACAAATTCCTAGTATATAACAAGAAGGAAAGACTTCATTTGGGTAAGATGGATTACTAAGAATTATCTGAGGAAGAATTCGTTTTGGTCTATTGACAACTCAATTATGTTGGATAAATGGACATCATTTAAATCCCTTTGTTTTGATAATGACAAACATTTCATTCTTGTGGATCTAACGTGCTACTTGAGTGTTGCAGGAACTAGGTGGACGATACAACTTTGGAAGATCTATATGCTCAAAATACTTTAATTCCATGATTGTAATCAAATGTAAAAACTTGTACAAATATATAATGTACAAGTACTTAGATATCATGTAAATCAAGTGTTTATATCTTCCCTAGCCAATCACATCAGTTAGATAGGTCATCCCCTACAATAGTGTCACAACTTCACACTGATACACACACTTAGTACATAGTTCAAGACATTAAAATAGAGTCATTCTCGGTCCACAAACTTCTCAACCGAGACACTCTCGGTCGACCAATTCCTCGACTGAGAATTGAACCAAATAGCCGTTAGACCCAGCAGACAAGGTGGTTGGGAGTTAGAATCAAACGTTATATACACTTTCTCTAGACCATCCCTCGAACGACAAACTCCTCGACCGAGAGACACTCGGTCGACAAATTCTTCGACCGAGAAGAACTATGTCTGCACTTTTCAAAATTAATTAACTAGTCATTGCTAATGCAATTAGTGGACAACTAACGGCTAGTTAGGCACTAAGAACCCCCTAGAAAGTGTCTAGAACGTCCTTAAGCACTCATAGTCCATTCCTATAAATAGGACATGCCTTAGGACCCCCAAAATACACTTGTGCAATACTTGAGCATACATACTTACAATTAGCAATCTGTTCTTGTGAGCAATTGAACAACTCCAACATTTTATATTCATTTCCACTTCTCCAAATTCGTGTCCTATAGGCTAGCATCTCCTACCCACTACATTTGCACTTCCATACACATTGGTTAGGAGATCAAAACACTTGATATAGGAAATCAAGCCTTGTGCTACAACTGTAATTGTAATTTCTATTTTCCTTCTTGTTCTTTCTTATTGCTTGTACTCTCCTTAATACTCCTAGGGTTGGAGGCTGCAGATTGGAGAGGGTTTGATCTTCTCAGTAGAGAAGGAGGAGTTTGGACTACTTCAAGAAGGCTGTCTCAACGGGAAGATACTTCAAGAGGAAGGCTACTTCAAGGGGGAGGTTGAAGTTACTTCAAGGATGGCTTCTTCAAGGTTGGTGGGACTACTTCTAGGTGAAGGCTGTATAAAGGGTGGTGAAAGTATTTGTAATTTTTTGTAACATCCTTGCGAGGTAATAAAATTTAAATACTTTCAAAATCCCAATTGGAGACAATTGGGTAGTGGACTGGCTCCTTTAGTTTTTGCTAAAGGTGGAACCACTCTAAACACCTTGCCTCCTTATTATTTTCTCAATTGTGGTTGCTTGAGTTGAATTATTATTAAAGTATTTATAAAAACCTATTCACCCCCTCTAGTGTTTTTTCATTTGGTATCAGAGCAAGGCTTCAAGGAACTCGAGCAAAGTCTTGAAGAATGGGTGACGGGGTACTCAACAACCTCAACTTGGAAGGGACACTCGTGGCTAGACCTACACCTTTTGATGGCACTCACTACACCTACTGGAAGAGGAGGATGCAGTTGTACCACCAGGGAATTAGCTGGGATCTCTGGAGGATGGTATTAAAATCCATATGAATTTCCTCAAATAAAGTATGCAAATTTGGATGCTAATACGGTAAGATCTGCCCAAATGAATGCAAAAGCTGTAAGTATACTCTATTGTTCAATTTCAATTGGTGAATTCAATAGAATATCAAATTGTGAAATAGCATATGAAATATGGAATAGACTCTCCATAACCTATGAAGGAACTGTTCAAGTTAAGAATTCTAAAATCAGAAAGCTTAAGAAAAAATTTGAATAGTTTCACATGGATCAAAATGAGTCTATTAGTGAAATGTATGCAAAATTTTCTTCTATTGTGAATGGTTTAAATGCTTTAGGTAAAGTGATCAGTGAAGAAGATCAAGTATAAAAAATTCTTAGGTGTCTTCCTCCCAAGTACAAGCCTAAGGTGACTACTATTGAAGAAGCAAATGATCTCACCCGACTAAGGATGGAGCAACTCATTGGCAACTTAGAAGCACATGAGGCAACCTCGGAGGAAGAAGAACGACGAGAGCATGAACTTCAACAAGGAATAAATAAAGATATGGCCCTAAAAGCTTCAAAGATCATCACACAAGAAAGTGATGAAACAAGTGATGGAGAAGGAGAAGAAGCTGTAATTATTAATGGTAAGAAATATAGAAGATTTAGATCTAACAAAGTTGTTGGTTCTTCTTCTTCCCCTCCTAGGTGTTTTGAATGTGGAAAGAAGGGACATCTAAAAAATGAATGTCCTAAAGCAAAGAAAGGAAAGAAAAGCTCATCCAAGAAGAAGGGAGAAAAAGCATACAAAGCTACATGGGATGAGTCAAGTGATAGTGAAAGTGGAGAAGAGAATGTGGAGTGTCTCATGGCCAAAGAAGATGATAGTGACGATTCTCGAGAGGTAAGCCTTCTTGATTTGACAAAAGAATATCTAATTGTTAGTCTACAAGATACTCATGACAAATATGTTGATTGCAAAAAGAAACTAAAGAAGATTACTAGAACTAATGAGGATCTATATGCTAGATTGAATAATCTTTCTTTTGAAAAGGACAATATTGCTTCTGAAAATTTGACCTTGAAATCATCTTTAAATGATTGCAATATGAAGTTGATCACTTTAGAAACAAATCATGATCTTCTTCTCAAGAAAAGGTTGATTTTCTTGCAAAACTGAATAATTTTCAGACTCAACCTATTCTATGTAATCATCTAGATTATGATGTTGTTGTTAAGTAAAGAAACTCTTTATTATCTGATATAGATCAAGAAAGGGTAGATATCAATAAGAAGATGGATGAAATTGGTAAACTACAGAGAGAAATAAATGGTTTAAGGGGGAATGATGTTCTTGATAATCTTCTAAAATATTCTTCTAGTTACAATGGAAGAAGAGGTTTAGGATATGTTCCAAAAGAAAAATCCTATCAACCTAAACCTAGGAGAACTCAAAAATCCAAGACCAAGATCATGTTTGTACCCAAGAACACAACTCCAAATCCTAGAAAGAGATATGAAATTGATTCTATCTGTTGTCATTATTGCTTGCGTCTTGGACATTACTCTTTTTCATGCCCTTATAAGAAGAAGGATTCTGAATTAGTTTGTGTCCCCAAACCTCATACTTAGAAGATTTGAATGTAACTTAGTTGGGATATGATCTAGAACTTCTTTTGAACATCTAAATATCTTATCTCAACTAAGTAGATAGCTTCATGTATTGCTTTAAATTCAGAACTGGTACAAACAAATTACTGAAACAAACAGAAACATTCTCAGTCGACAAATAGTTTGACCAAGACATCCTCGGTCGAGAAAATATTTGCCGAGAGAATGCCTGTGACAAATGTGAAATCTACAGGAAATTTATAGTGAAAACAATAACTATTCCGGTCGAAGAATGTTCGATCGGAGAAAAAATCGATCGAGAAATTGTCAACCAAGTGAATTTCTATTTTAGTTCAGTTTTAACCTGTTAAATAACAACTTTCTCGATCGACAAACTATTCGACCAAGACATCTGTCGGTCGAACTATTTTTCGACCGACTGAAGTTCTATTCATTTTACTTTGTTAAAACATGTTCAGTTTGTTATTAAATGTACCTAACCATAATGGACCATCACATGGGTACCAAAACCTATATTTTATTGCAGGATTGGGTAGTTGATAGTGGGTGTTCCAAACACATGACCGGGAACAAGGATGCATTTCAAACTTTTGAGGAAAAGAAAAGCAGAACATTCACCTTTGGAGATAATGGTAAAGGTAAAATTGTTGGAATAGGTAATATTGGTACAAACCTTGAAGTAAAGAATGTTTTACTTGTTGATGGTTTGCACCATAATTTAATAAGTGTCAGTCAATTATGTGATAGTGGATATGATGTTTTATTCAACGAAAATTCCTGCAAGTTACTAATAGAAAATACTACAAATGTTGTTTATGATGAAAAAAGAGTTGGAAATCTATATATCCTTAGACCTAACTCTATGCAATTTGTAGTTGGAAAATGCTTACTTGCAAAAGAAAATTCTTTACAACTATGGCATAGAAAATGAGGTCATGCTAGTTCATATGTTATCAAAAAGCTAGTTAAATATGATCTTGTTCGTGGTTTGCCTAAGTTATCTTTTGATCAATCTAAAAATTGTGAACCATGTACTTTGGGTAAACAAACTAAAACTTCTTTTAAACCCAAAAACATGCTTAGCACCAGTAGATCACTAGAAATTATTCATATGGATTTGTTTGGACCTATGAGGACACAATCTATTGGTGGGAAAAGATATTACTTTGTTATTGTTAAAGATTACATTAGATATACATGAGTACATTTTCTTGCAAATAAAGATGATAATATTCAAGCTTTCATACAATTTTGTTCAAAGATTGAAAATCAATTACAAAAAAAAATGCACAATTAGGAGTGATCATGGTGGAGAATTTGAGAATCATCTATTTAAAGAATTCTACATATCTCAAGGCTACACTCACAATTTTTCTACTCCACACACTCCACAACTAAATGGCAAAGTTGAAAGGAAAAATCGGTCATTACAAGAAATGGCTAGGACTATGATGCTTGAACATAATACACCTAAAACATTTTGGGCTGAAGCAGTAAACACAGCTTGTTATGTGCTAAATAGAGTAACCGTACACTCTTATTTGAAGAAAACACCATATGAAATCATGTATACTAAGAAACCAAGGGTTGACTATTTTCATACTTTCAGATCAACTTGCTATATCTTGAACACAAAAGATGATAGAGAAAAATTTGACTCTAAATCACAAAAAGCCTTTTTCTTGGGATATTCAACCTCTAGTAAAGCATTTAGAGTTTACAACACTATCTCTAGAAAAGTTGAGGAATCCATTCACATTACTTTTCATGAAGAACTAAAAACTAAAAATTATGATGTAGTTGATATTTCTCATCAAGTAGAAAATCTAACCATATCAACTAAAGATGATCAAAATGCTACAAATGATCAACAAGTTGAGACACAACAACCCATTCCAAGACTCATTAAGGATCATCCTCAAGAACTAATCATTGGAAATCCTAATGATAAAGTAAAAACTTGTTCATCTTTTAGAGATGTTGCAAACATGTCATTTGTATCTATAATTAAACCTAAGAAGGTGACTGAAGCTCTAAGAGATGACTATTAGATAATGGAAATGCAAGAAGAATTAAACCAATTCACTAAGAATGATGTATGGGAATTAGTTCCTAAACCGCACGATAAAACCATTATTGGAACTAATTGGGTTTTTATAAATAAGTTAAATGAAGTCGGGGAAGTAGTAAGAAATAAAGCTAGGTTGGTAGCACAAGGATATAATCAACAAGAAGGAATAGACTTTGATGAAACTTATGCACCAGTGGCAAGACTTGAAGCCATTCGAATGCTACTAGCTATAGCTGCCCACAAAAACATCAAACTCTTCCAAATGGATGTCAAAAGTGCATTTCTAAATAGAATAATACAAGAAGAAGTATATGTTGCCAAACCACCTAGTTTTGAAGTACCAAAAAAAGGTGACTATGTATACAAACTTAAGAAAGCAGTTTATGATTTAAAACAAGCACCTAGATATTGGTATGAAAGGCTAAAAAACTATCTCTTTGATAACAATTTTTTCATTGGGAATTCAGATTCTACTTTATTTTTCAAAACATATGAATCTGACTTTCTAGTTATTCAAATTTATGTTGATGATATTATCTTTGGTGCATCAAATGAATCTTTATACAAACAATTTAGTGATCTTATGCAAAAGGAATTTGAAATGAGTCTCATGGGAGAATTGACTTTCTTTCTTGGTTTTCACATAAAGCAAATGCCCGCTGGGATTTTTATAAGCCAAGAGAAGTATACAAATGAACTTTTAAAATGTTTCGGGATGGAACATTCCAAACATGCTACCACTCCAATGGCTACCTCTACTAAAATTGATAAGGATGAAAATGGGGAACCTATTGATGATTCCTTATATAGGGCCATAATTGGTATCTTGCTTTACTTAACCGCTTCTAGACCGAACATCATGTTTTTCATTGGACTTTGTGCTATATTTCAATCACAACCTATGCAAACTCATTTTCATGCCGTCAAACGGATTTTGAGATATTTAGCAGACACTACAAGTTATGGTCTATGGTATCCTAAAGGACAATCTATGGACTTTAAAGCTTATACCGATGCTGATTATGCTGGTTGTCGAATTGATCGAAAAAGCACAAGAGGAAGTTGTTTCTTGTTAGGAAGAGCCCTAGTATCTTGGTTTAGCAAGAAACAAAACATGGTTGCCCTCTCTACAATAGAAGTTGAATATATGGTAGCCAAATCTTGTTGTACTCAAGGGCTTTGTATGCAATAGGTTTTAAACGATTATGGTTTTACTTTTTCATCCACGCCTATCTTTTGTGACAATACAAGCACTATAAACTTAGCACATAATCCTATTTTACACAGTCGTGCCAAACATATTGATATCCATCATCATTTTCTAAGGGATCATATCTCTAAAAACCATGTATCCCTTCATCATGTTGATATGGAAGATCAATTGGCTGATATTTTCACAAAACCACTTCCATTAGATCAATTCAATAAAATAAGGAAGCAACTACTCATTACTCCCTTAGAAGATGTTTTCTTTGACATTTGTGCTTCTTAAATCGGTTGTTGTTTTCTGATCCTTACATTGTGGCTTCAAATGGGCATCTTTTCAAATGATTTGATGGTTATCTTTTTAAGGGGAGAACAAATTAAGGGGGAGTTTTAACACATGATTTTAATGGCTATCTTTTTGAAATGACAAAGGGGGAGAAATAATATACATCTTAAAACTTAAATACTCAATCAATGAGTTTCATAATCTCTTGGCTCTACATTAAAAGTTGTTATATTCCCTAAGAGTTGGATTTTATGTTTCATACTTCTTTGGGAATAATAAGCACACATTTCATAAACAAGAGAAGGAATACACAAGGTAAAATCTCAGGTATGAAACTCAACTCATTTTAAGATTGTTTGATTTATATTTTGGAAATTTTTGTGATCTTTAAAAAGGGGGAGATTGTTGGCTAAATGGACATCATTTAAATCCCTTTGTTTTGATAATGACAAACATTTCATTCTTGTGGATCTAACATGCTACTTGAGTGTTGTAGGAACTAGGTGGATGACACAAGTTTGGAAGATCTATATGCTCAAAATACTTTAATTCCATGATTGTAATCAAATGTAAAAACTTATACAAATATATAATGTACAAGTACTTAGATATCATGTAAATCAAGTGTTTAGATCTTCCCTAGTCAATCACAACACTTAGATAGGTCATCCCCTACAATAGTGTCACAACTGCACACTGATACACACACTTAGTATATAGTTCAAAACATTGAAACAGAGTCATTCTCGGTCAACAAACTTCTCGACCGAGACACTCTCAGTCGACCAATTCCTCGACTGAGAATTGACCCAAATAGCTGTTAGACCCAACAGAAAAGGTGGTTGGCAGTTAGAATCGAACGTTATATACACTTGCTCTAGACCATCCCTCGGTCGACAAACTCCTCGACCAAGAAACACTCGGTCGACAAATTCTTCGACCGAGAAGAACTTTGTCTGCACTTTTCAGAATTAATTAACTAACCATTTGTAATGCAATTAGTGGACAACTAACGGCTAGTTAAGCACTAAGAACCCCCTAGAAAGTTTCTAGAACGTCCTTAAGCACTCATAGGCCATTCCTATAAATAGGACATGCCTTAGGACACCTAAAATACACTTGTGCAATACTTGAGCATACATACTTGGAATTGACAATCTGTTCTTGTGAGCAATTGAGCAACTCCAACATTTTCTATTCATTTCCACTGCTCCAAGTTCGTGTCCTATAGGCTAGCATCTCCTACCCACTGCATTTGCACTTCCATACACATTGGTTAGGAGATCAAAACGCTTGATATAGGAAATCAAGCCTTGTGCTACAACGGTAATTGTAATTTCCATTTTCCTTGTTGTTCTTTCTTATTGCTTGTACTCCCCTTGCTACTCCTAGGGTTGGAGGCTGCTAATTGGAGAGGTTTTGATCTTCTCGGTAGAGAAGGAGGACTTTGGACTACTTCAAGAAGGCTATCTCAACGGGAAGCTACTTCTAGAGGAAGGCTACTTCAAGGGGGAGCTTGAAGTTACTTCAAGGAAGGTTGCTTCAAGGTTGGTGGGACTACTTCTAGGTGAAGGATGTCCAAAGGGTGGTGAAAGTATTTATAATTTTATGTAACATCCTTGTGAGGTAATAAAATTTAAATACTTTCAAAATCTCAATTGGAAACAATTGGATAGTGGACTGACTCCTTTAGTTTTTGCTAAAGGTGGAACCACTCTAAACACCTTGCCTCCTTCTTATTTTCTCAATTGTGGTTGCTTGAGTTGAATTATTATTAAAATATTTATAAAACCCTATTCACCCCCTCTAGTGTTTTTTCAAATTATATTTTCTTTTCTTTTCAGTAGTATCCTTACAAGAGAAGTTTTGATCCTTTTCATTGAGTTAAGAATTGGTGAATGGTAATATATAAAGCTTTAATTGGACTCTTGGTTAAAAGGTAAGGAGATTTTTTATTTCTTTTGTGGGACTTACTATGTAAAATCTGGCTTTCTTCGTGTTTGTAATATAAGTTGTATTGTTAGCAATGGTGAGTGGAAATTGCATCATTCTAGGAATTTGAAAGATTTCTATGATTTTTTTCTATCTTTAAATACATGTTTTAGTGAGAAGGATTCTATTATGTTCAAAGGTTACGAAAATGTTAATAACAAAGGAGTATAGAGAGAAAAGGATGAGTCTCCTCTTTTCAAGTGGATTTGAGATTGCAAAGGACCTAGGAGATGTATTTTTCAAATATGCAAAGTTGGGCACAACAAATAACCTAATTTAGATTTTTCTAGAAGGAGAGGGTTGCAACTTGATTTTACATTTTTGTTATGCATGAAAGATTATGAAGAACTTCTCATATACTATTGGAATGATCTTTCTTTGCTGAAGTATAGAATCATTTTGAATCTTTGTAGTGAGGTACTACAAATGTCTAGAAACTGGAATGATGTTATTTCTCTTACTGATAAAAAACTTCAAAGAATATGTGTCCTTCTTTATCATTTTTGGATGGAAAGAGAGTTAAGAGTTCATGAAAAAAAATATAAGATCCACTGAAGTTGTTTGGAGGGCTATTAAGTTTGATGTTGATATCTTGTATCTAGGATGAGAATGGTTTTCATATATGTGTGATATTTTATGACCTTAGTCATTAATATGTTGTGGGATTGTCCTAGAATAGTTGTTTCGTCTACTCTTATGGGTGGATTTGGCTCTTTGACTACTCTTCTGGGTGCAAATAGCTCGTTGTTCCATTTCTATGATCCATGAATTTATAAAATTGTCTCATGTTTTATTGGTTTTACACATCTTTTGTTAAATCAACTCTTTTCATTGATTGTTTGGAAAAGCATGCCTCATGATCCTTTGTTCTAAAAAACATATGTTCTACTCATAGATCCTAAATATTATTCTCCTATTGATGATATGGAGTTTTCTCTTTCTAAAGATTAAGACTTCATTACGTTGATGATCTATTATAGAGTCTTTAATTTCTTTTTTCATTTTTATGTAATGATGGCTCACACAAATATTTCCCCTCGTATGTACTCTTTCCCATTTCTATAACATTTTATAGAAATACAATAAAGGATGAGAGTTTAGGAGACCAAAAATTGTCATTGCAGAGATTATTGCAAAATCCCAAATGTGATAAAGACATGTACTCAAAATATGATTAAAATAAAATTTCAATTCACTTTATACATCCTAGATATAGCTTGATTCACAAAAATATAACCATAAAAGTTCGCATAAGCACTCCATTGATAAATGAGTTATATTAGGTTCGATCCAATTTAAATGGGTTACTAACCAAGTGTGACAAGTAATGTAACATCCCTGACCTGGGTTATGCCATAACCAGGAAGTTTTCTCAAGTAAGTTATTCATAAAATTGTTTTAATCTTTTGAAAAGTAATTAAGACTCTACTTGAGTTTAATTTTCAAGTTTGAACTTATTTGCAAACTGTTTGTGCATTATATGTTAGTTTGGGTGTAAATTGCAATTTACCCTAGATGAGGGGTTATATTGCAATATGTCACATTTTAAACATGCTTCAATTTCTTTAGCATCATAATAGAGAGAATTATGCTAAGGGGTGTCTTGCGAAAAGCCTAAATTCCAAGTTAGAGCTTGTTTGAATAATGCTTGTGCCTTGTGTACCAGTTTTGGTGCAATTTGCAATTTACCCAAAATATAGGGTTAATATGAAAATGAACACATCTATAGTGTCCCTACTCTCTCTTGGCATCATCTATAGTAGAGATAAAGAAAGAGGAACCATGTATGAATCATATTTGAGTGATGGTATTCTTGGTGATGAAAGGACCATGAAGAATTGTATAGTTGAGACCCTAATTGAGTTATATCGAGTTGTAGAGCTTATATGGGAGTGTCTATCGACCAAGGATCCATAGAGGAGGTTGAATATCATTTTATCAACTCTTGGCCTTTTCCATGATGGGTTAAGCACCTCAAGGAGGTGATGGATATTGGTTTACAACTTTCCTTAGAAAAAGTGTATCAGTTTGTGAATAAAGTGATGTGGAGTTGAAATATCTTGCTCAACAAGATAACTAATGGCTGAAATCTTATCCCAAGATTATCCTCAAGAGATTTGCATGTCAAAATAAAAATTCTTGCTTGTACACGTGTCAACCATGCATGGACATGTGGAACCTAGTAGTATAAAGTGATGACACCTCTTATACACTCTCTCTCATGAGCCTCAATTATATATACCACTCCTTTTACCTACTAGTGAAACATTTTGAACCTTAATACTCCATTTCTCTTAGATATAGTGCATAGAGTTGAGGATCAAGGAGGACCTCAAACCTTAAATCTTAAGGTGAAGACATGGTCATCTTCAACCTTGGTTGAAGCATGAATCTCAGGTTGTGATTCCTTCTTTCTTTTCTTTTTCACCAAGTTCTTAACTATGGTGATTCCTTGCATGTAGAGGAGTTGTGAACGAGTCTTGGATCTATGATAAGTTCATATTCAACCTTGGGAACATGAATCTTTGGATCTTGGATCTTTTAAGTTGTTCTTGAGGTGGGTTATATAACTTGAACCCAACCATGTTATTATTCACCTTCAATCTTGCTATACTTGATGATCTACTTACAATTTCGAGTTTTCTTGAATAATTGATGAATCCTTGAGTTATAATAGTGACATAGGACTGTTTTCCATGAACTAGAATAGTAAGGAACGAAGTATAGAGCTTGATGATAATGACATCATCATGGCACAAACTGATATCAGGTTGAAGCACCTCTAACCTGATTTGGTGATGAAACCCAATATGGGATATGAAACTCGATACACCTTGGAACCCCACACCACTATCAGTTTGTACTCTTGGTTTGGTTAATAACAATCAGTTGTCTAGGCTGTCACTTAACCTATGGTGAAGGTTAGGTTGACGCCATGAAGTTTTGAAGAGTTATGAGCATAAGGGTCTAACCTGACATGCAAAATCCTAATTTTGAGCAACCCGATATGAGTGCCACACCTACACCTCATACATGATATGGTGATGAGTATACACCTCATGCATGATATGGTGATTAAGGATACACCTCATAAACAAAATGGTGATGAGTATACACCTCATGCATGATATGGTGATCAAGGATACACCTCATACATGATATGGTGATGAGTATATACCTCATGCACGATATGGTGATCAAGGATACACCTCATGCATGATATGGTGATGAAGCTACACCTCATTCACAATATGGTGATAAAGAATACACCTCATGCATGATATGGTGATAAACCTACACCTCATACACGATATGGTGATCAAGGATACACCTCATGCACGATATGGTGATGAACCTACACCTCATGCACGATATGGTGACCAAGGATACACCTCATGCACGATATGGTGATGAACCTACACCTTATGCATGATATGGTGATCAAGGATACACCTCATGCACAATATGGTGATAAGGGATACATCTCATGCACGGTATGGAGATTAAGGATACACGTCATGCACAATATGTAAGCACACATACACCTCTTGGGAGATATGGAAGCACACATACACCTATTTCTAGATATGGAATTATGCATACACCTCTTGAGCGATATGGAAGCAAGAATACACCTTTTGCCTGATATGGTGGAAGCACCTCAATTCAATATACTTGATTGAGTAACACATGAAGTGTGTTATGTCAAATGATACCTTAAGATGTATAACGTTTAATGCATTTTGATAAATGTAGGCCAATGAACCTTGAGAAAAGGATTGAGACAACTTAAGAAGTATGATGTAATCTATATCCTAGTGAGGATGAGAGAGAAACACCAATATACTTGATTGGGTATCACATGAAGTGTGTTATGTCAAATGATACCTTAATATGTATAGAGTTTAATGCATTTTGATAAATGTAGGCCAATGCACCTTGAGAAAAGGATTGAGCCAACTTAATAAAGTATGATGTAATCTATATCCTTGTGAGGATGAGAGAGATACACATACTTGTGTGATAATAATTTAATGAGCATACATTGACACTCCTAATATGTATGGAGCTATGAATCAGGGTTTTCATTGTTGATAATATGAACTTGAAACCCTAATAGGTTTGAAATCCTAATCGGCTTGAAACCCTAATTGGTTTGAAACCCTAATTGGCTTGAAACCCTAATCGGCTTGAAACCCTAATTGGTTTGAAACCCTAATTGGTTTGAAACCCTAATTGGCTTGAAACCCTAATCGGCTTGAAAGGGAAACCCTAACCCTAATAATGGGAAGGTTGTATTTCTCTTATATTGCATGGTGATGTTATGTACTAGATATTGTGTTTATCATGAAATACTAACCATGCAGGTATCATGAGATGATGAGCATAGCTAGGTATGAGCTATGATGTTTCATATAATACAGATTAAATGGGCCTTGTGAGCCATGTGATATACTTGTGCAACAAGTACAATGTATACATGGGTCTGAGGACCTAGAGGTAATACTTACCTGAAAATGTTCAATGATGAACTAAGGGTTTGAATACCCAGATCTAGCAATCATGATGATGATAATGCTAAGGGATGAGAATTCCCAATAATGTGATAAGGGACTGAGATCCCAAGTATTATGCATTCAAAGTATTCCAATGATTATGAAAGTACTTGATAAATGTATTACACCTTTCTTTGTAGCATCTTTTATAATTCATGCTTATAACTTTATTGATGCTAAAAGATACTATAATACACCTAATTAATCAAATGGAACTTTATCATGTAGTTTCCTAGGACATAGATCCATTTGGTGTCAGGATTTGCTGAATGGTGAAACGAGTTTAACTCTGAGTACATATTTTTGAATATGTGGGGGTGAAGGACGAACATATCCTTACATCCAGATGGGGATTGATGTGTTATCTCCCCAATGAATGACAAGGTTCTCGTGTGATCGCCCTGATGAAAATGTACCGAGGATTGATGTGATATCTCCTCAAAGAGAGTGTATGATGCGGCTGTAGATCTTTAGCGAAGATGCCTCTATACCCCGACAAGCTAGTTGTAGTTTGACATGGTGTCACTGCCAGTGGTCTCGTGCTGACCAATATGGGTGAGGTCTTGGAAGCCAGCTCTTCCATTGACCTTGTATGGTATCAATTTTGACTAAGCAGCGGTCGGTTGGAGCATGAGCGGTATACCTCATGTCCTCTGGGAATAAGTGTGATTGTAAATATGTAATCAGCCGTGTAGAATATTTGCTTAAGGTAGAAATACGGAAAACGTTGGTTGATGTTACATTACTTTTATACATCTTAATTAGATAAATGTTATACATATTCTTCATATTCCTTACAACCAAATAGATGATCTATAACTATTTTATGGATAGTTGAACTGCTTAAACAATGCTATTGCTTTACACTGTAATTAATCAATGATTAAACATGCTTATTTCCATAATAGATCCTCTACTCAGTTTTACACTATTTACCTATAATAATTATATTGTTAGCAGAGAGTTATATCTCTTGCTGGGACTTGTGTCTCACCCCATTAGTCCCAACATTTTTAGGTGGACGTGGACGAGGAGGTAGAGACCATACTATAGAGGAAGGACAACAATGACATGGACATCAGTAACAACTCTGGTTGAGTGTGTTGTCTGTCGTGTCTTGTAGATATAAGTCCTATGTGTCGTCTCTATACTGTCAGGTCCTTCGGAGTTAGTACGTAATGGTTTTATAAACGATCTGAGATTTTGGCTTGTATGCCTATGTTGCTTATGTATATGTTTGGGCAAAGCAACTGGTATATGTTATCCTTGAGATGAAATGGTACAATGTATGTACAATGTGAACCATGATGCATATATTACTTTGGTTTTTTATATAAAGAGTTTCCTGGCAATGGATCTCTTTGCAAAACAATTTTAATTTTTTGTGATTTTCTTTAATCCGTTGTTAATGGTTATTCCGCATAATTACATTGTGGCAGCTCGGCTGTCGGGTCATCACAAGTAAGATGAAAATCTAGCAACAAGATTTTCTTCTACATTTTCATTATTTGATTTTGGACAAGTAACATAATTTTAAACTAGATAGTAGCATAAATCTACAAATGATGCAAGTCCATGTCTGTATGCAAACTAGGAATGAACTCTCCATATTATTAAAAGAGAAATTATTTTCTCAACATGTATTTTAACAAACTACAAAAAGTAGTAACGTTTTAGGGGCCAATTTCTGACCCACGTGATCAATGCTTCACTTTTCTCTCTATTTCTCCTCCTATATATATATATATATCCAAATAAATTATTGTAGTGATTATCATAAAATCCTAAATGTGATAAGGACAAGCACACAACAAAATACTATTAAAATACTATTTCAATTGAGTTCATATGTCCTAGATATAGTTTGAGTCACAATTAGATAGATATACAAATATTCATAAGAAATACATTGATAAATGATCTCAGTGTGTGTTTAACCCAATCTAACTAGGTGACCTATCAAGTCTAGCAAGTAAGAGAAAAGTCCAACAACATGATTTTCTTGTACATTTTGATTATCTAGTTTTCGACTAGTAAAATAATTATAGACTAGCTAGTGGCAAAGAGATACACATGATTCGAGTCGATGACTCTAACCAGGTATAAACTGCCCATATAATTGAAAGAGAAATTATTTTCTCAACATGTATTTACCTAACTACTAAAATAGTAATTTTTATGGGCTATGTTTCCCAACACTGGTAATGCTTCATTTAAATTGAGTCAAACACAATCTAAGCCCATTTTTAAATGTAATTCTTATGACAATTTATATATTTATCTTATTATGACTCAAACCATATCTAGGAGATAAGAACTCAATTGATATAGAATTTTAATAATATATTGATGTTTACTTGTCTTTATCACATTCAGGAACTTGTGATAATCACTACAATTATTAATTTGGCCATATATACAAATATATATATATATAACCCCTCAATAAAAAATATTAAGTCTAAGATGCTTTCCAATAGCAATACACATGAAAAACTTGATCGACCAAGCATAAATTTGCACAAAGCATGATGCGCCATCTATCTCATGGAAGTGTGATGGTAGGTATGTAGATTTGCACAAAGCATGTTGTGTATCTATCGTATTGGCTATTGGGTCAGGCTTAACTGGTGACCTAGAGAGCCCAGGCCCAGAGGCATGCAAATGATCATGGCAAGGTGTTGTGCATATCATCTACTGAGAATGGCATATGATGCAATTGGCAAGTTGGCCTACCTAAATAGTCAGGTAGTGGGTGATCGATAAAAGCTAACTCATGAGATGATATATGGATCTTGGATCATTAGAAAATTGTACGCTGCAATTTTTGAAATTGGTTCTTGAGGGTTGTCAATTTGAATAAAATAATGAGAACGATAACTAATTAAAGACCTAATTGTTATTGCCCAAATTTTAATCAAATTGAATCCAAATTGAGTTTATGGAAAAATTGCAAATTATTTTATAGAATCAAATGGCCACACCAAACAATCACTTTTCTCTATGATCAGTCCTTGAGAAGGATAAACTTGTTGGGAACAACTTCCAGGACTTAACTGGTGACCTAGAGAGCCCAGGCCCAGAGGCATGCAAATGATCATGGCAAGGTGTTGTGCATATCGTATTGGCTATTGGGTCAGGCTTAACTGGTGACCTAGAGAGCCCAGGCCCAGAGGCATGCAAATGATCATGGCAAGGTGTTGTGCATATCATCTACTGAGAATGGCATATGATGCAATTGGCAAGTTGGCCTACCTAAATAGTCAGGTAGTGGGTGATCGATAAAAGCTGACTCATGAGATGATATATGGATCTTGGATCATTAGAAAATTGTACGCTGCAATTTTTGAAATTGGTTCTTGAGGGTTGTCAATTTGAATAAAATAATGAGAATGATAACTAATTAAAGACCTAATTGTTATTGCCCAAATTTTAATCAAATTGAATCCAAATTGAGTTTATGGAAAAATTGCAAATTATTTTATAGAATCAAATGGCCACACCAAACAATCACTTTTCTCTATGATCAGTCCTTGAGAAGGACAAACTTGTTGGGAACAACTTCCATGACTGGTTCAGGACGTTGAGAATTGTTCTCATGTAGGAGCGCAAGCTCTATGTCCTGGAAACACCACAACCAGAGGAACCACCTCAAAATGCTCCAAGGGCTGATAAGGATGCTTATAAGAAGTATACTGAGGATGGTGTGGATGTCAAATGTCTGATGCTTGGTTCAATGAACCATGAGTTGCAAAGGCAACATGAGAACATGGGGGTGATTGACATGGTCACACATCTCAAGAACATGTATGAAAATCAAGCAAGATAAGAGAGGTTTGATGTCTCCAAGGCACTATTTAAATGTCTCATGACTGAAGGAGATCTAGTAGGTCCTCATGTGCTCAAGATGATTGGGTATGTGGAGAATCTAACCAGACTGGGATTCCCCTTGAGCCAAGAGTTGGCCACTGATGTGATTCTGCAATCTCTGCCAGAGTCATATAGTCTGTTTTTCATGAACTACAACATGAATGACTTTGACAAGCCATTGTAAGAGTTGTTGGGCATGTTGAGAATAGCTGAGACACCAATGAAGAAGGACAAGACCAAATCTGTGATGATAATAAAAAAGACAAAGGGGAAGTCTGAAGGCAAAGACAAAGCTAAGAAAGGTTCTAAAGCTAGGCAGAAGCCCAAGTCTTCAGATATCAAGGAAAAAGGTGGAGTAAAGAAATAAAGAGGCAATTGTCAGAAATTGCCTACTCTGGTTAGAGGAACTAAATAAGAAGAAGGATGCCATTGAGGCCTCCACTTTAGGTATAAACAACATAAGATAAATTTTATTACTTCTTCATTTTGGTATGTGACACCAAATAGAGATCTAGCATACTAATATGCAGGATCTGACAAGAAGTAAAGGCCTTCATGGCCATATATACAAATATATATATATATATATATATATATATAGTCAGGCTAGAATACACTCGAGTGTATTCAGAGCAGAATACACTCAAGTAGTTTTTCATGATGCAATATTTTTTTTCAAAAATCTAATCCATTGATCTTCTTAAATATTTGGTGAATAGATCATACACAAAATTTGAGCACATTTGGACATTTATAGGTCATGTTATAAAGACCACAAAAATTATGCATTTCAAATTAGTTTCACGCGTCGATTTTGTTGCCCTTGGATGAGTGACTTACGCTCATCCAAATGAGCTCAAAATTTGTATGTAGCCTAGTTATAGTATGACGGTGAAGATCAATGGTTTACATTTTACAAAAAATAGTCTTGATATGAAAACATACTTGAGTGTATTCGTGCGATCTATACACTCGAGTATATTCTAGCTTGACTCTCTCTCTCTCTCTTTATATATATATATATATATATATATATATATATATATGTATGTATGTATGAGATAAAGAGAGACATTCTATCCCCCTCCCACACGCTCGTGACGGAGGCCGAACGTCCGGGAGGGTGGTAAACCAAGGCGGCAGCTGGGATTCAAACTCGGGTCCTTTCATGAGGGGACACTGTATGTATGTATGTATGTATGTATGCAAAAAATAATCATTGTAGTGATTGTCACAAATTCCCAAATGAGATAAAGTCAAGTACACATCTAGATACTATTAAGATACAATTTCAATTGAGTTCATTTATCCTAGATATAGTTTGAGTCATAAACAGATAATCATACAAATTCTCATAAGCATTCCATTGATAAATGGGCTTAGATTAGCTTCGGCCCAATTTAGATGGGTGACTGACCAAGTGTCACAAGTAAGAATAAAGTCTAGAAACATGATTTTCTTATACATTATTATTATCTGATTTTGGACAAGTAAAGTAATCACATACTTGGTAGTGGCAAAGAACTACACATGATGCAAAGTCCATGAATATAAGCAAGCGAGGAACAAACTCTCCATATTACGAACAACAATACACACAAGTAAACATTACCTTATTTTGGTGTGAAATAACGAAGTAGCGTTAAAGAAAGTGAACGAGGGCATGCAAATGACTCAATACATAGAACCACACAAGCACGTCCGTACACGGGTTGCCGTCGCCGGTGATCAGCTAGCGAACCATTCCGCCCTGCATGGGTGGCGCGGCCTGCTGCGCTCCTCCATTGGCTTGCAGCTGCTGCTGCTTTTGGACGTTCCCGTGCCAACCAAGACTCATGTCATATTTACGGTTCTGGAGCTCTCTGTACTCCTGGCACAGCGCACAGTACTCCAAGCAGCAGTGGATGAAGCAGTCGGTGCGAGAATTCCCAGGAATCCCGTATTGGGCGCGCAGCTTGCTGCGGTAGCCGCACGAGTAGATCCACGGACAACAGGTCACGCACAGGAGGCAACTATACAGTGCGGCACTGGATCCGCATGCTAAAAACAACCAACATGTGCGTGTCAGTGTTGCTTGATGTAAAATTCAATCAGTAAATTTTACTCACATGTACTTCCCCTATCGACGATCTCGGCAATCTGGCCGAAGGTAACGCACGGACACAAAAAGGTCATGAAACCTGCAGGAAACAAAAAGTTGTGTGCAGAAAAATAAGTGGATTGACGACTTAAGCTATACATGCCAATAAAGCTGTACATTTCAGACTTCTTCAGCATAGGACGCCTAACTTACAGTTGCTAATGTCCTCGAAACAGCCGAACAACTCCGTGGTCCAATGCCCGGTTGGTGCGGAATCAACGCCTAGTGGAGCAACACCCTGTGTAGGCACTGCAGCCATGCTTGACTGCTAAGACTAAGAGGGATACGATCACGGGAAGGGGCAGTAAGTTATCTGCAGGAAGATGCTCGTTATTGAGGGGGTGAAATAGCTAACTTTGCTCAGCAATTCGTTGACTACGATATGGTCGATTGGATAACAATAATTACAACTGCATGCTTATAAATAATCCAACTTAATTAGCAACAATAATTACAACTCAACAACAGCGTACGACTGATTAATTTTATGAACGAGAACGACGTCGTTTGATAATACGGCAGACCGAGACAATCTGGTTTCTATAATTCAAGACAAGAGATATGTTTATGTAACGAGTAAGGGAAATAGAGACAGAAAGAAGCACAAAAGAAGAGTTTCTCTTAGAAACTCTATAAACCTCGTTTTGCCGATCGTCTTTTGTTTCAATAGACTTATTTCTGGATATCAGGAGTGGTGGAAGCGAGTATACATGGTCGCTCTATATATAGGAGGCGCGTAGGTTAGGGGGGTACATCAATGATATGTTTTCGGCAGCTGCGCCGTAGTGCAAAGGACCGCATTGCAGCCGGTTACTCATCCAGTATGAGGCAATTGGACAGCCACAAATGATGGTTGCTGGGATAAATAGAAATAAATGCGGTCACAAATTTTTTAAATATTCAAGATTTATATTTTCAGTACGACATCACATGTGCACCATTTTGAGTCTATGTTCCCGGCCGTGTTCCACTTAACTCAGCCATGCATCTCTACCAAAAATCTACCTCTAGAAAAGTAAAAAAGTATATTTATAATGGGCTAAAATTTTGGCACGCTCACGCTCGTTCACACGTACTTAAAACTATCCAGCCAAATCAGCTATCCCCACCTACCCCATCTGCCATCTTTGCCACTGGTCCCCCTCTGCCATCTGTGCCATTCTTCTCCCACCTACCCCACCACCTTCCCTCTAACTGCATTTTTTATTTTATTTTTTTCTTTTTTGAGAGAGAGAAAAAGAAAAGAGGGAAAAGTGAGGACAAAGATGAGGGAAGTGAGAAAGGAAGGAGAGAACAAAGATTGTACGTCGAAATGAAAAAATTGGGCGTCACAAGAACAAAAATAGGCACCCAAATAACAACAATAGGCGTAGATGTGCCATTAACTTATTTTTGGGTGTCAATTACCCATTTTTGGGTGCTCTTGCCTATTCAAGGAGGAAAGTTGAGGAGAAATGAGGGAAGTAATGAGTAGCATATTTAAACAGTTTTTGGGTGCATAATCATTATTTTTGGAAGCTTTAAGCTATTTTCTGGGTGCTTTTATCAATTTGACACCCAATGAATGCGAAAGTGCGTCCATATATACGTAATTGACACCCAAAAATACTTAATGACTCCCAAGAAAAAAATAGACAATTGATGTTTTAAATTACTTAATGTCACCTAAAATAGATAATTGATGACCAAAAATGGTAGTTGACACTCAAAAATAACTTAATGATGCCCCAAAACCATGGGTAGATGACACCCAAAAATAAGTTAACGACGCTCTAATCTTAATAAACTTAATCGATGCTCAGTAGCACATGAAATGACACCAAGTGAATGGGTAAGTGCGCCCAAAATTAGACATTTGACACCCAAACATGGGTAATTGACACCTAAAAATAAGTTAACAACGCCTAAAACTTAATGAACTTAATCAACGCCCACTAGCACATAAAATGACACCAAATAATGGGTAAGTGCACCCAAAATTGGACAATCGACACCCAAATATGGACAATCACTACCCAAAAATAAGTTAATGGTGCCCAAAACTTAATAAACTTAATCAATGGCCAATAACACATGAAATGACACCAACTGAATGGATAAGTACGCCTAAAAAGGGACAATTGACAACCAAATATGGGTAATTGACACCCAATATAGGTTAATACACCCAAAACTTTATAAATCTTAATAAATGCCTAGTAGCACATGAAATGGCACCAAGTGAATGGATAAGTGCACCAAAAATGAACAATATACACCCAAACGTGGATAATTGTCACCCCAAAATAAGTCAATGACGCCCAAAACTTAACAAACTTAATCAACTCCAAGTGAATGTATAAGTGCACCAAAAAATAGACAAATGACGCCCAAACATGGGTAATTGACACCCCAAAACAAGTTAATGGCACCCAAAACTTAATGAACTTAATCAACACCCAATAGCACATGAAATGACACCAAGTGAATGGATAAGTGTGCCTAAAAATAGACAATTGACACCTAAATATGGATAATTGACACTCAAAAACAAGTTAACGCTGACCAAACCTTATTGAACTCAATCAATGCCCCGTAACACATAAAATGAAACCAAGTGAATGGGTAAGTGTACCCAAAAATGGAAAATTGACACCCAAACATGAGTAATTGACACCTAAAAATCGAGTGAAACCCAATAACACATGAAATGGAGCACATTGAATGGAAAAGTGTGCCCAACCCTCCTCTTTTTTTTACTTTCCTCATCTCTTTCCCTTTATATATTTATTTTTGAGTTAGAGTGTTAGCTTTTTTTTAAAGCGGAACCGAAGTCATATTATTGCTGTAACTCTTGTTGAGCGATTACAATAACTTCATTATCAAAGTTATCTAACAAAGACCTAGATACATTGGACGAAAGTGGCTTAGACGCTAAGTAATGACTGGCCATGTTTGCCTCACGGTACACATGGTTCAAGTTCAAAGCTAGAAGATCGTGTGTGGCTTCAGTGATCTCTCGAATAATTGAGTCCTCGTATCCACGTCCATGGTTACCTTTCTTCACCACATTAGCCACTAAGAGGTTGTCTGTTTCCACAACCAACTTGGTAAAGCCCATTCTCTTTGCCTCTGATAGCATACCTCATTGCCATGGCTTCCACCATCAATGCTAAAGTTACATGCCCCAGTTTGTGCTCAGTGGTTGCTCTGATCTCTCCCTTCTCATCTCGAATGGTGGCTACTGCATATGCTTGCACTCCTTGCTTCTAGCTAGCATCAATGTTGAGTTTCAGTAGTCCTTCACCCGACGCTTTCCATTTGCTGTGCAGCCGACACTACTACAAAACAGACAATCAGTTTGAGTTATGACCCTAACACAATTTAAATGTGTCAGGGTGAAAATCCTTGCACAATAGAGGCCCCTCACACAAAGGGTCTTATGCAAAATGCCATCGCACAACCTATTGTGTTTGGGTGACAACCCTTACACAAAAGTTGCCTTTGAATAAAATACAATATCAAAATTTTTTGGGCCCAAGCCGACGTGTTTCGGTGAAATCCTTACACCATCGTTGCATATGAATAAAATAAATTATCAAAACCTGTTGGGGTCATACGTTCGTGGCAACTGAATAAAATAGATGAACACCACGTGATGAATAAAATAGATGAATGCCACGTAATGTGTGCATTAGAAACGTAATATATTTCAAAAATATATTACAATGAATTCAGCTTAATTGTGTTCCAAATCTGGAGCTTTGAATATTCTCAAATGCAAATTTCATTTCTTTGGAAAGAGTATATACAGTGGGGAGGACATAGCCCCTTGCCCCTAGTGAAATACAAATGATAGATGCAAAAAAATTAAAACAAATACATATACAATATTTTCTTCACATTGGATGATCCAGCAGCAGACATTGTCCAGATCATTGAGTTGGTATAGAGATGACAACCATAGATGATTTGCTACCTCATTTGAATGTGTATCAAAAAACCAAGAATTAGAAGTGTTGGCATCAACACATCTCGTTTAGAAAAGACATCCTAGCATAAAGATACATTAAAATATCATGCATTATCAAATAGTATGTTTGCCAAGATCCACCAGGAATCTCAACTTCTAAAAAAAATACAGCAACAAACAATGAATGCATTTCATTACTATGAATTGATAATAAAATCAAATAAGAACCAACCAACAAACGTAAATTAATCCCAAACAAAGAATATTCGATATTGTTGTTTACGAGTAGAGGATGTGAAGTTTAAACAACTGCCACATTGGGTTTGGTAGTTATATTGATACTCTTGTTGTAGCCATTGCTGGTGGATTTGAAATTGCAATGTAAAAGTAAGAAGTCATAAACTTGGCAGTGGTAATAAGAATGGCAAGGACACTTCAACCACATGAATTAAAAAAAGTATTACTGTAAGTTAGTTGTAAATTATTGAAAAGAAGACCAATTGCCTTGTAGGTAATTGAGTTATTTGTTGATATGTTTTGCTTGCAGATCCTACAACCATTGTAGATACCATTGGTCAAGTATTCAGGAATATTTCATTGATTCAACAAGTCCATCATTTTGAGTCTAAGCATGTAAGTCATAAAAAAAAATCATAGAGAGGCAAATAAGTATGTTCGTTACACAAACATACTGCATCTAAGAAGACAAATATGTTAACTCAAGAAGTCACACATGTGATTCATTATCCTGACAATGTGCCTCGTGCCCTAATTTCAAGTAATCTTGAACAGTTTGGCAAATAAGGCTCTAAAATGATGAACTATTCGTCTGTAGAGTGCAGACATGTGTTTCAAGAGAATCATATCCTTGTTAATTTTCAAATCTTATGTCAATGATTGCTGCTAAGGTCTTTTATTGAGCTTCAATTCGTCAATTTCCTAAATGAAAAGATTCACATAAGTCATAGTAATCATATCAATATAATTCCCCATCCATTTTCATGTTCAAGATACTCAGTCCATTGCTTGCTTCAAAGTAAATCAGCAAACCTAGAAGGCCAAGAAGAGAATGTAGCCTATGTAACAGTCATTGACAATAGTTCAATGTTGTTGCTTGGGTAGTATGGATGAGAATGTAGCCTATGTAGTAGTCATTGACAACAACTAAATGTTGTTGCTTGGGAGCTATGGATAGGGGAGTGAAAGGCAAGGGTTTTATGGGAGGGCACAAGAACATGGTAGCCACCACACAATAGATTGGACGACTACAGGAGAGGAAAGGTTGATTATGAGTTCGGCCTCTCACTCTATAATAAGTATGGAACTATGTATTTACAAAATAGGCCCTAATCCCTAAAGTGTAAGGGTTTGACATAGGAGTATTTGGAGGAAGTGTCAATCCCACGTAATGGAGGCTAGAGGTGGGATGGAAAGTGAGTACATCAACTACCATACAGATTTAGGAGGTTAATAAGGGGCAAGGTAAGACGATGGATGGACCCAGAGGTGTAAAGTATTAGGTTGCATACAAGGGAAGTATTTTGGTGGTGTTGGATGGTGCAACTACCACTCCATGCACATGTAGCATGGTGAAGGCTACTAGTTGTTGGTGTGTAGAATAGAGCATGCCTGGTGCATACAGAATTTACTTTGACCCTAGAATGTGGACAAAGAGACGAGTAGAAGGAGATGTGTATGGTTGTGGATGTGTCAACCACCACACAAATTGATGAGGTAGATAAGGGGTAAGATTATACAATGCAAAGAGGGCCATAGAGGTGTATAGTATTAGGGTGAAGACAAGGGATGTAGTTTGGTGGTGTTATATGGTGCACAGTCAACTTCATGCACCTATGACAAAGTGAAGGTTGTTAGTTTTAGGTGAACTGAGAGGACACCATGAACGGTGCAAAGCAATACGCTTTATCCCGAGTGCAAGAAAAAGGGAATGCTAGAAATAAATGTGTATGGGAGAGGTTGCATTAATCACTATATGGACCGGGGAGATTAATAAGGGGCGTGATAAGAAAATACATAGGGGACCTAGAGGTTATAGTGTTAGGGTGCAAACAAGGGATGGATTGGTGGTGTTGGATGGTATAATGACCACTTTTTGCACCTATGGCATGGTGAAAGATGCTAGTTGTAGGTGAATAGGGAAAAGAGGACCATGCCTAAGGCACAAATAATACACTTCATCCCTAGTTGGAGGATAAAGGGAGGACCATAGGATGCATCTACCATGATATGGCGTGAGGATGTTAATAAAGGGAAGATAAGATAATGGATAGAGGATGAGGTGCAGATAAGGGATGTATCTTGGTGGTATTGAATGGTAAAATGACCACTTCGTGCACCTCTTGCACGGTGAAGGATGCTAATTGTTGGTGTAGATAAGACGAAGTCATGCCTGATGCATGGAGAATACACTTTAACCCTTATACGAGGACAAAGGGAGTAGTAGGACAGGACGTGTTTGTATGGAAGAGGATGTGTCAACCACCATACTAAACAAGGAGGTTAATAAGGGGTAAGGTAATAGGATGTATAAAGAACCTAGAGGTGTATAGTATGAGGGTACAAATAAGGGATGGATTGGTGATGTTGGATGGTACAATGGACCAGGGGTGGAACTAGGGGGGAGGCTTCCGGGGCTTTAGCCCCCCCTCCCCCAAAAAAACTAATACAAATAGTTATCTTTTTAGTATTAAGTATAGCTTAAAGTATAAATAAATACATTAACTACGTATAAGTTTCAAAGAATGGGACTAGCTGGAGTGGTATATAGCTTGGTTTTTAAAGCAAATGATGCAGGTTCCATTCTCAATGGGGACAACATTTTTGGCTCAGCCCCCCCTCTATGCTAAAATGTACACATATATGATTTCAGCCTCCCTTAGTGTAATTTTCTGGTTCCGCCACTGCAATGGACACTCTATGCACCTATAGGTTATGTCATGTTGAAGAATGCTAGTCATAGGTAAATGGAAAAGTGAGTAACATGCCTTAGTGCTCAAAGAATATGGGATGCAACCCTTGTGCAAGGACAAAGGGAGGAGTAGGATGAGATGTGTATTGAGAAGATGCATCAACCATCATATGAATAATAACAGTGAAATGGTGAGGGCTCTGGTTGTCAGACTCAAACCAGTCAGTGAACCAGTGAGGCTCTGGTTCATGGTTCACTGGTTCAACCAGTGGTCTGACCGGTTCAACCGGTGACGTCAACATGACATCACTAATAGTTTAAAAATATATAAATGTCTTTGATACTCATGGAAAATATCCCTACAAAAGTTTTGAAACATGAATAATAGCACAACTTCTCACAATAACTTGATAAATAGACCAAATAAGAAATATTATTCTATTCGTGGACATTTATATTGTATTCAATATTGATTAATAAAAACTAGTAGCAAAAATACATTTACTTGTAAAGTGAGAGAACCGGGCGGTTGGGCTAAAACCGAGCTAGTTCGCCGGTTCATCGATTCAACCGGTCGATTCACCAGTTTGATGCCGGTCATACTTCATTTTTGACTTTGGGAGAGAACCGACCCAGTAGAGTGACCGGTTCCCGATTCAACCGGTCCAACCGGCCGATCCGGTTCAACCAGCCAATCCGGTTCGGTTCTGATAATCATGAAACAACCAAATCTAGTAGTGGGTAGAGCGGACCAAATTGTAGTGTATGATGCTAGAAGATTACCTATCCAACGATTGCATTATTGAGTCGCAACTCAAATACAAAAACATTCACATGTTTTTACAAATAATGTTGCAATAGTAGAGATTTTCTAATCCAAGGAACAATCACCAATCTGACTTCCAAAACATTCGAGTCATGTGCTTCACTGCTTGTATTGTAGTATGGTAAGAATATAAGAGGATACATAGTCATGTGCATCACTTTTTATATGGTAGTATGGTAAGCATATAATGGGATGCGAACTTTGTTATAAGCCTCATCATATGCATGGTTCACTTCTTTGACTCTTGAAGCACAAGAGAATGCCTACATCTATTATTTAACAATTACACATCATCAAAGAAACCAAGTCATGAATAGATAGTGATAAAGAGAACCAACACTATTATAAATAATAACATGATATTCCTGATGTAAAAATATGCATGTGTATTACTTAAAATCATACATAGAACTTGAACTCACCTTAACTTGAGCTTTGATGAAAAAGAAGCCTGCGTTAAACTTCATGAAAAGCATTTTCACTAGTGAAATTAGAAAACAAAACAAAAGAATATCAAAATAATTAATCTTGAGTTTCATTCCCTAACAATTGAATGAGGAGAAACTATATTTGTCTCATATATGATGTTTCTTTACAAAATTCATACCCTTATCTCACCACTTCACATGGCTTTAGAACTATAATGAACAATATGCACATTATCATATGACTAGTATATTCTAAGTTGTACTTTCATTTTGAGAATTATGGAGACAGTAATTAGATACAACTTGTTCACCATATCAACACAAGGAGGGACAATTAAACAAAAGTTGATGCAAATATTTCAAGAAAATATATTCAATAATAGAATTCACATGAGGTAGATACATGCCAAGAAAGAATACACATTGTTAACCAGTGCTATTTTGGAAAGGAGAACTTTAATAGTGCAATGATAGGTTCATGTTCTCATTAAATTTGTTGTATGTTCGTAATATCAACTACAATTTGTAATATTAGATAGAGGACATTTTTTAAGTTTCCCATAAGCATTTGAAAATACAATATAAAATTTGGTAGCATAACAAAAATATCTAGAAAATAATTTCAAAGGGAATATGAAATGTATAACCTAATTACATATATGATTGTGTAAAATATAATACATTGGATTTTTTGTAGAGAACCATAAAATTTGACCATATTTTTACCATCTATTGCATGATTATACCAAATGAATTAGGTTTTGCCTTATACTGCCAGAGAAAAATACTAAGTATAAAGTTTTTTGCAAATAATAAGAGAAAATGTAAATACCTAAATTACATATTCATTTTGATTGGCCATTTTTTATAGTTTGTGTTTTGTTTCGTATATTCTTCAACTAGTATGCCTATCAATACTAAGTCAATGTTAGAGAAGTTTTGTAGAGATGGTAGTAGCATGTCAACACAAATGGAAAGTGTTGCATTATTAAATTTTTACTACATGAATGCTCTTAAGCATGCAAAACAAGCACAGGGTGTGGATATAATTAACAAGACAATTTGCAATATATGGAGGTTGGTAAGGATTTGGATTGTTGTCTTGCCACTAGCAACTTATTAAATTAACTCTATTCACCGCCATAAGAACATAATTTTAGCCACAAGTTTATAAAGATGTTCTTGATCGACATCATAACAAATATGAAAAATGTGTCAATTGGAGAAGAGCATATTATCCACCAATATTGTGGCCCTAGCCTAGAAATCAAAATTTTCTCCAAACATAACACTAAGTGCAAACATTCTCACTATTATTTCCTAGATATGTCTCATTCATACTTGTTTACTAAATATAAATAAATTAAGGTTAGGATATGTTACATTCTTCATCCTACATATGTCACATTCAACAAATGAGGGTACTTTTTCTCTGTTATGTTATCTTTGAAAGATAACTTGTACACCAACATAGGCTGTGTATGGATCGGTGGATGGAAACCAAAAGCAAACTGAGAAGGATGACATTTCTTGGAAAATGATGGGGAAATGAAAGTCTTTCCTATATGTTGTTTGTTTGAATTTGTTCCATTATCCGCTGGGAAAAGAAATATATGTACTCAAAAAAGAAAATTAATTAGCAATATGTGTTTTGTTGTATGATGGTAAGAAAGAGATGAGAGAGTGAACAGTGAGTTGGTTTTTGTCTGTGTAACTTGCGGTGAAAAAAGTTGTGGTGGCTGGGATTTCGAAACCCACTCCCACATGTAGTTTTAATTCATCCCAATGTAGGGGATGTGATCGCTACAAGATGCATTTTTCCATTGCATTTTTTAAAGCAAACATAGGACATCAAGTTTCTATACAATATAAATTCAACTTCGGTGACAAAGTTAATTTAATGAGGAATATACCTGCGTCTATAATGGTATATTGAACTATTGATCAAAGTTTTTGATCCAGGATATACCAATTTCTGTAAATTATAAACATGGAAATAATTTGATAAAGTAAGCTAAAACGATATGAAAGATAAGAAAACATGTCATGCTAATTAAATACATGAAGAATAGTAGTTATAGATTGTGATTTATATAAAAAGAGGTATACAATAGTAGTCTCCAAGAAAATACATGGACAATAATAGTTATTCATATTATATATACAGAGCAGTATAAAAATAAGTTATCAGCCAATACAATGAATAACTATAGGTATGGATTTTGATGTATATACCGAGAGGTATAAAAAATTATTTTTTTTGCAAAGAACAGATACCAGATACGAAGTCAAAAAGGCTTTATTAAACCAGTCAACATCACAGATGATCCAAGCTACTACCTGCAAGTTATCATTGTCGGGCAGAGCATTGTAACTATCTAGTTCACCACACACAAATTCGGATGGCCTCCTCCATGGTAGCTCCTCTTACATATGTTTTTCTTTGTGAAAGTTACTATATCTTACTGAACGGAAGTGATCACAAATCCACCAGTAACACCGAATACAAATGAAAATTAGTGTACTAAAAGAATAGCAGATAAAGGAGAACCTTTCTTTTCTTAATCTGGTAGTGCCTTGCCACTGCCAAAGAGATGGTGGCGCCTTTGTTGTCAACGCCCTACTGAACAAAGGCCCTCGTAGCTCAAGGTCTGGGAGCATGGATGGTGTTGACTATGGCCACATCAGATGCCGGTGGGGCGGAATCATGTCGATCTATGGCACACAGAGAAGAGGGCATCACCCCTGGTGCACGAAGAACAGGGTGGAAGCCTTGGCGAGTGGAGCAGAGATGCTAGCGTGCATTGAGAAGGGGCAGCGCTGCACTGATCAAAGGGGGTAACCTAATATGGTCTCCGTTGTAGATGACACCCCAAAAGCAGACACAGTTGTTTGAGGAGTTCAGTGAAGCGGCACCTATATAACCCCAGCCCGAAGTGAAACCCTTCACCCAATTCATTGCGGTCATCCGATTTCACCTAGAAATCAGCATCGTCCATATATTTTCATCAAGTTTTACCAGATCCGGCCCAGTCCTTTGTGTGAGGGTTATGAACCTGCCACATGCTTAGTCAAGGTTTCAACCCTTACACTTTATAAAACCCCAACCCTTACACAAAGTCCATTCTGTAGTAGTGTGATTTGGATATCGCCCCCTGTAGTTCGTTCTTGTCTACTATGGTAGACACAATACTCCTTCACCAACTTGATAAACCCAACTACCAATGACAGTTCGTGGACCGGATTCTCCTCAAACAGTGACTTGTTCCTAGCCGTCCAGGCTATCCACATCATGGAGGCAAACCTATCAACCTCCTCCTCCCTCTCATGATGCGTCAATAGGTGTAGCAGGTCTACTGAGCTTTCCACCATACCTACCATGTCGATGATGTACCCATCCCCACACACCCAAATCCTCTTAACGTAGTTGCAGAGAATGATGGTGTTGGAGTCCATCCTCTTCTTCCTATTTACAGCATTGGCAAGTGGTGGTCTCCGTGACCTTTCTCATATGTAGCTTTTTCATCATTGGTAAAGTATCTTTGAAGTATCTCCAAGTAAAGTGTAGTAGTTTTGGAGACCACTGCTTCTTCCTTAGCCTGTCCTGATCCCCTTCTTCCTCTTCCTGAGCAGCTATGCTTCCTTTAGTAATGAATTGGTATACCGATCTAGTGGAAAATTCCTCCTTATGTTCTGGCTCCCATGCTATGATATCTGTTTCTGTGCTCGTGCCAATCGGTATGTTGAGGACCCTCTCATGCAGGGCTGGTGGTATATATATCCTTACTTTATCCTCATCCCATTGACCTTCTGGTTGTTTTATGAGAGTATGAACACATTGGTTGGGGTAAGCCATTTCCTCATGTCTCTGTATTCTTACGAACAAGCCAAGTACCCATATGTCCTCATACATACGAGTTAAGCCACCATTGCCAATCTGCCATATAAACACCTCCTTATCTGTCTGCGTAGTGACATGTATGCTTCTCCATGTGTAGCTTGGCTCATAGCCCACTCCTGCCTCTATGAATCCTCTCGGGAAATATTTTGCTTTTAGGACTCTTCCAACCAAGGAGTCCAGGTTGGTAGCAAACCTTCAACCTTGTTTTGCCAAGAGTGATTGGTTCAAAGCCTTCAAATTATGGAACCTGAGTCCTCCATTTCCTTTTGGCTCACATAGGGAATCCCAACTAACCCAATGGATTTCCTTTCCCCCCTCCCTAGATCCCCACCAAAACTGTGCAACCATGTCGCAAATTTCATTGAGTAGTCCATCTGGTATCTTGAAGACACTCATGACGTATGTCGGTTTAGCTTGGATCACAACCTTAATGAGCACTTCCTTTCCTAGTCTTGATAATAGTTTTTCTTTCCACCCTTGTAGATTTTTCCATATCCTGTCTTTGATAGAGTTAAAAACTTGTTTCTTAGATCTACCCATCACTGTGGGTAGTCCTAAGTATTTGGCGTGGCTGTCAACCTCTTCCACTTGCAGGCACTGCTTGATAAGGTCTCTCCTCTCCCTCTAAACATTGACACTAAAGGCGACTTCAGATTTCTCATAGTTAATCTTTTATCCCGACACTCTCTCATATTGGTTGGTTAACTCAACTAGATAAGATCACTCCTATTGGGTTGCCCTCATGAACATGATACTATCATCTGTAAAGAATATATGTAATATTCTAGGCCAATTCCTGCTGGTCCTCGCACCATGTAACCTTCCCTCTTGGTTTGCTTTAAGAAGAGAAATAGAAAAGTATTTAAGCACAAAAAAGAAAGAGATATGGGGATATAAGATCACCTTGGTGTAGCCCTCTTGATGGTTTTATAGGTCCCCTCCTTTTTCCATTCATGATGATTGAGTGTGAGACACTAGAGACACATTCTTGTACCTTCGACCTCCACAGACCTGGGATACCCATCTTTTCCATAGCTTTGTCCAAAAACTTCCATTCAATCTCATCATACGCTTTGCTCACGTCCAACTTGAGTGCCATAATTCCCTCCCTACCTTCCTTCCTTTTCTGCATCATGTGGAGCAATTCATAGGCCACCAGGGCATTGTCTATAATCAACCTCCCTTGCACAAAAGCACTTTGATTGTTAGAAATCATCTTATGCAGCAATGGCTTTATCCGGTTAGCTAGCACCTTCATGATGATCTTGTATGATACATTGCACAAGCTTATCAGGCATAACTTAGAAATCTTCTTTGAATGTTGAACCTTGGTGATGAGGACAATGTCCGTTGTGTTGATCTTGTCTAGGCTTTTCTTTCCCTCCCACCATCCTGAATGAACTGAATAAAAGATTTTTTAATGATATCCTAGAATTGTTGATAGAAAACTACTTTCATCCCATCTGGTCTCGGCACCTTGTTGGGGTGCATATGCATGATGGTGCCCCATATTTCCTCTTTAGTGGGCCTCATGTCCAACATTGCTTCCTCGTCTGTTGTGATAACATTATTCATGCCCTCAAAAATATTTTCATCTATGGTGGAGTTGGATGTGGAAAAAGATCGTCAAAAAAATTAATAGTTAGTTGTTGTACCTCCTCTGGCTCCCTTTTCCAGTTGTCTTGGCTATCCATCAATCCTTCAATGAAATTAAACATTAAACCCAAAATATAGAATACTCATTTTTATATTTTGTATAATTTTTCTCAAAAGTATATCAATATTAGTGTTGTTGAAATGTAGTTTTTGTAAAGAATATAACTATTTTTTATTTTGTCAAAAAATTCAACACGTAATAAAAGTTATAAACAAAGAAAATTTCTCTCTCATCCAATCATACCCAACTACCACCTAATAATACTTAATTTTATATTTTATATATTTTTTTCAAAAGTGTATCAACATTGGTCTTGTTGGAAAGTATTTTTTGCAAGGAGTCCAACAATTTTTATTTTGTCAAAAAATTCATCATAGATTAAAAGTTGTATGCGAAATAAGTTACTCTCTCACCGATAAATAGGATCCACGTCATCCCTAAATTACCCTACAATGCCATTTACACCTCATCATCTGCCAACCTCCAATACCATCATCTAAAAAGGAAAAACTTCTCAACTCTCCAAAACCACCCATCCAAAAAGGCAAAACTTCTAAACTTTCTAAAAACCATTGTTCCTCTACACTTAACCCGTGCATGATCAATTTCTATGCGTGGCTGGATCATTTTGTATTTATAATAGGAATAGAAAAATGAAT